>CM014276.1:59249620-59269971 GCA_004135705.1 Alloteropsis semialata
CAGTGCGAGGGGGGCATCCTCTCTGCGCTCCGCTCGCCGCACGTCCTCCCCTGCCTCGGCTTCCGTGCCACCACCGACGCCGGGGCCATCCGCCAGTCGCTGCACAAGCTCATGTCTGCGGCCGGTGTCCTGGCGTAGTGCGAGACGCTCCTCCAGTACAACCCCCTGCGCTCGGCGCGCCGGAGAATGCAGGCGGCCGGCTGGCTGCTCAAGTGCAGGCGCGAGCGCGACGAGGGCATGGTGGACGGCGTGGTCGCTCCGCACAACGTACACCTCCCGAGGCCCACGAGCTGCTCCTCGAGGCCGACGTGCTGAATGCCACCTCGTCGCGCCGCCCGCGCTGCTTGGTGAAGTCCACCAGGTCGGGCGTCACGCCGGATGCCGCCGTGCTCCCCGACGTCTGCTGGTCATAGCGGGGGCCTCGGCGCTGCTACGTGGGAGGTGCACATGCAGGAAGGTGAGCTTGTCTGGCGCGGGAGCCCACGAGGTCGGCGCGCCGGCGTTCATGGCGCCCGAGGTGGCGCGGGGGGAGGAGCAGGGCCCCGCCACCGACGTATGGTACCGGAGAGGAGAAGATGGCAAATTTGGAGGGCTTTTTTGCATATATTCATGCCATTAGGCGCCCCGTCAAGGGGTATGGACCTAAGTGGTACAACTTAACAAGTTCAGGGTGCCAGATTTCGATTTTGCGAGTTCATGGACCTAAGTGGCATCTCGAGACAAGTTCGAGGGCTGCCGGTGTATTTAACTCTTTAGTTTATTTGTTTCACTAAACCCAAGTTAAGTAACCTGTATGAAATGCAGAGACAAGCACTACTACAGAAAGTTTCAGTAGGGACCCTTAATCAACCGTTCTTACAACTGTATGAGCCGCCCCTACAGTGAATTCCAGGAAATCGGGTTTTCAAAATTCAAAAAAACCGAAAATAATAGCAAGTCGCGCCATTTTTCGCGGAAAATTCGCGCGCTACGCGGTCGGCGGGATTCGAACCCGCGACCTCTCTCTCGCGCTTGGCGGGATTCGAACCCGCGACCTCTCTCTCGCGCGTGACCTTCTCTACCACTGCACCACACTCTCATTTGTGACTAGATATTGTTTTGATTCCTACCGTATTATACTAAACTGAGTGTAAATTACTTGTTTGAGGCCCTAAATGATTTCAAATTAAAAACTTGTCAGCTACAAAGTTTTATAACTTTTTGAAATCTACAAGTTTTATTTTGGTAGTTTCTCCATCCGAGGTCATTTACAAAATTTGAATTTCAAATTTGAGAACATTCACACTTAGTTTTCGTTGACTATATGATTTCAAATGAAAAAGTGGTCAACTACAAAGTTTCATAACTTTTCAAGATCTACAATTCATATTCAGAAAGTTTTTCCATCCCAGGTCGTTTACAAAATTTGAATTTCAAATTTGAGACATTTCAACGTAGTTTTTGCATGACAAGATGATTTTAAAATAAAAAGTGGACAACTACAAAGTTTCATAACTTTTCGAGCTCTACAGTTCTTATTTAGGAAGTTTTTCCATCCGAGGTCGTTTGAAAAATTCAAATTTCAAAATTTAGACATTCAAACCCATATTTTGAGGCATCAAATAAAGTCAATTCAAAAAGTGGTCAACAACAAAGATTCATAACTTTTCGAGATCTACAATTCTTATTTAGGAAGTTTTTCCATCCGAGGTCATTTTAAAAAATGTATTTTCTAGTGTCTCATTTCAAAATTCGGCAAAACACTGTAGGAGCGCCTCAATATAGAGCCGCCCCTACTGTGGTTCACAGTAGGGGCGGCTGGTGATTGAATCGCCCCTACTAACAGTAAGGGCGGTTCGTAACTCGGCTGGTCAGCTCCTGGGGCTGTTCCGTCGCTGTAAGAACAGTCCGCCCCCAAACCGCCCCTGTTGCAAAAAGGAGACGTTCTTACAGTTTGTTTTTGTAGTAGTGAGGCATGAGTATAGCAGAGCTTCTTTGATTTAATATGGATAAGTTTTGCATTAGCACTTGCTTCTAACATTTGGCTAAGTGGAGTGATTTGGAGTATACTTTTTGCCGTGCACTCATACAGGCATTTCTGATCAATGCATGCCAATTACTTTGGCGTGGCGCCTTAGAGTATGCGGCCACTGAATAATCATGCGAAGGATCGGACTGTATGCAGATGACAACATTGAGTCTTTGCTGATCATTTTCTTTTTGAGTGTGATCAACCATGCGATTATTGCATAGCGCAGTGCTCAAGCAACATGAAACGCAGAGATTTGCCAATTTTATAATTTGAAGGGAGATGCTAGTTATACTCATGGCATGTTTCGTATGCATAGTTGAGAGATCACTAGACTTGGATGCACCCATGCAGTTCATGATTACTACTTTTATAAGACTTGAACCGATGCATGCCGGGGCTTTGAGTTTACCCTCGATCTGCATCAGCACATGACAGAAGGGCAGAAAGGGAGAGAGGGAGTTGCTGTCTCTCCTTCGTAGTTTGTATCCATGGACCAAACTGACGATGAAAGTTTTATGCATCACCTTTGATCCGTATCCATGACAGGGGCCATCTCTGTAGATGGTTGATCTTTATCCCCTAACAGGATCAGAACGAAAGGAAGAGGATACGTGGGAAGATCAGAGAGCGAGATCAGAGACGGAGGCCTCCTTGATGTTGAAGCATCTTACCTTGCAGTTCCTCCACGAGCAGTTTCTTGTTGCCGAGCGTTCTTCAGGACTGCACGGAAGCTCGGAGCTCCGGCAGCCGCCTGACGACGGTGCTCTTCTTGACACAACTGCAGGAGCTCAAGGCTCTGCAGCCTGGCGGTGCTTCTCGACGGGCCTGGCTCTCTCTCTCTCGCGGTCTTGCCGGCAGCCTGCCGGCGCTTTGTATTGGCTTCTTGGCGCAGCAGCCTGACGGAGTGTTTTCTGTCTTCAGGAGCCGGGGGTTTGATCGATGCTGTGGACTGCTATTTATAGGCCAGCGGCAGGGGCATTTGGCGCTCGCTTTGTTTGATTTTTGGATTCGCTAATGACGCCGGTGCGCGGTAATTTGGATCACTGCGCGCGCGAACGTGTAGAACGTGGGCTTCCCGCTTGGACTCGGTCATGCTACTTCAAATTCGAGCAACGCGCGTAGTTTTGACTTGCCTTGCGCGGGTACTCGTAGCCGGTTAATCCATGAAAGCAACACGTTGGCCCACTTACCGCTGTATTATGGGATCTAATTAGGTAACTTAGGAAGCGCATTGTTCATGTACGCTTTCATCCATCATGTACTAGCTGCCGTGGATGTGTGCATGGCGCTGTTGGTTTAGAATGGGCCATCACGTGCAGACACTCATACATTAGGACACAAGTAGCTATTAGGTAAAACATTATTTTATTTGTTTGCTAAATCAATTAGCCAAGAGCTACTCGACCCCCCGGGTCCGGGCCCGCTTACGCCTGGCAGCTCTCTAGGACCTCGAAAATGCCCTCACAGACCAACACGAGTCTTTTCTGCGCACTTAGTCCTCACTCATGCGCACCCGGGAAGGACTTCCCGGTCGGTCACCCATCCCGAAATTGCTCCAGGCCAAGCACGCTTAACCTCAGAGTTCTTTCGAGATGAGCTCCCGGAAAAGAAGTTGCAACTTGTTGGTATGAATATTCTATCAATCCTATTAAGCCTTAGGCCAGGATGTCACATCCTCCACCTCTTAGAAGACCGACGTCCTCGTCGGTCAACCCCAAGCCAGGAACGTCCTCTCTTGGCCACGTCCGTGTGCCCAGTGCCAGCGCATGTGCCATGCTGTGTGACCACTCTGGGCTCACACCAGCCATGCGCACCATGCCTGCGCAACTGCGACCCCACGCGCCCGTGAAACCGCGAGAGTCGGCTCTGATACCAATTGTAACGTCCCGACCCCCGGGTCCAGGCCCGCTTACGCCTGGCAGCTCTCTAGGACCTCGAGAATGCCCTCACAGACCAACACGAGTCTTTTCTGCGCACTTTGTCCTCACTCATGCGCACCTGGGAAGGACTTCCCGGTCGGTCACCCATCCCGAAATTGCTCCAGGCCAAGCACGCTTAACCTCAGAGTTCTTTCGAGATGAGCTCCCGGAAAAGAAGTTGCAACTTGTTGGTATGAGTATTCTATCAATCCTATTAAGCCTTGGGCCAGGATGTCACATCCTCCCCCTCTTAGAAGACCGACGTCCTCGTCGGTCAACCCCAAGCCAGGAACGTCCTCTCTTGGCCACGTCCGTGTGCCCAGTGCCAGCGCATGTGCCATGCTGTGTGACCACTCTGGGCTCACACCAGCCATGCGCACCATGCCTGCGCAACTGCGACCCCACGCGCCCGTGAAACCGCGAGAGTCGGCTCTGATACCAATTGTAACGTCCCGACCCCCCGGGTCCGGGCCCGCTTACGCCTGGCAGCTCTCTAGGACCTCGAGAATGCCCTCACAGACCAACACGAGTCTTTTCTGCGCACTTTGTCCTCACTCATGCGCACCCGGGAAGGACTTCCCGGTCGGTCACCCATCCCGAAATTGCTCCAGGCCAAGCACGCTTAACCTCAGAGTTCTTTCGAGATGAGCTCCCGGAAAAGAAGTTGCAACTTATTGGTATGAGTATTCTATCAATTCTATTAAGCCTTGGACCAGAATGTCACACACGTGCACTCTTCTAAGCATATACGTGCACGAGTTAATCTTCTCTCTATGCTACTTCATTTTGGCTCCTTTTGTCTTTGATCACGACATGCCTATAGCTCGCGTGATAACCAGGACCATTTAATTGGCCAAAGGATATCTTTGATTTTTTATACTATTCATACTTACGGATTCGACGATCAGCCGGCCGCATACTCCCGAATGGTCTGTATTGACATGTTGATCCAGGCACATTTCTTAGGTGTGCTGAAATTGCATTTGGAATATTGGTTTCCCATTTTGTAGGATCATAGTTATTTTCTCTATTTATTTCTCACTCAAATGAAATTTAGCCATTTGTGTCATTTTGTTTAATATAAGACATATATATTTTTTCAATATTTTGGGTCAAGCCAAAATCGGTGCAAACAACCCCCTTCTGCAACCCGATAGGATGGAGTCGCCCCAACAACCCAGAACCCTAACTAGTATGACCTTCTATGGCAGGGGGCACATGGCCGCCCCAACCCCGAACATCTTCTGAACCCAATAGGATGAAGTTGCCCCCAACAACCTGGAATCCTAACCATTACAACCTTCTATGGCAGGAGCCCCGAAACTGAAACAGTTTAGGTTTCAATGGCAGGGGCAAGATGGTCGGCCCCAAATTTAGACATGAAAATATTTTGGTAGCATATTACTTATAGAACTTTCACATAAAAATTAGTCAACAAATATTTGAAGAAAAAGTTACGAACAAATAAAACATACAGAAGATTATATGACAAATTTATACACACAAACTTATGCAAACAAAAATCAATGTAACAACATTTGAGAATAAAAGTTATGCAAGAACAAAATGTAATATATAATATTATAAACAAGTTTTATACATAAGACTATATAAACAAAAATGTGTCAAACATTTCAAAAAAAAGTTATGTAACAAAATTATATTACAGTTTTGAAAGAAAAAACTAAAGCTATGCAACAACATTTAAGGATATCATTTTAGAAAAAGCTTTTTATATTTTAAAATATTTCTCACCGCGCACGCAGTCTCACACACGTATTTGGCGCCTTCAGAAAGGTGCCAAATACGTTACTGCTCTCCGGCCAGGGAGCCCGGGACAGCAACACGCGCCGGAGCGCCGCATGCGTCGCCACGTGTTATCTTCCCGATCTTGCGCCGCTACGTGTCTCCGGACGTGTCACCTCCCTCGTCTCCTCCGCTCCACCTCCATAAAACAACGCCCACCCCGTCCCTGCCCCCGTGCAAGCTCACGATCCTGAAACCTATCCACAATCGCTAGCTCGCTCTGATCCCAATCCAAGATCTCCTCACCTCAGTGCACGCACGATCTCGCCGGTTAGTCGTCGACGCCGTCGTCTATGTCCAGACTGATGGCCGCCATGCTGCTCGGGGGCGCGCGCGCCGCCGGCGCCGCCAAGCTCGCCACCGGCAACACTGCTGTTAAGCAGCTGGCTCACCCCACGCCGGCGTGCTTCCTTCCTCCCCGCCCGCAGCCGGCGAGCTGGAGCCGCCTCTGCTTGCAGACTGCGCCAAGATCGTCTCAGGTATGCACACACTGCCGGGCCTGACTCCGTTCTGTGATTTTTGTCCGAGAGACACGGCGCGGCGCTGACACGCGCATGATCGTTCCGTTGCTCAGGCGTACAACAACGCGGCGGACGACCGGAGGGACATCCGGGACAAGTACAAGGACGCGGCGGAGGAGGCGAAGGACGCCACCGGCGACGCCAAGGAGCACGTGAAGGGGATGGCCGGAGAGGCGAAGGATAGGGCCCAGGACAAGGCCGGCCGCATGGCGGACCAGGCGTCGGACATGGCGGGGAGAGCCAAGGACAAGACGAAGGGCATGGCGGAAGACGCCGCGGACCGGGCGTCCCGGACGACGGACAAGGCGAAGCACGAGACGCGGGACGTGGCGCGGGAGGCTGCGGACACGGCGGCGCAGGTGAAGGACCGGGCCAAGGAGATGGGGCACGAGGCCGCGGACCGGGCGTCCCGGGTGACGGACAAGGCGAAGCACGAGACGCGGGACGCGGCGCGGGAGGCCGCGGACACGGCGGCGCACGTGAAGGACCGGGCCAAGGAGATGGGGCACGAGGCGGCGGACCGGGCGCAGGAGACGGCGCGGGCGGCCAAGGACCGCACGGGGGAGGCGGCGGAGCGGGCCATGGACAGGGCCGGCGAGGCCAAGGACCGCGCCGTGGAGGGGACCAAGTCGGCCGGGGAGAAGGTGGTGGAGATGACCAAGGAGGGCGCGAGCAAGGTGGCCGAGACGGCGCAGGCGGTCGCCGACAAGGCGAAGCAGGCGGCGCTGGGCACCTGGGACGCGGCCAAGGAGACCGCGCAGAGCGTGAGGGACAGCGTGGTCCCGGAGGCGGACGACGTGGACGCCGCCGTGAAGGAGCGGGACCGGGTCGCGCGCGAGCTGGACAGGGTGGAGCGGGAGCAGAACAAGAGGGAGGCCAGGGAGAAGGGCTCAGGCTTGCCGTAGACCAAGTGAAGTGACGTCACGCTTGCCGGCCTCCTTTTGAGCTGAATTTCACTTTTGCTAGTAGAATAATGTTTGGCAAAACAAAACATCATGTATGTTCAGATTTCGTTGTCTTGTGCTGGGTACTTGGATCAACACGTCGAAGCTCTGTAATGTACACGAACAGCTAGTGGTCTACTAGCACCGGGTCTGTTTAGCCAGATTAGGGATCCTTCTGTTCTTTTGGGATTTTCTTGAGCATGTATCTGAACAACTAGAATGATCAAAATGCTGAATCAATATCCTAAGGATGCATGTCATGGACTGTTACACAACGGTATGTGATTTCAATTGGCGGGGCTTACCTTTGGTCTAAAATGCGCTTTGTATGTCCAGTAAATGGAATGACAAACATTGGGACCCCATGAATGTTGCGAAATGGAAACGCGCAGGCAAAGCCGTGAACAGAACGTAACGGTTCACAATCTCAGAATATCAACAGGATGGTTAGGTAAGAAAGAACACTGCTCTGGGAAAAAAAAATACTTGCAAAAAACTGAGATGTAAAACCATTTGCATTGATGCCAACCGGCGCAGCAAAAGTAAGAATCTCTAGGGAAAAATATAATTACAGATGGCCATTTCCACGAGTATCTCGCAAACAACAAAAATCTCATCTAACAAAATCAAGGCGACCAAAGGCTTCAAAAAAGGGAAAACAAAAAAAAAGGCAATACACAACTGTATGATGTGCCTGCTAACACTTTCAGCCACATTTTGGCATTGTACAAAAGCTACACGGGACATTGATCTCTACAACAACCGAATCTATCACCTTCTCTTGTGAACACACCCGAGAGTGCAAGTATACTCACTTTGGCCACTCACCACTGTTCTTCTTTTCCGGTCGGTGTGGTATCTATCAGACAGCAATCAACAAGAAGTGCCGCTCTGGCATTCAGACATAAGAAGTCATGCGCACCTGCATCATGTTCGAATGCGGGATGCTCATCAACATGATCGCCCGGCGGCAGTTATTCCTCAGGAATGCAAAGAAATAGTTTATCATCAGCTTCTTGAAGAACCACGAGTCTTTTCTCGCCTTAATGATTGGATTGTCGATGAGATAGACGGCGCCAGACTGCTTGGACTGCTTGATGAATGCCAGCTCCAGTTCGAGGTTCTGTGCGTAGTCCAGTACAGGATCGTGCTGAGGTGTTGAGCAGCTGGCTTCAGGAATGACCTCAGTTCTAGGCGTGTAGTCTCCAAGGAGAGGGACGTCGAGCGAGTAGAGGCTGCCGTTTGGTGCCGTGATGATCTTCACAGGGGTCAGAGGCTCTTCATCAGAGTCAACATCATCTTCGCTCTGTAGGGATAGCTCTACTGCTTCCCTTTGTATGTATTTTTCAAGGCCTTCTATCAGGAGACGCTCAAATACACTATGGTGTTCCTGCTTCTTGTCTTTGTACCCGTATCTGTGCACACACAAGTTAGTGTTAGGGGAAGTTTTTCTGTTAATTCATGCTTAAGATGAACAGCTCCTGGATGGTTAATGTACCTACAGCGCATTGCAATTAACAACAATCTAGCATACATGAACCGAAAGGATTCTTCATGTAGTCAAGCTTACCTGGCTATACAGCGGAACATGTGATACCCCCTTGAGCATACACGTTGGAAAAGAAACCTTTCACTTTGGGGAACCACAGGAACTGGCACATTCCTGATACACACAAACACTATTATAGAGTGTATCGCAGGAAGGGAGGTCAGAAAATGACCAAAAATTGCAGGAACTCCTTTCACAATATCACTGCAAACTAGGCCTAGTCCAGGAGCTCTGATGGTACCAAGGTTGGGTCCCAACTTTCTCATTAAATCCTTTGAAAGCTTCTGCTTGACTTCACTGTCATACTTTAGTTTGCTCCCATAGTTCCATATAAACATAATCATGAGTAGAATAGATGCAAAAATCAATAATGCCCAACCTCCATCTCCAACACTACTCAGAGCTGAAGAGAAGAAAATCAGCTCCAAGAAGAGGAATGTGATAACAAATGACAGAACCTTAATAATGTGGAACTCCCATATTAGAAGCATTATGATTGTAACATAAACCGTGGCCATTATCATCACGCCAAGCTCCGCTATAGCTGTTCAAGATAGAACTCTGTCAGGACTAAGCATATATCTAATAACGGAACAAAACTACCGGTATCAAAAGCATATTCAATATATAATTATTACCATATGCATTGCCAACATCATATATGTTTCTGAACAGAACAATAAATCCCAAGCAGGAAAACAATAGGAACCAGTTTACAGTGGGAATGTAGATCTTAGCCATAAATTTTCGAGATGTATGAACGATTTTCAGCCGAGGAAAACAACCAAGTGCTATAGACTGCTTTAGGCACTGGAATATAGCAACAGTCATTGTCCTACTGGCAATTAGTGCAGCCAGATTCGCTACTAAGAACACAGGCCAGAAAACTCCACCTACAAAGAGAAGACAGCGTAATAAGTCAGAGTACATAACTCCTCCGAATTGGTTAAAGAAGTAAATAAATCCTCTGGAATATGTCACACAGGCTAAATGGAAGCAGAAAACCGAACTGATCTAAGCAATGAATATTCACATTACATGTGGAAGAAGTATTATTGAAATATATTCATAAGAAAATGGAAGCCAAGCTAAATAGTCAGCAACATTCAACTTACTTGGAGTAGATGAAAAGAAGACCTGCTCAGATGACCTTGGGTTGGCAATGAGAAAAGCAGCTTGTCCTAGATATGCCAAGACAAGGCAAGGAAGAACGAGAAGCACGAACATATACTGCATATAGTAAAGTAAAACCTTATTGAGTACATACAGATCACACATGTGTTCACAAGAAATGTTATGTGTGGTACGATATAGGAAGGACCAAATGATGTTGAACCTCTCATAGACTTGCAGATAATACCTGAACATATCTTACGGGAAAGTAACAGAGATTCGAAAAGATGGCCTCAGATCCTGCAATGTAGTTTGGATAAGCTTAAAGTTAAGTCTCTTGGAATGAGGAGAAATAAAAAAAATCGAACATATTTAAAACAAAGTTCGAACATATCATTACCTGATGCACATAAAAGACACCCACCAAGGGACAGCCAAGCCTGAAAAGGATTCCTCCCAAAATAATAAATGATGTAGAGAGGATTAAATGCCTTAAAAGCTGTTGCTCCATATAGACTCAGATTGTATATGCCAATTCCTCCAAGACAACAAAACCATACAAGTAAAGAAGGGCCAAGTGCAAACCCTACTTTGCTAGTGGCATACCTCTGTGCACTAAACAATATTACAAGAAGTGCAACTGAAATCATCACCACAACATCTGCAAAGAATATTTGATGAAAATACAAAGGGCATTAAGCAATAATTATGAAAAACTAACTAACTTTTGCGCTATGAGATACAAGAAATTTTAACCCCAAAAAACAATCACCTTGTGAGGTATTTCGTATCCCAACTTTCAAGCCACTGACAGCAGATAACACTACATTCAGGGATAAAAATAATTAATTTGGTAGGACAAAGTAATCTTTAGTAGAGAAATATGTTTTCAATGCTACAGAAAAGGAAACATATTTATTCAAAGTAACACTTCTTTTATGATAATTCCACTAACAAAATGTTTAAAACTTGAAACTATAATATGCACAAAATGAAAAAGAAGTAAACCTGACATTGCTGGTGTGATAACTCCATTTGATATGAACATGGAAGTCCCAAACAACACTAATCCTAAGAGCAACTTCTTTAACAACAATGATGATTCAAGTTTCTCTTTTACTTTTATGGATCTCTCAAGCTCTGCTGTTGGAAGCTTGAGCCGAAAACTTGACATCCTCTTCTCAGAATGTACTTGGTTTGGAATGAGACTCACTTTTGCATTTCTACAAATCAAAGAATACAGGGCAAATATACCACCTGTAGAATCATAAAATCAATGGAAGATTTAAGCCTCTGACACACTTTTGCACAAAAATCTTAACCTGATTAACTCAATTCACAACCTCGAGTATACCTTCACCGTCATCATTGGCCCAAAGGACAACCAAAACATATTTAACTAATGGCATCAAAATCAGAGTATACAGAACGAGTGAGAGTGCTCCAAGGACATCCTCCTCTCCATGAATAGGGTACTTGTTAAACATGACATCAAATGTATATAGTGGACCAATTCCAATATCTCCAAACACCACAGCAATAGTCTGAAGAGCAAGAAACATTGTCCTGCCAAAATCAAACTCCTGCACATGTAAATGAAATAACTAAACCATATTGAAAGATAATGAGTTAAACATGAACAAAAATGGCAGGCATTCTGCAGCAACTGGAAATGTATTAGGGTCTATCAATGTCCTAAAGTGTCCAAAAAGAATATCCGATCTATCAGATGTCCACGGAAAGGATCGTGCTCATGATACATTTCAGATCAAGGGGTTGATTTCCTAATTCAAGTTCCCTTCATGACGAATCTTCAAATAAATTATTGTTAAAATAGAGTGTTCAAAGCAATGGTTAGTGTGTCTTTTATAAGGAAAAGAAAGCTGATGATAATTGCACAAGACCCACAAATACTACCTGTCTATGAATTTAGTTCTAATGTTGCCCTATTTGCTTTTACTTTATATTTTCATTAACTGCTTGCACATACATACTCAACTTTGTGTTTGAATCAAATGAATGTAGTCTCTAGCAAAACCATGTAAATGCTGTGTCCCCTATGGTGCATGTTGGAGGAAGTAAATCAGCGTTCATGTGAATGTGATGTGAAGGTGGGTTGTAGTATACTGCACTTAATCTTAGCCGAAATGTCACTTTATGCAATTTAAAGCATTAGATTTCCCATTCGCACCTGATTGGCTACAGTTCCAGAAATCCTTCTAACTAAGCAATCAGCACCTTATCCGTGTGGCATCCTCATCACATGGCAAATCCATCTCAATCACGCAACAGAAACAACACCAATCCCTTGGCCCGAAAAGCGTTAAAGGAATAATCACCCGTGCCGAGCCCCTCTCACCTCGGAGTCCTCGAGCTGCTGCGCCTGCGCGACGGAGACCTCGTTGCCCTCGACGTCGAACCAGTCCACGGACGGCACGGTCCGGATCAGCTTCTTCTTCCCCTCCTCCTCCTCCTCCTCGTCCTCGCCATCCTCGTCCTCCGACTCGAAGCTCCCGCCCCTGCCCACCGCCCCGACGGCCGCGGCGGCCCCGCCGCGGTCCTCGTCGTCCTCCTCCTCCGTGGACACCCAGCGCCACTCGAGCGACGGCGCCTTCCGCATGCCGCCGGCCGCCAACGACGCCATTAGGGTTGGGTCCCGATCGGATCGAAAGCGCAGGCCAGGACGACGAAGTTGGTATAGAAAATTGGAATTTCCGTTTCGTGGTTGCGTGTGGCGGTGTGGGGTGGTGGTGGAGGAGGAGAGAGAGACACACACACAGCGCGAGAGAGCGGAGGGGGAGCGAGAAAACCGGGAGCAGGAGAGCGAGACCAATGACGGTGGCGGGGCGGACACGAACAAGCGGTTTTGTTCGCGGAGACGGAGGGAGGGGTGTCGCTGAGGTGGCAGCACGTGGAGGTCACATGAGTTGCTCAATTATTTTTGAGCTCATTGTTTTCTTCTGAGAAAATCTCGTTTTAAAACTGGAGATTCCTTAATCTGGTATAGAAAATCTACAAATGGCATAAAAAACGTATGTCCGTTCTATTTATCCAATTACGTAAACTTGCAGTTCGCAGGCACATAAATGTAAATGTATGTTCCTCGCCAAAAAAAAGTGTGTGTGGTGATGCGCATGGTGAGTCATCATTGATATTCAAAAGTACTAATCTGGTGGCTCGATGTTTCAATGAAAAATGTATATTATAGTTTCGTCAAAACTTGGTTATAATAGATATTTTAATAAACTAAAATGCATCTTGGATTTTGAAGAGATAGAGTGCGAGCCCAAAGCACATCTCGAGAGATCTCTGGCATCAATGAACATATTCGTCAGAGGCAACCTTTTGCATAATTGCATTAGGAGGTTCGAGATGGACATGCCACCATTGCCATATTTGCCAAAGGGCTGAAGACGGTGAAATTCAAAAGGTGCAACCCACTTAACGCAACCTTTTCTCCCGTACCTTTCAGAATGCATCTATGTGTCTCCCTTGGTACCTGAATCTTTTTTTTTTCTCGCAATGAAGTACTCGTATATAAGACAAGATGCCCTTTATCAGTCCACCTCTTTGTCGTAGCCATAAATGATCTATCTCTGAATCTTCAGAAAGCCTTGCAAAATGCAAACCTTGGAGGAATTTTACTCTAGGGCCAAACTGCCCATCTATTCACTCTCTGCCCTTGCATATGATTTGATCATCTGTGGTCAGGCCAATGTTGGTGATGCTTCTCTACTACCGGATGACCGATTTTGATACATATAAGGTGTCCTACGGATAATGCAAATCGAAGCTATTTGATGTCTAACTCAGACCTATATGACCGATCGATCGAAATAACCTTCACCAAGGAGTGCAGGTCTTGGCATCCATTTTGCCACTCAAACAAGTAACAGAAGCACATGTATCTACATCAATGCAAGTCATCAACAGCAAAGCAACCACTATATCATGGAGGCTTCAACATTTCCTTGCTCAATTTTTGATCTTAATCTGGGCAGCATCCATTTCTTGGCCTCTAAGGTTCCTAGACAACAAAACAGTACTGCACATACTCTAGCATCTCTTGCAAGAAAATGTAATGATGGTATCTGGACAAATTCCCTGTGTTCATGTCGAGAACAACCGCAGCTGCCCTTTTCATTCAGGATCTCATTCATGTACTCTGTTAAGTATTATAATGAAGGTTCTTGTAACATTCCGTGTTGAAAATTGTGGATTTAAAAATTTTTGTTTGAATTGATTGCTTAAACCTAGGAATGTGTTCTCTCTTTCCTCTAATAAACTCTTAGTAAAATAAATTGTGCTTTTAGTTGTAATTAGGGAAATGATTGTTGGAGTGATTTGGCTTTTGTTTGGTTTCATATTGTTGTGTGTGAATTGGTATTTGAAATTCAATTTCAAATACAAATTCAATTGCTGACAAATCCTTCTTGGACCCAAACCATCCAAACTCTGGAAACAACCCGGCCCAATCCCTTCTTCTCTCTCTCTATTCTTCTTCCACCGCGCGGCCTTGCCTTTCGGCCCAACACGCGGCCCAGCCCAGCCACCGCTGCCCCTGTTCCTCTTCCACACGCGCTCACGCGATGCGCGTCACGGGAAACGGAAGTGCGCGCCGCACGCCATCGCCGCAAGCCCCTCGCCCGCGCCTTTCTTTCCCCTGCGCCAAGCAAGCCGTGCGCCCACGGCATCTGCCCCGCTCCAGCCTGGCCCCAACCCGCTTCCTCCTCGCCTACGAAACCCTCCTCTACTTAATCCCCATCTCCCTCATTCTCTGCTCTCTCAATTTCGCCCCGGGCCAAGGCCCTGCTCCACCCCATCGCCAAATTGAGGAGGGAAGAAGGAAGAGGAAGTGAAGGTGAAGCCGCTTGTCGAAGGGGATTGGACGGACGAGGTCTCCCTGCGCCAGAATCGCCGCCACACCGTACGACTACGCTGCGCCATTGACGACGAGGAGGAGCTCCGCTTGGACACCGTACCGCGAGTCCACACCGAGCCAGCGACGTTCTACTGCTTCGCTTCGCCGTGAGCTTCACCCCATCTCCATCCTATTCTCTTTTCTCTCATGCCGTGCGGGATTGCTCTGCTTCGATCCGGCCGTCGCGCCGCCATGGATGACCACGGGAGCTCTGCTCCACTTAATCTGCCTGTCCGGCCTTCGAGCCGTGTCCATCTCTCTGCAGGTTCCATCCTCCCACTCGCGCTCCCTTCTCTCTCTCTCTCTGGTTCACCCCGCCGCCGCCCGTGGTCGCCGTCCGTTTCCTCCGCCGCATCCCCGCTGCCATGCCGCCCCTACCACGTTGCTATGTCCCGGCCTTCGCAAGCACACTCGTCTCTTGCTCCCTTGTGCACGCGCCCCTTCCTGATCATCTCATCACTGTTTCCTTCGCACGCTCACGACCACCGCTGCCCACTGCCGCCCAGCGCTCGTCGCTGCCTCGCCGCCACCATGTTCGGCGTCGACCACACAGAAGACCACGCGAAGATCCGGCCGCACCATTCACAGAAGATCCCGGCGATACCCTTGTGTCACAGACGACTGGACCCCACCTGACAGTCTACCTCTCTCTCTGCTCTGTGGACCCCGCCGCCTTAGCACCCTCTCCCGAATCAGTTTTGCCGTGGGCCGATTCTGTACTGGCCCATGAACCCCATGCCTCATTCGAAGCCCAGCTAGAGCCCAATCCACCGGAGGAATCGGCCCGAAACTAACCAAGCCCGATTCGAATCCGGCCCGTGACCATCCTGACTGCCGGGGCCCACATGTCATTCACTGTGTGTCAATGACACCTGGGTCCCACTGACCAGCTGACTGCCGACCTGTTGACCGGGTCAACGTTGACCGTTGACTTGGTCAACGCTGACGTCATGCTGTCGTCATCAGAGGCGGACCCCGCTGCTGACGTCATGGTGACGTCATCCTGCCACGTGTCACCTCCTCAGGCTGCCACGTGTCTGCCCTTTTCTTTTTCTTTTTCGGAATTTCAGAAATAGGTTTTATCTAAGAAAATTCATAATAAATTGATCCTAGCTCAGAAAATTATGAAATCAGTTTCATAATTCTTCTAAAATCATGATCTACGCGTTAGTGTAGGAGTTGAGTGCTTTTGGCTCTTCCTTGGTTCTTATTTGGAGTTTATTTGCAACTAGCTTATCGTTTTATTTATCCGATTATTAGGATTCTCGGAAGACTTGGACGACTACGTCGACTACGACCACGACGATCGTGACTTCATCAACAAAGTGAAAGTGAAGGACCTTGCTCCAGGTTCACGCCCATTCCGACTTTGAATCCTATTAGGCATTGCTATTAGAATTGCTAGCGCTTTAATTCATGATGATGATGTTAAACCTATGCATAGCCTTTGATTATTACCTGATATCCTTGTATACCTATATACATTGTTATACTCGTGCTATGCTTGCATGTGTGGGAATAGCTGTGGTCTTGATCATCTTGGCGTGAGTTTTGGGTGGGATAAAACCGAAGAGTTTCGAACCCCCGGCTGGAGTGAGCAGACATTAACCGACCTTTGGGTCGGGGCTCGGGAAGTGTGTTGGGCACTTCCTACGGAGTACCTGTGGCAGGTACATTGTTGTGGTTACTTTGAAGGAGCTGGAGGATGTTACCTGTAATGGGTAGACTGGCGTACCGCGGAGTCGGATGGCCCAGTTTGGAGGATTGCTTGCTCTAGCTTAGGCTGAGTCAGTTGGACCTGGTGACGGGACTTTGTTAAACGTGCACACCACTTATCCTCAGAAGGGGAGGATTCCAGCCATTTCTAGTTAGGCGGTACCATTTCTGTGGAGTAGTGTGTTAGGATTGGGCTCACCGGTGGCGCCACCGAAGCCCGGCTGTCTCACAGCCCTTTGTTTCCGAGACTCTCGACACCACGGTGGCCAGGCTAGAGACTCACAGTTCTGGGTCCCAAGCCCGGGAAAGCAGGATGGTACCGTTCTGGCTAGAAAGTCATGGTTGTGGGTTGCGTCTCGAGTTGGCGGCCACCAGCTCGCAGCCCGGGTGGGACCAGGTGTACACACTCTGCAGAGTTAAAACTATACGTATAGCCGCGTCCTCGGTCATGGACACCCCTCGATCCGGCTTCTTCTGATTAGTGTTTTGGGATATTCTACCTCTCCCCTTTTTCATAGCCTTGGGCTGGTTGAGAGCTGTTAGTACGAATTCCGGCTTGTAGCCGCTGAGATGGGAAGAGTGGGAGTCTTCCCATCGACTCGTGAGGAGCAGGAGGTGAGAATGCGACGGGACCCTGGTGTGCTAGGGTTGACCCGTGGAGATGATAGCTTGGGAAGCTGATGTTGGAGATCTTTATTTCTGTTGCTGCTGCTGCTGCATAGGAAAACCCCAGCCTTATTCCTTGATATATTTGTTATACTAGAATTAGGCCACCTTAAAGCTTGCATACGGATGGTGACGTGGACCTGTCCCATTCCTTGGGGACAGTTCGTGAGCTTGCAGGTTTGGACTTGGATTCCGAGTTCAGCCGACGGATGCTACTTTGAAGGGTTGTGTTGCTTCGCTCAAGGTTGCCTGTGGCGAAGACTGGAGATGAAGACTTGAAGACCTAGCTACCGCTTCGTAGGCTTTCTTCTTGTCGTTTAGCCCAAAGGGCTTGTATCGGCTACGCTTTCCATGTTGTCCTTGTAATAATTGTACTCTGATTCGAAGTATGGATTTGATATTATGCTGAAATAAGTTCTGTACGTGATAGCAGTTGATTCTGGGACTATCACATTGGTACAGGGAGTCGGATTCTCCGATTTGGAAATCCGGGATGTTTCAGTTGGTATCAGAGCCGTACTTGACCGTAGCACGCAACCCTAAGCTGGTCGTTAGCTTAAGAATACTCTGAACGCTCTATTTGACATATACCTCCTTGAACTATATTGATTCTGCCCCTCATACCTTGAAATTCTTCTATCTTACCTACGTTGAAGCAAATTCTTACGTAGCCTCAACTGAGGAAATTGGAACTCAATGGAGAAGTTGCTGAGAAGACCGTGAACCATCAAATATAGAAGTCCACCCTATCTGACATGCCACGAATTAGTTATATCGCTAAGTGTGCGAGATCTTTAAGGCAATAGGAGTCAGCCTTAAGATAGCACTTTATATAATGTTTGCATGCTTGAGTGAGCGCTTCTTGTCGCAGTTTCTTGGTTCTTATTGTTCTTACCCTTGAGTGTAGCCTTATATAATAGTTGGTATTTACATGCCTGTACTTGACTCCACTTTTAGGTAGTATGAGTGCCTTTCTGCCTAGAATTGACCTCCACTATGCCTTACAGAATATGGAGGAAGTAGTCGAAGATGCTCAAGACTATATTCAAGCGAATCCAGAAGATGGACCAAACAATGTCCAGCAAGAAGCACTACCCCTACCAGAGTCAAGTCTATTTGAAGTGATTGCGACTCAGACCCAGATACTTCAACGCATGGCAGATGCAGTGACTCTCGGACAAGAAACACCTGAAGATAAAGAATGGAAGACGATCAAGAGCTTTATCAAGCTGAAGCCACCCACCTTTGACCAAACAGATGATCCCTTGGAAGCCGAGGATTGGCTAGATGAAATCGAGAAAAGATTGGACTTGACCTCTTGCACTGATGAGGAGTGTGTATCACTAGCTGCCTATCAGTTGATCGGTACGTCAAGAGTTTGGTGGAACGAGTACTGCAGAACCCATGAAGACCCTGCTCGAATCACTTGGGAAGAGTTTAAAAGAGCCTTTCTGGAGTTCCACATTCCCAAGGAAGCTCGTGTGATCAAGGCAGAAGAGTTTCGCAGTTTTACCCAAGGCACAATGAAGGTGCAGGAGTATTTACGAAGCTTCACCAAGATGGCGAGATATGATCCCATACGCACAGACACTGATGAGAAGAAGCAATTTTGGTTTCGCCAAGGCCTGAACCCGGAGATTAGGCTGTATATAAGTGGCTGTTACCGAACGTTCATGCGTATGGTGAACAGAGCTATGGAAGTCGAGAAGGAATTAATCAAGGGACGTGAGAACCAAGCCAAGAGAAGAAGAATAAAGTATCAGTCATACCATGGCATAATCCAACAGAATAGATATAACCAATCTATGGAAGAAGATGATTGCCCAATATCCAGCTATAACAACGGAGATATCCAGCACAATGAGTACCAGAACACTGAGATGATGAATTACCACAACCTAATTCAAGGAGAAAGTACTATGGAATATCACACCAAGCAGAACGACAACGCAGAAAAAGTTATGACTAAATGTCGTAACTGCAGAAGACCCGGACATGAGACATTCAACTGCCCTGGCAAGAAATCACGACGCAAGACCAAAACCAGTCAGAACCAGAAGGAAAGAGAACCTCAGAGTGAAGCTCAAGGAAGATTGAACCACTTGATAGTAGAAGATGCAAAGGATGCACCAGAAGTACCGAAGTCCAAAGAAGTACCAAAGATGGTGTACAATCTTACAACCAAGACCTTGGAAGACGTACCAATAGCACAAGAGTATCCAGATGTCTTTCCAGATGAATTACCGGGATTGCCCCCAGACAGAGGAATAGAGTTTGTGATCGATCTGATGCCGGGAACAGCCCCCATTGCTAAGAGACCTTACAGAATGACAGCTGAAGAACTGGATGAACTAAAGAAGCAGATCAAGGAATTGCAGGACAAAGGAATCATTAGGCCGAGTGCCTCACCTTGGGCGTCACCCGTACTGTTTGTCAAGAAGAAGGATGGTTCGATGAGAATGTGCATCGATTACCGCTCGTTGAATGCAGTGACCGTCAAGAACAAGTACCCGTTGCCAAGGATCGATGACTTGCTTGACCGACTCAAAAAGGCAAGGTACTTCAGTAAGATCGACCTTCGATCAGGATATTATCAGATGAGGATTCGGGAGTCTGATGTTCCTAAGACAGCGTTTGTGACAAGATATGGACAATTTGAGTTTATGGTCGTATCGTCTGGTTTGACCAATGCACCAGCCTGCTTCAAGAAAATGATGAACAAGGTATTTATGGAAGAGTTGGATAAGTTTGTTGTAGTTCTCATTGATGACATCCTGATTCACTCGGAGACAGCTGAAGAGCACGCACAACATCTGAGGATAGTGCTAGAGAAGCTTAGACAACATAAGCTATATGGCAAGTTCAGCAAATGCGAGTTCTGGATGCAGAAGGTAACTTTCCTTGGACATGTGTTGACCCCAGATGGAGTATCAGTCGATCCCGAGAAGATTGAAGCTATATCCGGATGGAAGCAACCCAGAAATGTCGCGGAAATCCGAAGTTTCCTTGGATTAGCTGGCTACTATCGCAGATTCATCGAGAATTTCTCCAAGATTGCAAAGCCGTTGACTGATTTATTGAAGACCAATGTCCTATTTGTATGGTCGGACAAATGTGAAGCAAGCTTTCAAGAGCTCAAGAACCGACTCACTACTGCTCCAATTCTGACAACGCCAGATAATTGG
>CM014276.1:59276411-59297318 GCA_004135705.1 Alloteropsis semialata
CATCAACAGGAAACCGTTGGCCAGTTCAACAGGAGGTGGTGGAGCAATCGGTATCTGTGGAGCAACGGTCATTGCATTATCTGCAGTTTCTTTGCCTCTTCCTGATCCTGATGCCCCTGCAGAATCTGCTATAAACACTGGACCTTTCAAGCAAATAGCATCGTCCACCGCCTTCTTGATGAGATTGTCCAGAGAATTCACCAAAGTGCCTGACTGATTGATCAATGCATGATGAACAGCCTGGTGAATCATCTCTGTCATGTTGACTTGGTACTCCCGAGCATCAGTTGTCTTCTTAATCAACTCTGGATCTGGGAGAGGACCTTTGAGTATGGGACCTGAACGATTACGCCCGAATTGGCCAAGGCACAGCTTCTCAAACGCATCAATCTGAGCCTGAACTGCGTCCAATTGAGCTTTAGACAGATCGGCTTTTGTAATGGGCATGGCCGTCTCAGGCGTCTTGTTCTTGTCGTTCTTAGCCTTCTCAGCAGCTTCTTTCTCAGCAGCAAGTCTTGCTGCAGTTTCTTGTTCAGCATCAGACGACGACATCTTGGATTTTGTTTCTCGAGTCCCACCAGGCGTGCCAAAAAATGTGTTGACGTGAAAAATCGGCGAACGTATTCCCCGCGTGCAGCACACGAAGACCAGGGAGATCTGCTTCGCTCCAGTGCCAGTCCACACTCCAGTTCAGGTTCGCAGCGTGCCAGTCAATTTGACCTGAAATTGACAAGGGGATAAAACAGTTAAATTGCTCTTTGATTGTGCCGGCTCTATTTCAGACGATGGAGTAACGTCGAATTTTAGCCAAGACCCAATCAGACACGTATCGGCCGATACCAATCGGACCTCAAAATCGGACTTCATTGATGACGTCAATCGGACCGAGTGATCGGACCTCAATCAGACACCAAATCGGACCTCAGAATCGGACCAATCAGGATCGGACCTTGATTGATATAACAGATCAGCCTTTGAATAATGAAATAAAGCATAAAACAAGGCCAATATGTAAAATAATGGATCAGCTGTGTCTTGAAACAAGATATTAAATAATCAAAGTGTAAGCCGATACATTGTCCACCTTGCCTAGTTGCCAGTTTGACTCGTCTTATCGGACCATCTAACCAACTGATCGGACTATAGCCTTTTTAGAGAAATCTAGCTCCGACGTAGGGAATCTAGATTTCTCCAACTATGATCAGATCGGATAGCTAGATAATCAGACTCGACTCATCGATCTGTCAATTAAACAAGATGCTCGCACAGGTGTTGATCAGATTAAGCAAAATAAGCAAGTAAAACATTAACAGATTCGTTCTGATTCTAAGATATGCTACCAAATAATTAAGCAAGATCCAGCTCCGACGTAGGGAATCTACACCACACTTAACATTCAAATAGCAATAAGGCATAACCAAAGCTTCCTTTGACTAATCAAGATGAATCTAGCTCCGACGTAGGGAATCTAGACCAAGCATGACAACCAAAGATTAATCTAATCATATTGCAAAGATCCAGCTCCGACGTAGGGAATCTACACCAGTACAATACTCAAAGAACAACCAGATTAAACCACAAAGCAGGATCGGACCTAGAACGATGCTGTAAGATAAATATTGCTTAAATCGGACCAAGACCAATGCTCAAAGCCGTCGAAGAAGTAGAATTGATTCACATGGCGTAGATCTAAACCAATCTAGCAACTCCAACAAACCGCAAAGACTACCTTTAGTAACCAAGATTATTCTAGCTCCGACGTAGGGAATCTAGGCTTAAAGTGTAGTCCGATAAACGATAATCTGTTGAATAATCAATATTGATCTAGCTCCGACGTAGGGAATCTATATCAATCTTGATTATTCAGAGATAAATCGGTTGAACAGTATAAACGAGAAAGGGCGATGCGCCTCAATTCAAAGCCTATACTAGTTCGATAAAATGACTAACTTACTGGTAAGCCGGAGATCAGAACTGATGCAGCCCGTCCACCAATGAGCTTCGTCGGTAACTACTACTAGGGTTTTTAGCGTGAAGCCGGGTTGTATTGATTGTGAGAATAGTTTTTACAATGGACGAGGGTTCATATTTATACCCTGGTCATGGAGAGTCCTGATCGGACCAGACTAACTTGCGAATAAAGTAAACTAAGTTTAAGATAAAACGGGACTCCCATACGCCTTCTGAAAAGGAAATAGTCCCTGAATCTGATACGCTTCCTTCTTAGCCGACGCGCCTTTCCTCTTGTACTCGTCATCGGGTCGGACTCCTGCTTCATCGGACTCCTCTTCAGCATCGGCTTCCCTCTCTGTTACCTTCGGCCTTGACCAGTCAGCGGGCCCACTGCGCAGTCTCAACCTCACCACGTCATCATCTGACTCAGCATGTCAGGTGCGAAAATCCGGTGTCAACAGAGCTTAATTATGAATTCCTCACTGGAAATGAGAGCTTTGACATTACTGAAGAGTTGCACTTGGACCTTCATAGCATCACTCCATTCTATGAGCCTGCAAGAACCCATATTCATAGAGTGTACTGCAAGACTACAGGGCTAAGGCACCATCCAGCTGTGCTAAACAAGATTGTTAGGGTCACTATTCTTCCCAAGAGTGGCTACAAGGATGCTTTCATTGGATGGGCACCAAATTTTGTGAAGCATGTCATGTCAAATCAGAAGATGGATGTGGTGAAACTCATTATGTATCAAATCAATGAAAAGAAAACCAACTATGAGATAAATCTTTACCATGCTCCCTACATTATGTCACTCATTCTTGCCAAGACAAGGTTCAGGGGACCTTGCAATGTGAAGCATCTCCCATTCAGGCCATTCAAGAATGACAGAGTATTTCTTGAGAGGGATGTGACTGAGTATCTAGATGTGGATGCCAATGAGGCTTGGGAGGAGTATGTGCCTCATGAGCAAGAAGGAGCACATGATGCTCAAGATGCCGGTGCACAGGCTATGCCACCTCCACCTCCTCCTGCACAGCAGCCACAGTGGGCACCTCCAGCTGGATATTTTGATCCATACTTCGCCTCTATGCAGCAGTCCATGATAAATCAGTTTGAGCAGATGCAGATGGGTTTCAACACCCACTTTGAGGCATATGGGCAGCAGATGAATGCCAATCTTGAGAGCATGCAGACTCGTCTTGATAGCCAGCATCAGCAGCTTATGGAGAGGCAGCAGCAGCTTGAGACTCGCTTTGACAACTTTCAGACTAGCTTCTCAGGCTTCACTGATCACTTCTACTCATATTATCCGGCTCCAGTGCCTCCTCCACAGTTCTACCCTCACCAGCCATTTTATCCTCCTCCGCCGCCGCCTCAGGATGACAAGGACCCTCTTTTGGTCTTTGATGACAATGGGGGGAGAAGAATTTGGAGTGATGGAGTGAGATTCCTTGAAGATTCATGGAGATAGGGGGAGAACTTTGGGCTTGGGATCATGGAAACATTGCATATGCATGTTTAATTTTCGCTTTGCATGAACTACTTGTGTGCTTGTAATATCTTATGCTTTGTGGTGTTGAACTAGAACTTGTGGTTGAACCTTGTTGGATGTAATTGCCTTTCTTTAGCTTAATGTGGCTTGTTCTAGTTCTTGTGGTTTTTCGAGACTAACCCTTTATCGTTTATGTTCATTGAATAATTATATATATATATCTTGTGTAGCCTCGATTGCCCTTTTGTAGGGGAAACTCCGGAATTTCCTTATCAAATACATATGAAGATATTCCAAATGCAAAATTATATGCACATATGTAGGGGGAGTTCTTCTCTACAAAATGAATTTTTGAGTTCTTTTATCCATTCATAAATATTGGTTTCATTGAAATGGGTAAGCATTCTCAAAGTTCAAAAACCTTCTCTTATCACTCCTTTCTATGGTTGTCATCAATTACCAAAAAGGGGGAGATTGAAAGCATCTAGGCCCTCTAAGTGTGTTTTGGTAATTAATGATAACCATATTGGACTAACTATTTCATTGAGGATATGAGAATAGGTTAGTCCGGTAAGATGGTTGAGCTTCAATGGTGAATTAACATTGGATATGTGTGTTGGAACCAAGGAAGCTCAAGGCAAAGGTAAAAGATAGGATATTTTCTTTTACCGGTCATGAGGTGTTTAGAGAAGATTTTTGACCGGATTGATAGGCTAGATAGCCGTACTATCAAGAGGGGTCAATTTCATTTGCATGACGAGTTTCTAGTGCCACTTTGCTCAAATGGTTGCATTGCATGCATGAGAGCTAACACCGTTGAGAAAGTGGGAAAGAAAAAGCGAAAAGAACGTGTGCTGAATATGGTACTGCGGACGGTCCGCAGGCTACTGGCGGACAGTCCGCGGGTGGCGGACAGTCCGACAGGTAGCAGGCGGACGGTCCGCATGTCAACTGACTTTCTGAGATTTTGACTAAGTGTTGGAAGGGTCTGCCGTGTCTTTGAGGCGGACGGTCCGCTGGGAATGGCGGACGGTCCGCCTGTTCTTTTTGTGAGGCGGACCGTTTACGCAGGAGCGTGTTCTAGGGGTTCCAGGCCTCTTTTATATGGCGGATGGTCCGCAGGTATGGTTTGTGGGTCCTTAGTCGCGTGGCGAGCTGTGCATCTAACTCTGAGGCGGACGGTCCGGCCTGAGGGGGCGGACGGTCCGCCTATCGCGTAACGGTTATCTCTGACACGTTTGACTTTTGGACAGTAGCCGTTGGGGCTTAGGCGGACGGTCCGCCAAGTGGGTAGCGGACGGTCCGCCAGTCCCCTGTTTTCATGGGATTTGAAGGTAACGGCTAGTTTGGAGGTGGGGGAGTATAAATA
This sequence comes from Alloteropsis semialata, assembly GCA_004135705.1. Lineage (NCBI taxonomy): Eukaryota > Viridiplantae > Streptophyta > Magnoliopsida > Poales > Poaceae > Alloteropsis > Alloteropsis semialata. The sequence goes on from CM014276.1 coordinate 59,281,229, forward strand.
CTCCATCCACGGGTTGGGAGAAGCTCTCTTGGCACTTCTGAAGCATATTTGTAATACTTGAGCCTTCTTCCACCTCTCATTCACTCCTATTGCTTAGAGTAGCATCCTTGTGAGTGTGAGAGAGTTCTAGTGCATGAAGTCCCCTGTTTTCATGCGGATACTTAATTCAATACTTAATTCAATGGGTTGGTGACGAAGTCCCCTGTTTTCATGCGGATACTTCGGCATGTGTTGCTTGGCCGATGCATCTATTTTGGGAACTCATGATAATGTCAAGTGCTTGACCAGAGTCGATATTTCGGACTTTGAGTTCCTCGCTTGCACCAAGGATGGCTTTGTGTCTGCTGCTCTAACACCGGTTCAGAAATCAGTTGATTTAGATAATGAAGAGTAGATGGATACAAGCGAGAAGTGGCTAGAGAAAAGGGTGGAGCATTATCGGTCAAATATGAACGATGCATGTGAAGCCATTAATGATTTTGAAGAAGTAGAAAAGTTAGGACAAGGATTTACGTCGGCTGATCCTTTAGAAAAGATAGACATAGGTGATGGTTCTATTCCAAGACTGACTTTTGTAAATCAAAATTTCAAAACCGATTATAAGGTTGAATTAATCGAGTTATTGAAAGGATATTCTGATTGCTTTGCTTGGGAATATCATGAGATGCCTGGTTTAAGTCATGAATTGGTTGAACATCATTTACCTATTAAACTTGGTTTTAGGCCATATAAATAGGGCAATAGATGATTTAATCCTTTGTTTTATGATCGCATAAAAGAAGAGGTTAATCGTTTGCTTGAAGCTAAGTTTATTCGGCCATGTCGCTATGCTGAATGGATCTCTAATATTGTGCCCGTTGAGAAGAAAGGTTCTAATAAAATTAGAGTGTGCATTGATTTTAGAGATCTTAATAGAGCGACTCCCAAAGATGAATATCCTATGCCTATAGCCGATATGCTTATTAATGATGCTTCTGGACATAAGGTTATTAGCTTTCTTGATGGCAATGCGGGATATAATCAAATCTTTATGGCCGAGGAAGACGTATACAAAACGGCCTTTAAATGTCCTGGCTTTGTTGGTTTGTTTGAATGGGTTGTGATGACTTTTGGTCTAAAGAATGCCGGCGCTACTTATCAAAGGGCAATGAATTTAATTTTTCATGACTTACTTGGTGTTATCCTAGAAGTCTATATTGATGATATTGTTGTCAAATCGGCTGGATTAAATTCTCACTTGGCTGATTTGCGTCTTGCTTTTGAAAGAATGCGTCGGTATGGTTTAAAGATGAACCCATTGAAATGTGCATTTGGTGTATCGGCTGGAAGATTTTTAGGCTTTATGGTTCATGAGAGGGGCATAGAGATAGATCCTAAGAAGATAAAGGCTATTGATAAACTTGAAGCGCCTACTTGCAAGCATGATCTACAGAAATTTTTGGGCAAAGTTAATTATTTGAGGAGGTTTATTTCTAACTTGTCCGGGAGAGTTAGTGCTTTTACTCCTATACTTCGGTTAAAGAATGAAGCCGAATTTACTTGGGGGGTAAAGCAGCAAGAGGCCTGTGAGGAAATCAAGAAATACTTGTCTTCGCCGCCTATACTTAAAGCGTCTAAGAATGGGGTGCCATTTAGGCTTTATATTTCGGCCGAAGATAATGTTATTGGGGCTGTTTTGACTCAAGAGACAAATAGCAAGGAGCACATCATTACATATTTGAGTCGGCGGCTGTTGGATGCGGAAACAAGGTACAAACCTATTGAAAAATTATGCTTGTCTTTATATTATGCTTGTACGAAATTAAGGCATTATTTGTTATCTAGTACTTGCATAGTTGCATGTCAAGCCGATGTTATTAAGTATATGTTGCATAGACCAATTTTGAGCGGAAGGATCGGTAAGTGGGCATATGCACTAATTGAATATGATTTGGCTTGTGAACCTTTGAAATCTATGAAAGGCCAAATTGTAGCTGATTTTATTGTTGAACATCGGATTAAGGATGAGCATAATTTGGATGTTGATTACATGACTTTTACTCCATGGAAATTACATTTTGATGGATCGGTTTGTAAGAACGGATGTGGAATTGGAATTGTTCTTGTTTCTCCTAATGGAGCTGTTTTTGAAGCTCTTAGCCGATTAGAAATTGAGTGCACGAATAATCAAGCCGAATATGAAGCTTTATTATTCGGACTAGAAATTTTGCATGACATGGGAGTAAAACATGTTGAAGCTTTTGGTGATTCATTATTGGTTGTGCAGCAAGTATCTAAGGTGTGTCAATGCTTGGAAAGTTCATTGAATATTTATCTTGACAAGTGCCTTGATATTATACCATATTTTGATGAATTCACCATTGTTTCGAAAAAAAAAGAAAGTGACGCAGTCCTACAGAGAGTTCCGCACCTAAAGAGAGTAACTATGCTGTAAGAACATGCCGTTACACGTTTTTCCTATTCTTCATTTTCCTTCTACGGAGTGTTATCCTTCTTCTACCTCTGTTTCTCCTTCCTCTTTTTATCCATGCCTAAAAATTGTCGGAGGCCCCCTATTGTCCATATAGCCGCATGCATGGTGGAGCCTCGCAACATGACCACGTTGACTGCTATGTTGTAAGAACATGCTGGTAGAGAACGGGCTCGTAGCCCAGTTGTAGCGAGCTCCGGTGAGAGCGCTACCCGCCCGAGTTCGATCCCAGGGATCGGACTCGGGCGTTTCACCGGGATTTATTTTCAAAATTTTCTTTCAGGTGAAGCCTCAAGCGCCGGTGGACCACAATGGAAAGCGACGTGTCCGTCATATGTCTTTCAGAAGACCTGTGAAGGCGACGTGCCCATCGTATGTCTCTCAGAAGGCGTGTGAGTATAGGTTGTAGGTCTGTTAGATTAGAGTAGAGTAGTTTAGGGTGTGTGGTGTACGTAGTGGTGTGAGTTCGCTTGTACCTAGGATGAGGCGTTAAAAAAAAAAAGAACATGCTGGTAGCCTGGTTTAGGGTTTGCTATTCTTCCTGAGGATTCTTTGTTTTCAAAGATGTCTCTTAACGGGTAGTTGGTTGGTACTGTGATATGGTGGGCTTGAAAGTAGTGTCTCAATTTTCTTGATGCCATGAGGATTGCATAGGCTAGTTTCTCTATCTCTGAGTAGTTGCACTTTGATCCCGACAATGCCTCGGATACAAAGTATACTGGTACTTGTTCTATTTTTGCCATTGTTTGCTCATCCTTCGCATCTTCTTTCTCTTCTATTAACACGGCGCTTGCAGCGAAGAGGGTTGCTGCTATGTATAGTAGCAATTGTGCTCTTGGTGTTGGACTTGTTAGTGTGGTCATCTGCTTGAGGTATTGTTTCAGTTCCTCAAAAGCATTCTGTTGCTCTTGACCCCACTCAAAATTTGCTGATCCTCTTAAGACTTTGAAGAATGGTAAGCTTCTTTCTGCAGATTTTGCAATGAATCTGTTTAAAGCTGCTATTCTCCCTGTCAGTTTCTGCACATCCCTTCTTGATGTTGGGCTTTTCATGTTTTTTATCGCATCTGCTTTTTCCGAGTTGGCCTCTATTCCCCTTCGTGACACGATGCATCCTAGTAACTTTCTCTTTTTGACTCCGAATGCACACTTGTCGGGGTTTAGCTTTAGCCCTGAGCTTCTCAGATTGGCGAATGTTTCGATCAGATCTGAGGGGTGGTCTTCTGCCCTTTTGCTCCTTACAACCACATCTTTCACTTAGATTGATATGTTTTTGTCCAGTTGGTCTGCGAATACCGTTGACGTCATCCTGACGAAAGTGCATCCTGCATTTCTCAGCCCTTCAGCCATTCTGATAAAACAGAATGTACCAAAGAGGGTTGTGAAGCTTGTTTTCTCTTCATCTTCTTTCTTCATCAAAATTTGATGGTAACCGGAGAAACAATCGAGGAGTGAGAGTAGTTCACATCCTGCTGCTGAGTCAACAAGTGCATCTATTCTTGGTAGTGGGAAGTCGTCTTTTGGACATGCTTTGTTCAATGTTGTGAAGTCTATGCACATTCTCATTTTTTCATTCTTCTTGGGCACAAGAACTGTGTTTGCAAGCCACTCTGGATACTGGACTGGCCTGATAACATTTACTGTTAGGAGCCTCTGCACTTCTGCCTTCGCTGCTATTATTCTGTCGGGAGACATCTTTCTTTGTTTATGTTTCTTTGGTGGGTAGCTTGGGTCAACATTGAGGGAGTGCTCTGCTATATCTCGACTGACTCCTTTAAGGTCATTCGATGACCATGCAAAAATATCACTGTTGTTTCTGAGGAGCTTGATTAGTCTTTTCTCTTCGTCAGGTGTTAACTCTGTTCCTATTATCACCGTTTTGTCTGGAGTGTCCTTGCAGATGGGCACTGTTTTTGTATCTCCCGAAGGGATTGCTTTTTCTTTGATGATTTTCTCTTGCTTTTGTGATGTTTGTGCTGTTGATTCCTCAATGACATGGATATGTTTGTGGTCTGAGTTCACATTTCCCTCAGCCCTTCGCGCTTCATCCTGATTGCCATACACTGTTATGACGCCATTGTGTGATGGCATTTTCATGCAAAGATAGCCGTTATAAATGACTGCCGAAAATTTGTTGATGAACCCTCGTCCGAAAATTGCGTTGTAAGGGTAATCGATGTCGACTACGTCGAATGTTATTTTCTCTGCTCTGTATTTTTCTGGGGATCCAAAGTATACCCATAGTGTTATCTTTCCTAGTGCTTCAATCCTCTTTCCCCCGAAGCCATATAGTGGTCTTTCTGCTTTTTCTAACTTGTCTGCGTCAATTTTCATGCTGTTGAATGCGTATGAGAATAGTATGTCTGCTGAACTGCCTCCATCAACTAAGATTCTTGAGACGTTGTTTCCTCCAACGTATTGTGTATTCGTTCATATGTTCGCATTGATTACGAAGGGGTCTTCGTGTGAGTAGTCAGCCAACTCTAGGTCTTGCTGAGTAAACGTTATTGGGATATGGCTGTAGTTCGACTTTAACTGGGTTCCATCAGATACATGATTAACTCTTCGCTCCCAATCCTTTCTTTGCCTTTTTGATTTATGGATGGTTCCTGCTGATCCGCCAGTGATAGGGAGAATGTTGTTTACTGCGAAGCCGTCGTTTTCTTGTTTTGGTGGTGGTGGGATTTGGTTGTCTTGGTTGTTTTGTTGTGAAGGACCTGCTTGTGCCCATCGCATTTGGTTCTGATTCGCTTCTTAGGATTGGTTTTGGTATTGATACTTGTCGAGGTTGTACTCGTCAGATATTTGTCCGGCAGACACCCTGCTTCGTGCGAAGATTGATCACGGTGATGGACAGAAAGACACGGGATTTTTATACTGGTTCGGGCCCTCGAGATCGAGTAATAACCCTACGTCCAGTTGCTGCTTGTATTATTTCGTCGAGTACAAATTACAATGCGTAACCAGTACCCTCGGGTGGTTTGTCTAAAGCTACAAATCAATGGAACATAGACTTGGATACCCTCTACGGACAAGATCCCCGCTATTTATATCCAGGGAGACGTGCCTTACAAGACAAAACAGACCTAAACCTAGTAGGAGTCGAACTGTCTTCGGGCTTCCCTTCTGCGATCAGGCCATCGTGTCTTGTTCGGAGTCTTGGTCGTCTTGGAGTCGGTAGTCGGCAATCCCCGTGATCGGGTACCCTGGTATTATGGCCTCAACAGTAGCCCCCGAGTTTATCTTGTTCAGAAAAGGTTGATTGTTCAATAGCCTTCGGGTCTTTTTGCTCTTCGGGTGATTTTTGGATATGTTAATACCTCGTCAATCACTCTTGCAAGAGAGCCAGAAAAGTTCCCGAACTCTTGAATGTAGAAACCTGCATCTGAATGATAAGGTCAAAGAAAAATATCAGCCATAATAATAAAATAGAACTGTTCTGTCTTGGAAAATGGAACGCCCCAGGAGTGATGCAACTGCTGCTCAGGGCATTTAAAACCCACTCCGCACGTCTTCCGGGATTTTAGCAGCGCACGCGATACGGCTCTGCTCTGGCTCCTCGATTCTCGCGCGAAGCGTCACACCCCTGAGTCTTTAAATATCAGATCTCCTGGATTGTCATGTACTTGAAACTTCCATCCTAAGCCTTCTTCCTCCACTCGCCATGGGAAAGAAAAAGCTTAGCAGCAAGTTCAAGCTTCCTCGTCTCCTCTTCGGAGACTCCCCTCGCAGCTCCGGCGAGCAACCGCCCGACAAGCCGGAGGACCCGCCGGCGACGACATCACCCACCGCTCCTCCTCAGGCTCCGCTCCTGGCTCTCCCCTGGTACGGGGATGAGGGAGTCGAGGTCGAGCCACCCGAGGAGGAGGCTCCGGTGGTAGCGCCGCCATCTCCCGAGGCTGCTCCGTCAAGCATTGCCGCCGGGAAACGCCCTGCGTCTTCCTCCCCAGCCCCGGCATCTCCTATCTCCCTCTCCTCCGACGACGAGCCAACACAAGGAGGGAGCGGAATCCGGCTGAGGCCAGAGGCGGCGCACGCAGGCGCATCTTCGTCTTCTGCTCCGGTGGACACCAGCGGCGACGAGGAATTCGCCCGGCGCCTCTTCGTCTCCCTGAACCGCGACCTGATCGGGATTCCTGGAGACGGAGCGCTCGTGGATCTCGTCAGCGACTCTGAAGAAGAGAACGCGATAGATGACGATCCATCGGAGAGCACACCATCACCCTGATCAGTTTGGTTGTCAATCATCAACCCAAGATCAGGGTGATTTAGTATTTTGATTTTAGGATAGCTATCAATCCATTGTGAAATGTTCCCTCTTTTGGACTTAATGAAGAAATTTCACTTGATGGATGCATTTTGAATTCCTTGTGCTTTGAAAATTTATCTGTGTCAACCTGTTCTTGAAATTGCTCATCCAGAAACAAAATTCCCGAACGAAAAATTTCTCCCGACCAGATTAACTTTCTTCAGTGTGTTCGGAAAATTTGACTCTGATCAGGCATGATCGGGGTATTTCCTTGATTCACACTGATCGATTGGTCATTTAAAACTGATAACTTACCAAATAAGCTAACAGCCCTAAATGCATTGAATTGGACTTACACATTTTTCGAAACGACGCGTGCCGCAGAAAAAGGAAAGAATCTTTTTGACCCAACAGTCACTGCGGATTGCGCGGCTCAAGGGCAGGTTTTTCGGGGTTCGCGCTCCCTCGCAGAACCATAAAGCCCCCAAGCGCGGCCGCTTGAGATCTATTTGGGCTTTCGTCTTCCTTGCTCGCATCCGCAAAACATTCGCCATTTTCATCCGCTTTCTTCCCCCGTCCACCTGCTCCTTCAACCTTGCTAGCCTCCAGTCGCCATGGCATCCACGCACCAATCATCCTCCGGTACTGAGTCTACAGAGAACCAGAGCAGCGCCGCGGCCGGACGCGAACTCCGTAGCGGGAATACGATCCCCACCGCGGATGAGTATTGGTACACATCAACCACGACGGCCAAACACCTGCAGAAGCTGGAGGACCTTGGATTGCTCCCTAGCACCGAACTTTTCCCTCGTCGACATGCCAAAGGTCAGACGTATCCAACCCCCGACACTCTTGAGATGGTGGTGTTCTTGGAGTTCTTCTACTGTGGATTCGGGGTTTTTCCGTCTGATTTCTTCCACAGCATCTGCGAGCACTACCAGATAGAGCTTGTGCACCTTAAGCCCGGCGCTTTGACAATGCTTAGCGTCTTTGCCTTTCTGTGCGAAGCCTGGTTAGGGATTAAGCCTTCGCTGTTGCTGTGGAGATATTTTTACAGTCCTTCATATTACAAAAACCAAATGATGCTCGGGTCCATCGGGTTTTCCTTGAGAAATCGGGAGATGTACATCCCCTTCCCAGTTAAAGATTGCTGGAAAGGATACGAACGTCACTGGTTTTACATCACCCTTCCCCAAGCCTCACTGGCAAAAGGGAAGTATCTGATGCCCCATCTCAAGGATTCGGCCAAAGCTCTGCCAAGAATTACCCTGGAGACGCAGAAGCATATTGATCGGATCTTGGAACTCCGTGATGCGGGTCTGACGGCAGTTCATGTAGCGGAAATCTTCATTAGATGGAGATTTATCCCACTTATGAATCGCGACCGCTACGCTTGGACATTCACGGGCTACAAGGACCCGAACAGAATGAAACCCGATGGTGAGCATTTGTTTTCCTGTTTGATTGTTTTTCCGAGTTTGTTCGGTCATTTGAATTCATGACTCTTAACTAACAGTTGTCCCAGAATCAGAAGTGTCTGCACGCCTGAAGAAGATGTTCGGGGCTGCTCTCCCGGATTGGGAAAACGTCCCAGCACCCTACAGCGCTGACAACCCTCCTCCAGAGGTAAACTGTCACTCAGAAAAATCTTTTTTTTTAAACAATGATATGATATATCTCTTTTTTCCCGACCAGGCCCCAGCTACCGTTGATGCCCCGCCCCAGAGCGGTGCCATCAATGTCGAAGAGGAGGGGGATCAGCCCGTTGATCCAGGCACCAGGACCCCGACCAACGAACAACCTGAGTCATCACCTGGCTTGGAAAAAGAGGTCCCGAGCAGCCCCCAGGCAAATATCCCCCGAACCCGGAAACGCTCTCGTAGTGTGGAGCGGATTGTTCTTGATTCGGGAGCCTTTGGATTGCCTGGGCCCGCTAATCTGCAGCCCATTCATGATCAGCCTCGTCCTGTTGCCCAGGTATCAAGCATGATCGTATTCGGGCGTTTATTCGCAGCTTTTGATCGCATAACCAAAGCTAAACATGATCGGGAGATTTCTCGACAGGAAAATCGTCCGACCAGACAATCATCAAAGCTTATTCCTGGTGCCAAGAGATTTAAGGTTAACCTCCCGACGGCCGAGTAAGAGCTTTGACAATCTTTGATTATGTATGAACATTCTTTGTAGATATTGTTTTCACTGTATTTGATTGTTCGGGAACTCAGGCATCCCGATCCCACAGCTTCTCCTCCTGTCAGACCATCTGCCAGAGAGAAAACTCCCGAGCCAGACTTGAGAGCACAACCTGACAGCTCAGAGAGGACTGCAGAGATTGTGGGACCCATCCCGATGCCCCTGGGCCCGATCATTAGCGCGCTTTCGGAGCAATGGCGTTCGCTAGACGCTCGTGCCTCTGCTGCTGAAGCGTCTGTGATCAGACTGGGAGCCCAGGTGACTGTTCTCCAGTCCGAGAAAGAAGGTACAGGCTTTAAATCTTATGCCTCGCTTATTGAATTTTTATCCTCAAACTTTTGTTCACATGCTGCCTTTGACCCTGTAGCTGACTCCAAGAGCATTGAGGTGCTCAAAGAGAAGAACTCGGATCTTGAAGGAAGACTGGCTGACCTGACCGCGCGTCTTGAAGCATCAGAGAAGCGCAGTTCATCCCTGGAGTCCAGGCTGATGGAAGGTGCCTGCGTTGCCGCAACTCACACCATCGGGGCTTTGAAGAGCCATCTCCCTGATCTGGACGTTGCTCTGCTCTCCAAAGGCTTCAAGTGCTCGGCGTCAGAAGCTGAGGAATTGTTTGATAGTCTTACCCCATTGGTGGAACCATTTGTCAGAAAGCTTGGTCTCCATCTGAGTGATTCGGAAGAATCACCCTGAACACTTATGCAGAATTCCTGTAATAGGGCAAACTTATGCAGTTTAGAATGCGGTTATATTTTACTAAACATATGCTTGCATGTTTTGTGCGTAAATCTTAGAGCTTGATCGGTATTTTCATGGATCTTTTTAACTGATAGCTCTGTCATAGCCAAAAAGTCCCGTTACCATAAGCTATTTTGGAATTGTTTAGTTGCTGAGACGCGGGCGGCCTTCTGAACTGTGTAACTCCTTGTAGTCATGGTGTTCGGTAATTTTAGCGTCTGCCTAGCTTTCTTGAATTAAAAAGTTTGTTTCTTGCATGGTAGTAGTACCGTAGTAGCCCCCGGGCTCTTTTACAGTCATGCTGGCATGCTGAAAAAGAGTCTAGAAGTACAAACTGCAAGAAACTTCCCGATCAAATGGGGAGCCCCCGAGCGTATAGCTCGGGATGCATAGAATAGGTCTGAAAAGAAAACTTTCAGCATGGTAGTCCCCGGCTCTTTGTTAGTGTATGCAATATGATAACAAAGAGTAGAAACAGAATAGAAAAATAGAAAACCCAGCCCCCGAGCATAAAGCGAGGGTGAGTAGGGTATATAGAACTTATCTTTTTTTTGTTGTTGGCGCTGTAGGCGACGCAGACGACGGTTTATACCTGCCAAACCTGATGGTTGGTCTAGAACTGTGCACGATCTTCATTGTTTAGGCGTAGAACCTGCGTAGTTGATCCATATTCCACGTGTTTGGCAGTACGTCCCCATCTATCTCTGCGATCCTGTAGGCTCCTGGTCGGGCGATATCTACGACAATGTACGGTCCTTGCCATGGAGAGGACAATTTATTTTTGTCCTTGGTGCGTTGATCCAGTTTGAGCACCATGTCCCCAATGCATAGGCTTCGTTGTCGAACATTAGCATCATAGTACTGGCGCAATTTTTGCTGATATTGAGCTACTCTAAAAGCAGCTGCGTCGCGAGCCTCCTCCAGGAGGATTAGCTCATCAGTACGCCTATCAGGCTCTTCAGTTTCTGAAAACATTGCCACGCGAGGGGCTTGTAGTCGGATGTCGGATGGTAGAATCGCCTCTGCTCCATACACCAAGAAGAAAGGTGTTTCGCCTGTTGCCCGATTCATAGTGGTCCTCATTGACCAGAGTACTGTCGGGACTTCATGAATCCAGCGCTTGTCGTAAGCTTGCAATCTGTTAAAAATCCTCTTCTTGATGCCCTGGAGCACGATGCCATTGGCACGTTCTACTTGCCCGTTTGTCTTCGGGTGGTTTACCGATGACCGATCATGCTTGATCCCGTGGTCGTAGCAAAAATCGTAAAACTTTTTACTTTTAAACTGTGTTCCATTATCGGAGATTATCCTGTTCGGGACACCGAATCGTACGACAATACTCCGTAGGAATTTGACAGCGGCTTCTTTGGTAATTTTCTGAACAGGTTCGGCTTCAACCCATTTCGTAAATGTGTCAATGCCAACGAACAGAAATCTGTATCCCCCGACAGCCCTTGGAAAGGGCCCGAGGATATCTATACCCCATGTGGCGAAGGGCCATGACAAGGGTATAGTATTTAAAGCTTGCGCAGGTTTAGTCTGTTTTCGTGCGAAGAATTGACATGCCTCACACTTTTTCACTAAATCGCTTGCGTCTTGAAGAGCTGTAGGCCAGTAGAAGCTCTGTCGGAATGCTTTCCCTGTTAGATATCGGGGAGAAGCATGTGATCCACAGATTCCTCCGTGAATGTCGTGGAGCAAACTAATGCCCTCGGTCCGTGTGATGCATTTGAGGAGCATTCCATTGCGGGTTAGCTTGTATAATCGCCCGTCAACCAATTGATAGTTCTTGGCTTTACGATGGATTTTCTCCAATGTAGCATCATCGTCCGGAATAGCTTGGTTTGTGAGGTACGCCCGGATTGGATCCATCCAGTTCTCCTCGTTTCCAACTAGAGCGGCAGCTCGGGCCGTACCGACCAACATAGACTCCTTGACGGATTCGTTGGTTGTAGAAACTAATCCCTTGGCGGGTTCAGTTTTTAGGTTCGGTAATAAAACCGACACAGATGGTTTAGTAAGAACTTCAAGTAACACGTTACCTGGGAGCCGTGTGCGCTCTGCAGCTGCCTTTGCTAGCTTATCTGCGTCGCCATTGAATTCCCTCTTCACGTGCTGTACTTCAAGCCCATCAAATTTGCTCTCCATCCGCCTATATGCTTCCAAGTATTTGGCCATGACCTCGCTCCGCGCACTGTACTCTTTCATGACTTGCTTTGCAGCTAACTCGGAATCCCCTTTCACGAGCAGCCTTCTAACACCAAGAGATGCAGCTATGCGGAGACCTGTCAACAGTCCTTCATACTCGGCAACATTGTTAGTAGGAGTTGGATCAACAAAATTGATTTGCAAAGCATACCTAATGACGTCATTGTGTGGTGAAATCAGGACCACCCCAGCCCCCGCGCCTGCTCTGCAAAATGCTCCGTCATAGAACATTTTCCAGTGTTCGGGATTTTGGGCAGCTTCTTCAGGTTCGGGGTTAGTCCATTCTGCGATGAAATCTGCCAGAGCCTGCGATTTGATGGCAGTTCTGGGTACGAATTCAACGTCGTAAGCCCCCAGCTCCACAGACCATTGTGCGATCCTTCCCACGGCATCTCGATTATGTAAAATGTTGCCTAGGGGGTAAGTTGACACAACCTTGATCTTGTGGCTCAGAAAATAATGCTTGAGCTTCCTGGAAGTCATTAGTACAGCATATAATAGTTTTTGAATCTGAGGGTACCTCGTTTTTGCATCATGCAGCACCTCGCTTACGAAGTAAACGGGATGTTGTGTTGTAGACTTTTCTGTTGGTCTCTCGACCACCAAAACAGTGCTAACAACAGTTGGTGTTGCTGCCACGTACAACAGCATCTCTTCTTGTGGCTTTGGCGGGACCAGTACGGGCATTTTCCGTAGGTACTGTTTGAACGCCTGGAACGCCTCTTCTGCTTCTGCCGACCACTCAAAACGATCAGTTTTACGTAGCAATTTGTAAAATGGCATACCTCGTTCGCCTGACTTGGACACGAATCGACTTAGGGACGCCATCATTCCTGCCAACTTCTGGACCTCGTGGCGGCTGCGTGGAGACTTCATGTCGTCGAGTGCCTTGATCTTGTGCGGATTTGCCTCTATACCTCGTTGGGAAACAAGGTAACCGAGGAGCTTACCCGATGATACACCAAAGGTGCATTTGGCGGGGTTGAGCATCATCCTGTTTTTACGCAAGTTGTTAAATGTTTCGGTTAAATCAGCGATTAAATCGCCCTTTAACTTACTTTTCACAACAATGTCATCTATGTATGCCTCCACATTACGGCCGATTTGGCCTTCAAGAACGATGTGAACACATTTTTGATAAGTGCAACCTGCGTTTTTCAGACCAAAAGGCATCTTTATATAGCAACAAACACCGAAGGGAGTTACAAATGCAGTTTTCTCCTCATCGTCAATGCACATGCTGATTTGGTGATACCCCGAGTAGGCATCTAGAAAACAAAGCAATTCGCATCCAGAGGTTGAATCTACAATTTGATCTATCCTAGGCAATGGGTACTCATCCTTCGGGCAAGCTTTATTCAGATCTGTGTAGTCCACGCACATCCTCCACGTTCCGTTGGGCTTCTTGACCATGACTGGGTTCGCCAGCCACTCCGGGAAAGGGACCTCTCGAACGAAGCCGGCTTTGAGTAGTCGGTTGATTTCTTCGTTAATGGCGTCTCGCTTCTCCGGGGTACATCTCCTTTGCTTTTGTTTGACTGGTCGGACGCCAGCTCGTATGCCAAGCTTGTGCTCGATTACCTCCCTGGGGATCCCGGGCATGTCAGATGGTTCCCAAGCGAACACATCTGCATTTGCCCGGAGGAAGGCAATGAGCTCGAGTTCCTATTTGTCTCCCAGGCCAAGGCCCACCTGGGTGGTCTTGGTCGGGTCCGCCTCATCAAGGATTACTGCCTTCGTGCCCGGCTCGGTGCGTCTGGCAGGTGGCTCGACTGGTGAGGCGTTGGCCGGCGACTCGCCGGCTGCTTGTGGCGGCGTCCCCCTGAGTGGGGTCTGGTCCACCACAGTCTGCCCTTCAGCGGCACGGTTGTCAGCTCCCTGTCCGCCGACGAGCTCCTGTTCGGGTACTTCTTTCCCCTTGGCCCTTGATCGGTCTTCAGCTGCTCGGGAGGTTTCAGCCAATGCGCCCTTGGCGGCAGCCTTGGGCTGGCTTCTTGTCTTTTTCTTGGCAGGCTCGGCAGCCTTGGCTGGTTCCTGCTCGTCACCCTTGATCATGTCCAGGGTCTTCATGTCGCACTGGACCGCGCCCCTGCGATCGCCGCTGACGGTGATCGGACCCAACGGCCCCGGGACCTTGATCATGGAATATGCAAAGTGAGCGACCGCCATGAATTTCTTCAGGAACGGTCGGCCCAAGATGCAGTTATAGGCCGACGTGATGTCAGCCACCTCGAAGGTGAGGAACTCTGATCGGATGTTTTTGCCCTCTACGAGGGTCACCTACAGATCGATCCTCCCCAAGGGAAAGGCTTGAATGCCGGGTATGACCCCATAGAAAGGCTTCTCCACGGGGGACAAGGACCTTCTTGGGATCCCAAGTTCGTCAAAAGCATTGACAAACAGGAGGTTGAGGGCGCTTCCACTGTCGATCAGGGTTCGCCCGATCTTGCGGGGCCCGATCCATGGCTTGATGCACAGTGGGAGTAGCGGCCCGTCGTAAAGCGTCTCGGGGTGGTCCCTTTGATCGAACGTGATCGGGATATCTGACCACCTCAAGAGTTGCTTGCAGGGCTCGGCGCTGTTTATCTGCCTCTCGACCATCTTGAGCTGGGATTTGGAGGTTCGGGTTGAACAGCCACCGAAAATCGTAGCGATCTCTAGATCTTCGGGGAGATCTAGATCATCATCACAATCCATGTAGTTTGCCGCGCGAGGGTTGTGAGCTGCCTGGTCGCGTGGAGCCCCCTGCTTCTGGCTCTCCTCCTCCTGCTTCTGCTTCTTGTACACCGTGCAATCCACGAAGTGATGCTTCGTGGATCGGTGAATCGGGCAGTACATCGGGAGGTTCTCCGGTTTGCCTTGACGCCTGTACGGGGGCTTGTTGTCGACGGCCATGACTTCGTCACCCTCGGTCTTGCGCTTCTTATTCTTGTGTTTATTTTTCTTCTTACCCTCCCCGGCTGGATGGCTTTGTTCGGGCTTTCCGTGAACCTGTGCTCGGGCGTCCGCCATCTTGGCGGTTTCTTCCAGGATCCCGTACAGTTCTGCCACCGTCTTCGGGTTCTTCTTGGCAAGTTCCTCCGCCGTTCGCTCGTCCTTGCAACCTTGATTGAAGGCCACAATCACCCGATCATCCACCATGTCGGGGATGGTGTTACGGGTGTCGCTGAACCTGCGGATGTAGTCCCGGAGGGATTCTCCAGGTTTCTGCACACAGTTGAGCAGATCTCCCTCATGTCCGGGGCGTTTATAGGTGCCTTGGAAGTTGGCCTCAAACGTCTCCCGGAGATGAGTCCATGACTTGATGCTTGCTTCGGGCAGGTTCATGAGCCACGTACGGGCTGATCCCTGCAGAGCAGTCGGCAAGTAGTTGGCTTTGACATAGTCGTCAC
Organism: Alloteropsis semialata; assembly: GCA_004135705.1. Taxonomy (NCBI): domain Eukaryota; kingdom Viridiplantae; phylum Streptophyta; class Magnoliopsida; order Poales; family Poaceae; genus Alloteropsis; species Alloteropsis semialata. The sequence continues at coordinate 59,296,478 of CM014276.1, forward strand.
CTCCGGTGGCATCGATGATCGTGGAGTAGATCTGAATCCACTCGCGAGGGTTGGTTGTTCCGTCATACTTCTCGATGCTAGTGGGACGAAACTTTTCGGGCCACCTGACCTTGCGCAGGGCTGGGGAGTACGCAAGGCATCCCCCCATGCCTGGTCGGGAGTCACGAGGCGGTGAATCTTGATGGGACCGATAGTAACCCTCACGCGCTCGGTAATCTCGATTGTGATTGAGAGTTTCCCGAGCGTCGCGAGTGCGACGATTGCGCTCGAGTTGCGGCCTCATGTCGCGCCCCTCGTGTGGGCGATAGTATGGTCGTCCGTTGACAGATCGGGACCGAACCGGCTGTGGCTCGCGTGGTCTGTTTGATGGAGCTGGTGGTGCGGCAGCGGCGGCTTCGATGCGCTCTTTGGCCTTGTCTGCTGCTTCCCGAGCCTTCTTGGCTATGGTGGCCATCGGAGTCCCTTCGGCCATTGCTTCCATGGTCTCCAAGAGGGTTCGGATCTGCAAATTGTCCTGTTCGACGGCCCGGAAATCGTTGTTGAGATCTCGGGGAGCCAACGAGGATGCAACCTGCTGTGTACGGGTTTTAGCCGTTTGAAGTGTCGGTGCGTTGCTCAAACGTGGAGGAGGCACGGGTCGACGCGAGCTAGATCGACTCGGCAACGGCCTCTGTCCCGTTTGCGTTTAGCACATGGATGCGGCGGTCTTCAGATGGTTCTGACCCATTGCTAGATCCACTGTAGTCGAGATCCAACTGCGCAGTGCGATCTGCAATGTCTTCAGGAGTTGGCTCCGTGAAGGTGGCGAAAACTTCCCGACCGGCGCATGTGAGATCGGGAT
>CM014276.1:59304463-59320348 GCA_004135705.1 Alloteropsis semialata
AATAAGTAACATCTATGACTTCTAGTTAATTTCTGAAGGTAGATAAAACGCCGTAAACATTTTAGTTAATTTCCCACCCATAAGTTAGATAAAATGCCGTAAACATTTTGGACTAGTGGTTACAGATTTTTGTGCTTTTGCTATTGCTGTTCAGTCAAATTTGTTTGTGATGTGTAGTCTATGTGTGGTAGCACTGGTCTTCTGCAATTTTAGTGGCTTGGTGCTGGTCTGCTGCGATATTAGTGACTCCATGCCAGTCTGCTGTGATGTTAGTGGCTTACTGCCTTTTACTCTTCAATTACATTCAGGTTTAATGATTTTTTTTTATGTTGTTGTTAGCTTGGTAGAGCCTCAGGTTTTTCATATGCTGTTGCTTGGTAGATGCACGAATGATTTTGTGTTTTTCCAGAATGCATTATTGTGCTTGACTTAAGCTACCTTTTTGAATACTGGATCATGATCTCGTACTGCCATTTTTGTTAATTATGACACCCTGGAGGACATTTTGTATCTGCTTGGAATGTGGGTCCTTTGCTGGTTTTGTAGACGTGTTATGAGAGTATTTAGCCTGATGCGGGGTTGTGGATCCATATATTTGTCAACGCATGGTCCTTATTCTTTAGTTCTGTTTTCTTTTTATTTGGTGACAGATCATTTGGGCAGTGCAAGTCTTACCTCTGAGGCCTCTGTTGGACTGTAGACGGGCATATGTTCAGAACTTCAACACAGAAAAGTGCCATGAGTGTTTTGGTGCTCAATGTTTGGTTGGCAGGACTCAACCAATGACTCGTTACTTGGTGTTTGCCAGTACCTTGGTTTTTTTTTTTGGTTATCTGGCAGAAGTTTTGCGACGGTATACTATTTGGCTGAAATGTCAGTTGTTAAGCACTCCATCATCTTGGTCTCTGTATTGATGGAGATCCCTGCAAATCTTTGGACCATCTTTTTTTTTTCCAGCAAGGCAACCGATATTTTCAGAATGCCTGGGGTTCGTGCAAGTGCAACAACGGCATTCATGTGGAAGCCTATGAGTGAATATGCTGGATCTAAACTGTTTGTCTGGCACAACTGTGGTGTGTATTTCCCAGATATGATTACTGCTGGTACTTGTGTGGATTTTCACTTCGGCTGTGTAGTTGTACGGCCTCCAGTTATTGTAATTGCTTCCCGTTCGTGTAAGAGGATGTGTTGTTTAGTTGTAAGTTCGTGAAACTTTGAAAACTAGTTTGCCAATTTGCAACTTTGGAACTAAACACCACACTTCAATTAGTTTGCAAAGTTGCAAAAGTAACGCATTGAAAAACGCTCCTTCTCTCTCGTGACACGATTCTCAATGCAATTTTTACAACTTTGAAATTAAACACCCCATTCAACTAGTTTGCAAACTTTGGCACTTTTGCAAACTAGTTTTTAAAGTTTCACGAACTAAACATGCCCTAATTTGGGCGATGCCGCTCAAAGTTTTGCTTGTTTTGAGCCACTCAAAGTTATGCTTCTTGAAACTTTTCCTGCTCTTTATTCCCACTCTCTTGGTCCCTATGATTCTGTTTCTTGGCTCCTTTCTTTTGATGACTACCGTCTTCACCACAGGCCAGTCTTACTGTGGTCGCTGAAACTGATCTTCAGGTACTATGCTCCCCGAACAATGTGCACCTTGACCCACCGCCACAGGCCAGTCTCTTGATGTGCGTCAGTGCGTCACCTACTCACCTCGTCCTAAAAAGAATGCACTTGCTTCGCAAGAAGTCAAATAATTTCAAGTTTAATTAGATTTATATAAAATAATATTAAGTTTATAACCGGTCAAATATACTTTATAATGATCATAAGTACTTTAAAAGACAACTATTCTAATGGTGTAGCTCTTAGTACAATGATTTGAATGACCCTACATATCATTCTCACATAGCCTCGAAGTATATGCATGAGACTATCTCTTGATTAAAACTAGCCCTTCTCTTTCTCCATTAAAATGTTATATGATATGGCTTTGAACTAGTTTAGAACCGGCCATTGGAGGAGGCGAGCATGACCTTAAACTCCACGCCACGGGCAGACACAACGGTCCTTGCCCTTTAAGAGACTTTGTCGAGGATGTTCTCCATCATTTTCTTTTTTGCCCACGGCCTCAGGCCTCTGGAGATGCAATTGGTAGGGGTGGAATCGGATCGGATTCATATGAAATCGAATTCGGATAGCACTTTTTACCATATTTTAACTCAAATACGAATACAAAACGAATGTTTCGAATGCGGATACACATTCGGATATTTACTCGATTTAGAAGACAATATTACCTATTTCTTTCATTGATAGTTTTGAAATAACAAAATAATTATATAAGTAAAGACTAAAGTATGAGTACATAACAAGTATAGACAAGGACCACTCGTTAATAATATCATATTTATCCATAATTATTTCAATAATTAATTATATAAAAAATAAAATCTAGATAAATATAAGTTTAATTAGTTAATAAATTTATACATTTTAAACATGAAATAATAAAAAGCATATAAAAATATTTTCATCAATAAATGAATAAACTAGAGTATTAAATTAAATTTAATATTCATATATCTTTATTATTAAGATTAATGACATTAGTCATTAAAATTAGAGATAACTCGTAAATAGTTTTATGATATAAGAATAGTAATATTAAAATTGATACCATAATCATTGGAAATGGAGATGGACTTCCAAATAGTTTTGATTATACACTATCATTATTAATATTCAAATAAACTATTTAAAAGTTATCTCCGTATGGGGCGTGTTTGTTTTCGCTTATAATTAGCTTATCGGTCAAACTAAGCGAGAATCCCACCCAAACACCTTGATTATTTTCGTTTATTCTCGATTCTCTGATAATCCATTTCAGAGATTTGAACTACAATAATCGAGAATCAAGAATGTTTTCACTTATCTTAAAATCTAAGCATGGTTGAGAGAAGCGAAAACAAACATGCCCATGGTCGGATCAGAATAGTGTCGGATATTACCGAATACGGATGTGGAACTGGAGAGAGAAAATTGAAGAAAAACGAATTTGGATGTATCCATTTTAGTACCACATTCAATTCAAATACGAATATGGATATGCATGCATATTTACGTTTTAGCGGATGCAAATATCGAATAATTTGGATTCCACTTTCACATTTTTATCCCTAGCAACTGGCTTCTGTTCTGCTCAGCGAGCTAGGTTGTGCACCTCTGGAATCTTGATCTCCCGCGCCATCCCTTCCCTCGCATGAAATTCGATCGCCATATCTCGCACTCTGATGCGGAGGTACAATCCACCGCTTCTCCAGTGACCTGCATCTATGGACAATCGGGTGGCTCTGCACCAGCTAAGCTACATTGGATCAGCAATGGTTGGGCTATCACAAAGGTACTCTCTAAGCTACATTGGATCAGCAATGGTTGGGCTATCACAAAGGTACTCTCGTTCCAAAAGTTTTGTCATAATCATTAACATGGCAAATTATGAAAATTTGATTAACTGAGAACTTGAACAGCTACACGGTCACACGGACCTAGCGTTGTTCCTTTCGTTATAGGAGCTTGCTGGGCCGTGGCGGTTAGTTAGTTGACCGTGTAGTTAGTTAGTTGTTCCGTGAAAGATTGCTGGGCCGTGGCGGGTCTAATCTATCGTTCCTTACCGATTTTTTAATTTTTTTTATGAATTTGCAAAAATGGTATTCGAGTGTTAGAATTGCCACTTTTGTCTCCCAACGGCGGGAAGGGCAATAAACCGCCTTATGAAATGGCGGATAGAAAAACCGACAAATCAATTGACGCCAAGGTGTTGACGGAGCCAAACCACCATGTGATTTGGCGGTAGGTGTCGGCACATGGGCCCGACCCACCTAACCGCCAATTGAATCGGCGGTTGCGGCCTTCCGCGCCGTTGGATCCGGCGGGAAGGCTCCCCGCCGTCTGATCGGCGGTGGGAACCCTTGCCTCCGAATGAACCGGCGGTTAGGTCCCCGCCGCCTACTTAAGCCCGAAATTGAGTGAATAATCTCATTTTAATTCAGAAAAAAGTGAAACTAATGTTAGAAGAGAGAAAGAGAGGGAGGGGAGGGAGGGGGTGATTCAGTGGCGAAGCCCTGCCGGATCTGCGCGTTGGTGTAACGTAAATTCGTAACTCTTAGTTGTAACTTTCAATTCGTAGATGTATTAGCTCGTAGTTTTTTTAGTACTTAATTTAGGCATAGTCAGTAGTGATATATACTGATATGGTAGTATGATATTAGAGTTAGTGATATTAGAGATAGTTATATTAGAGTTAGTGATAGTAGAGAATAGTGATATTAGAGTTAGTGAATTAGAGAATAGCGATATTAGAGAATAGTGATATTTAGTTAGTGATATTAGACGTATTGATATTAGATGTAGTGATATTAGAGTTAGTGATATAAGAGATATCGGAGTTAGATGCAGTGGTATATTATATGGCTACTAGTTTTTGATTGTTGATCATGACAGTAGTAGTATTGATACTACATTTTAGTATACGGCATTTCTGTATAGATCTATTTTGAGTAAAAAGTTGTATTAATTCTTCCAATTGTCTTGTCTGGTGTTAGGCATGTCTTGCGGTTCCAATTGTTTTATGGATCAGGGAAATTTAAATATGGTCTTGAGGGGTATATTTGTCAAAATTTAGTTGCATCACAAAAAGAATATCTAGAGCACCGGAGAGAAGTTGGGTGTCTATAAGAAAGTGGCTTTACACCTCATTTGGACTTGATGAGGAGCAACATGACCTGTCCATCATGGCAGTGATGAACAGAAGTCCAACTCTGTATTGGGAACTTATGGAGCTTGAAGGAATCCAGAATTGGAGGTCATATATGACACTTGCTACCCAACACGGTATGCCGTTGGTGTTGCTTTTTCTAGCCTTCCATAAGGGTGGGTCCAGTAGTGAAGTACACGAGGATGTTGAAGATAATGCTCAACAAACCCTTGAAGATGCTACCTATGAGGAAGGTGAAGAAGTGGATGAAGGGGCAGCTGCAGAAGATTATGATGCACCCTGTGAACCATCAGCCGAGCTTGATGAAGGGGAAGAATTCCCTGAGATGGTTTTGGAGGTAGAGAGGGAGAACGTAGAGCACAAACATTATATGGAGGAAGACTCATCGGATGATGATGAGGAGGAGTAGGAGCAAGTGCCAAGGAACTGGGAAACCTGTGACTTCTCACAGCTTGTGGTAAATAAAGGAGAAAAAGTCCCCTGGGAGTACAAGGAGAACGAGGTTTGCCTTGGTTCGTGCTACTCGACTTCAGATGAAATGAAGGATGCAATAAAGCAATGGCATGCTTTGTGTTTTGCAAAGGGAGTTCAGGGTAGTGAAGAGCAGCAGACAAGTCTATGACATATGCTGCATCACAGATAGGTGTCCTTTTGGGGTTCAGGAAAACTGTGACAAGTGGAAGAATTACTGGGAGGTGACCAGAATCGAGGATCACACATATATGCTTGTGCAGTTGGACACATACCACTGGAACCTCACATCCGGTTTTGTGGCTAACTTCATGTATCCCCACATCATTGATAATCTAAGCTACGAGCCCAAGTCTATAATATGTGCCATCGAGAAGAAATTCAAGTACAAGATTAGTTACAGCAAGGCATATAGGGTGAGACAGAAGGCATTTGAGATGAGATGGGGGACTTATGAAGCATCATACAACAACCTTCTATGACCTGAAGATGTTTCCCTCTATACGAAAGCCAGGGAAGCAAGTGTTGCAGCTGGCATTCCTAGCATTGGGGCCATGCATGGAGTCTTTCAAACACTGTCGGCCAGCGTATGCATAGATGGGACCTTCTTGAAAGGAAGGTACAAAGGCACAATCCTAACCGCCATTGCTAGCGATGGTAACAATCAATTGTTGCCGTTGGCCATTGCTTTCTTGAAGAACGAGAGCGGAGACAGTTGGTATTGTTTTCTGGAGAGGCTAAAGACTATGGTTGTGAGGAATGTGCCAAACGTGTATGTCATAAACGATAGGCACAAAGGTATTCTGCAGGCAATTGAAGAAATGAAAAATGATAGCACCGAGCGTCAAACTTTACCACGTTGGCCCGACGTCGTGAGCAGGTGGTGCATGCACCACACGGGGGCAAACTTTCATAGCCAGTTCAAGAACAAGGCACAGACAAAGCTGTTCAATGAAGCAAATGAGCCAGTGTCTCTTGAGAATGTGGGGTTGGATGCTCACCGTACTAGAAGGAGAAGAGGCCGTGCAATTAAGACATTCAACAAGTGGATTGAGCATGAGCCCATGGAAAAATGGTCATTGATCTATGATGAAGGAGGTGCTCAGCATGGTATAATGACTAGAAACTTTGCTGAGGTTTACAATTGGGTGTTGTGTGGTGCTAGGGGCCTCCCCTTAGTGGGAATCATCGAGTTCTTCCTGTACTGCACAATCAAATATTTTCATGAGCGGTATGGAAAGGTTTCGGAGGCTGTGCAAAACAATCAGTTGATGTATGGCTACAAGGTGACTCAGTATATGGACGATAAGCAGAAGAAGGCGCTATTGCACCGAGCCTATCCTTATGGTTCAACTGAATGGCTGTACGAGGTGCTATGCAAGGACAAAGGGCGGATGGCGGCCGCGTTGTGGGATTGGCCTGACAAGAAACCCCCCTAGAAGTACTAAGATTTATCTTTGAGTATTTGCCTTCGCTCTAATAAAAGACATGCTGGTTGCCTTCGCTCAGGGATCCAAGACAGCACGCGGACTGTCGCCTTCACATAATGATAACACAGGTCCACAAAAAGTGAAGGCGAACCCTAGCTTGGACTCGACTGAACATATGGGGTTTTCCTTCGTTCTAACATATGACAGGTTTGCACTTGTATGTTATCGGCTTCGGCACTAGGCGAAGGAAGATTGCCATGCCCGAAGTCAAAACGGGCGATGAAGGCATCTGAAGCCTCCGATGCTAACGCGAAGCCAAGAGGGATGAGGTCAAATGCGGTGCAGATAGTCAAACCGTTCACACCGTGAGATGTAAATGTACCACTATACCCCTATATTATCCAAGTTGTTTAGTCATAAGGATGATGCCTGGTTTTCAAGGGTAAAAATGGAATGTAAAGATGTCTCTTAACCTCCCTATAAAAGGGGAGCCCTCACCAACGTGTAAAGGGCTGATTCCCGAGAATACTGTTGATGAGTAATTTATCGTTTGTTGTCACCTGTTCTCAGTCTTAGCTACTGTCTGTGCATATTTTCTTCAGCTATATCACAACAGTTGGCTCCCACCTTTTGTGCTGTGCACAAAAATTGCCACGAATACCACCATGCCACCAAAAAGAATACCAAGGAAAAATACCGAAGACACAGTCCAAACCGAAGAAGATGAAACCCAAACCACAATCCCACCAAATCCCACAGAAACTGACACTGAAGCCGCAATCGAGGAGCAAGAAGATGACGAATACAACCTCACAAATGGGGATAAATTGGGCAGAATTGAGGAGAGGCTGCACCTCAGACGCATCGAGCAACAGAAAGAGTTCGAAGCCGCACAAAGGAAGTTACAACAACAAGAAAGAGTTTGAAGCCGCACAAGAAGAAGAAGAGCAATAGCAAGAGCTATTACAGATCAAGCAACAAAAACCACATCCCAAAACATCAAAGTTGAAGAACTGCCACCACCTCCACAAAAACCACAAGTACAAGAACCAAACCCACACAACCCTCTCCCAAGTTATGGTCACATTCTTCCCATATCTGGAGGCTCATCTCTCACCTTTGAAACAAAGAAGCAAAGGAAGAGTTACTTTCGGCAAGCAAACAATATCTCAGTGAAAGGGGCTTACAAAAAATTAGAGTGGTCTCATATGCCAATCGCCTTCACCGAAGAAGATCTGAAGCTGCGCAATTTCTCACACAATGACATAATATCAATTGAAGCTAATATAGCTGGCTGAACAATTGGGAAGGTACAGGTAGACACAGGCACCTCTGCAGACATCATTCTGGTAAAAACACTGAGATCGATGACAAATATAAATCCAGATAACTTAGAACCATCAGATACACTGCTTGTTGGCTTCGGGGGGGAGCGTACAAAAACACTGGGAAAATAACATTGTCAGTATCCTTCGGTGACACATCAAATGCAAGAACCGAATATATCACTTTCAATGTTGTGGATATGATCTTCGATTATACACAACTCTAGAAGTTAGTTTACTAGGGCCACCTCACTAGGGCACTCTAACTAGGTTCAACTCAACACCTGTGATGTCCTGAGGATATAAGCTCTGATACCAGCTGTGACGGAACAGCCCTACTTAAACTGACTCAGGTGTGATCTGTAGTGTGAAACACTGACACGTCACACACCTGGGTCAGCATAAGTCCGAGGTTCCATCTAGTTCACACTGTCAGCTGTTCTCATCACATATACTCAGGATCCCAACACCAGAGGAAGCATCACAGATATTGCACAAGATTATTATACAACACAGGCAGATAAGATTTATACAAAACAGAGTACTCAAATTTAAGTATTACACACGGTTTCTAAGTTCAGCAACAGTTTAAAAGGGTAATTAAACAAACTATATCAGTCCCTGTCGTGCCCTGACATGACTGATTCAGCAGATCACCACGGCGCCAGCACAAACTACTCCTCGGGCTCCACTGCAACAAGGGTCAAAGAAACCCTGAGTACAAAGGTACTCAGCGAGACTTACTCGACAAACTACTCTAAAGGAGTTACAAGAACATGCAAAGCTGTGAAGTTAAACAGAAATATACTGACTAGCCAGCTTAGCTTGATTAGCTACTAATTAATTACCAAATTTTAAATTAACAAGAATAAACTCTATTAGCTAGGTGAACCAATCATTACTGCCAAACAGTAGTAAATAAGCATTGGAGCTGAATAGAGCATAACATGCAATAGAACTATCTGTCAGGTTCAAGCGTGTATCAAAACCGTGACACTCGGCGATTCGAATCGATTTCAACCCTGCAGGGGTAAACCTGGAACACACGCCGCGTGCGCGCCCCCGGTAGGCCACACGAAGCTACTTTTCCCGCTGCGGCCACTATTGCCTGAACTGTGCCCACATAGTCCGGGGTCGCATCCCCAACCCTACACAATGCTCGAGCAAAGGCATGTGGGTTACTGACTACGACCCCGCCAACATTCCTCGCCAGACACGGTGAGTCACAGTTCAACCGCTAGTACCACAGAAGTACATCAGTTTCCCGGCTCCCTATACCGGTATGTGCCCAGTACGTTTAAAGCTTGTCCACAGGCAGATCACATCAACTCCTACCTAACCAGTGGGCAGGACCACCATCTTAAACCAAAGCGTCCAACAAATTCCCTAATTAACATCCACCTGTCCTGCCCAACACTTTCAAAGACTTACTAAAACAGGTTTAGCTCTCTAAGCCAATATTACCTAGTGGCAGGTGATTGGGATCACACCTAATTTACTACTATTGTGAGCAGTTCTAAGCAACTCTACTCTATCTTTTTGAAAAGATGGCAGAGATGCTCTAAACAAGGATGGATAATGCATCAAAAGTAGGATTCACTCTATCCTAATCTAATGCACAAACATAGGCTCAAACATAACAAAAGTAGTCATGTTAGTACTGGGACGGAAATGCTCCGGGGCTTTCCTGGCTCACTGATCTCCGGCTCTGCAGCAACAGGGGTCTCCGGGGCTCGCGGAACGGCTTCGGTCTCCGCCTCGAACACCACCTCGTCTCCCTCCTGGACGTCGTCAAGGACCTCCACCAGCTCTGGCTGCAACGGGTCTGGTCTACACGAGATGATGCAAAAACATGGGAGAAATAAATTAGAGACCCTCAAGCCCATCTAAACTTAATAAAACACCTAAATAGTACAAAGGAATTAATTAACATATTTCAAGGATTATAATAAAAGGATTACTAATTAAAAACCTATTTTCTAATTAAATAAACCCTTAAAATCTATCCTAAAATCAAGGATATTAATTATAAAAGCAGCTATTTTACTAAACAATAATCTATATGCATAAAGGAAAATGCGACTATTGCAATAAAATTTATTTCATTAATTTTAGATATTCCTACAAAAAGATATGCAATTTCTAATATTATTCCTAAATGAAATGCATTAAAAACCTAAATAAACCCTAAAATTCCCCTTTTTGCAGAAAACCCCCTGGCCTATCTCCAATTCAACCCGCAGTCCATAAAACTTGCTAATGGGCTGGCCCAGTCCAGCCCACCATCTTTTCCCTTTTTCTTTTCTTCTTTTCTCTTCTTGTTTCCACCGGCGGCCCGGCCCATCTCTCTCTGTCTTCCCTTTCCAACCCGACCGGCAAACGGGCCCGGCCCACTTCACCTTCCCCCTCCGGCTCCTCCATTTGGCCCGACTGCGGCTCAGCCCAGCGCCGCTCAAAGACGCTCGGCCCGGTCCGGCACCGCCCGCGCCCTCTTCCTTCTCGCGCTCGCGCGCGCATCCGACTCCGGCGGCTCCGGCCGGCGATGGTGAGCAGCGACGGCACCTCCCAAAGACCAACCGCTCCCCCAGCACCCTGTTCCAGACTACGGCCAACACACCCCGGGCAAAAGCCCCAACCGAGGACAACCGAACCCCCTAGAACACCTTCACGGCGGCGGCAAACCACATCCCCGGCGGCGGCACTCCCCACTCCACCACGGCACAGCATCCCCAAGCCAACAAATGGCAGCTCTAGCTCCGCTCCCACCTAGGACACTCCACGTTCTCCTCTAAAGGGCCCCTAAGCCACTGCGTACTCCTAACCGCGGCGGCGGACTGCCGGGCGGCGTTCCGGACGGCATAGCGGCGTTCCGGCCAAACTGCGCGTCAGACTGGACCACAAGTTCCACAGCGAGCTGCACAAGCACCACAGGAGCCTATCTAGGGTGTTGGGCGGTAACCAGAACGGGCGCGAGGGGTAGCTCACCGTGGGCTTGACGGGGAAACTCGGCGGCGGTGACAGGGCTTGGCGAACGGCGGTTGTGGACGGCGGAACGGGGCACGAGCAAGCTGGGACGGTAGGGGTGGTCTTGGAACGCTTGATTGCACACGGAAACGAACAAGGAGACAGCAGCGGCGGTGGATTGCAACGGCGGCGACTGGACAGGGCAAAGCTCGACGAAGAGGATGAACGATGAAAAGATCAAAAAGGCTCGGCTCGACCTTCCCCCTCCACGAGCGGCAATGCCAGCAGCTGCTTGCTGCCTGCGCTGTGTTCAGCTCGCGCTGGCGCGTGGCGCGCGCGAAAGTTGGCGCACCGCCACGGGCGATGGAACGGCGGCGACGAGCTCTGCTCTGCTGAATTGGAACCTGATAAACAGCTCAAACTCGACCCAAAACCACCACCCGATTCTCTTCATTTCGTATGTTAGTGAAGTGAACATCCCATACCAAAATTGTAGAGTATACAACCACCTTCAATTCCTCTTATACAACCTTGCTCTAAAACTAAGCCATTTCGAAAATCCATTGCTCTGAAAATCGGCCAATTCACCGAATCCGAACTGAATCCGATCCTTAACTCTGAATTTTCCTCAAACCCGCTGAACAAATCCCCCTTTTTCTCCAAATTCCATAACTAAACTCTTGAAACTCGGAACATAAAAGTTGTAGTCCACACATCCAGCTACAACTTCTCTTATATGACTTTGGTCTAACTCCCCACAGATTTTAAGTTACAAGCTACTGAATGTCAGCCTTAAAACTGCATTTTGCTGAAACTCGTGAAAAACCTGCAAGTTCATCCCAGTTTTTCTCCACATTTCAAATGTAAACATCCAAATCTCCAAATATAAAATTTGTAGCTTATACAATGACCTTCATTTTCTTCAATATGAGTTTGAGCTAAATCTGTCCATATCCAGAGCTAAGTGGCAGTGAATCCGAACCAATGCAGCTGTCCATTTTCAGAAAAATTTCAGTTAAGTCACTTTTGCAGCAGCCACAATCAAACCCTTTTTACTCCACATTTCACATATTAACTTTCAAAACTCCCAATGTAACTTTTGTTGCTAATTCATTGATCTTCATTTTCTCTCGTATACATTTTGGCTGATTTTGCTTAGTTTGGAAACTACCAGGTGTTGACTTTGACCTTAAAATTCAATTTCAAACCTCTCTTTAAATTTCCCTTTTTCCTTTTGACTTAACCTCCCTAATCAAACCTTACAACTTGCAATTGTCATCCAAATGGTGTTTAGAGGTTTATAAATAACACAGGAGTGTTACACCTTTGGTACCGGGTCCAGAACCGGTACCAAAGGGTGCCTTTGGTACCGGTTGGTAACACCAACCGGTACCAAAGGACCCCCCCCCGCGTAGGCATGCGGGGGAGGGCCTTTGGTACCGGTTGGTGTTACCAACCGGTACCAAAGGCTGTTTTGGTTATTTTTTTAAATGTTTGATATTTGGGTTAGTTATATACAAATCTACGCGTCTACGTGTCTGCGCGTCATATGTCATATGTCGTACACGATCTTTCACGCAATAAGATTGAAGTCGTCGCAATTGTCAATGGATTTTGACCTGACTTTGATTGCATTTTTCTCAAACATTCACATATAAACATTTGAGATCAGCCAATACAAAAGGTAGAGCATTTAAAAGTTATTTACAATTAACGAGCAGAACTGGAAGAAGGAGCGGAAAGGGAGTCCAATAGAGCGATAGCGCGTCCGTCATGGTGGTACTCTCCCAGTGGACTTATAACTTGGTCCATAATGAATCCAAATAGTTGGTCCGCAATAGCTATTGCTTTTTGTTTCATTGGGAGCACTTCATGGTAAAACACCCTCTGCATTAATCACAAATGACAACATTCATTCATATAATAAATAAATTTTGCATGTAATCATTTCTAAACAAGTAACTAATAATCATTCATTCATATAATAAATAAAATTTGCATGTAATTATAAAATTTCCTAACACATTCATTTCTAAACAATAACTAATAATCATTTCTAAACAATAATCAATAACTAATAATCATTTCTAACCAAGTAACAAAGTTTACATGAAATAACAAAGTTTACATGAATTAACAAAGTATACATGAAATAACAAAGTATAATAAATATATTCATAATAAATATACACTAATAATCATATTTCCATATACACTAATAATCATATTTCCATATACACTAATAATCATATTTCCATATACACTAATAATCTAATTTCCATATACACTAATAATCTTATTTCCATATACACTAATAATCTAATTTCCATATACACTAATCTAATTTCCATATACACTAATATTCTATATACACTAATAATCTAATTTCCATATACACTAATAATCTAATTTCCATATACACTAATATTTTCATACTAATAATCTAATTTCCATATACACTAATAATCTAATTTCCATATACACTAATAATCTAATTTCTATATACACTAATAATCTCATTATCCATTGGATAACACTAGATCATACACATTACAGAACAAGTCATATGCAAGTATGAATTGTTTTAATTCATACCATGAGTTCTTCTTGAGTCGCTCTTTTGGGAGAAACAAAGGTATGGATCCACTGGCCGACGTAGTATCCGCATAGATTCGCAGTCTTTCTCTTCATCACGGATCATGCCACCTAAGGCGTCATCATCCTCATCTTCTGCAACTGCTTCACCCTCGCCCATTGCTGTATCATCTGCAAAGGCACCGTATTGTGCAAAGTCCGGGATGTTGTCGTCACCTTCTTCATCACCTTCTTCAAAGAATATCCCCGCTTCGCCGTGTTTGGTCCAACCGATATAGTTAGGCATGAAACCACTCATAAGCAAGTGTGTGTGGACCACCTTCTTCGAGATGTGATAATCCTTCTCATTCTCACAGACCTTGCATGGACAGCATATAAAACCCGAGGTCGAGTTAGCCTCTGCCGCGTCGAGGAATTGATGAACGCCATTAATAAAGTCAGATGAGCGTCTATCCGCGTTGTACATCCATTGCCGATTCATCTATTCACAAAATACAATGAAAAATTCATCCCCAATTTCTAAAGTTCGTAATAAACCTATGTTGACACCAGATTTTCGCACCTGATATGCTGAGTCAGATGGTGACGTGGTGAGGCTGGTACTGCACAGTGGGCCCGTTGAATGGTCAAACAGATGATGCCGGAAAAGGAAGCCGATGCAGAATATGGGTCCGATAAAGAAGGAGAGTCCGATCTGATGATGAATGAGAGAATGTGCATCGGCTAAAAGGGAAGCGTAGCATGAACGGGGACTATTTCCTTTTCAGAAGGCGTATTGAAAGTTCCATTCTATGTTAAATATTAGTTTACTTTATCTACAAGTTAGTCAAGTCCGATCAGGACTCTTCATGACCAGGGTATAAATATAAACCCTCGTCCATTGTAAAGAACTATTCTCACAATCAATACAACCCGGCTTCACGCCAAAACCTTAGGAGTAGGAGTAGATACCGACGAACTCATTGGTGGACGGGCTGCATCAGTTCCTGATCTCCGGCTTACCAGTAAGATTGTCAACTTATCGAACTAGTTTAAGCTTTGAATTGAGGCGCATCGCCCTTTCTCATTTATACTGTTCAACCGATTTATCTTTGAATTATCAAGATTGATCTAGATTCCCTGCGTCGGAGCTAGATCTCTATTGATTATTCAATAGTTAATCGTTTATCGAGTTGTACTTTAAGTCTCGAAGTCAATCTAGATTCCCTGTGTCGGAGCTAGATTTACCTCTGGATCATCAAGATTAGTCTAGATTCCCTGCGTCGGAGCTAGACTCATCTTGGTTATTTAAAGGCAGCTTTTGCGGTTGTTTGGAGTTGCTAGATTGATTTAGATCTGCGCCATGTGAATTAATCTGATTCTTCAACAGTTTTGAGCATTGGTTTTAGTCCGATTTGAGCAATACTTATCTTACAATATCGTTCTAGGTCCGATTCATCTTCATAGTTTTATCATATTGTTCTTTGATTGTTGTGTTTGATTTAGATTCCCTGCGTCGGAGCTAGGTTTGCACAATATATCAAAGATTGATCTTTGATCGTTAAGAGTAATTTAGATTCCCTACGTCGGAGCTAGATTCCTCTTGACTATTCAAAGACAGCTTTGAATATCGGAACGATCTTGTTACTATTTTTTACTGTTTATTTGCTTGATCTGATTAACACCTGTGCGAGCATCTTGTTTAGTTGTTGGGTTGGTGAATTAAGTTTGATTGTTTAGCTATCTGGTCCGATCATAGCTGGAGTATGTGCGCTGCATCCGTTTGTGAAACCGTGTCGAAACAGTCCTGGTCCGATCGGCTAGCTAGATGGTCCGATAAGATAAATCAAACCGGCAACTAGGCAAGGTGGACAATGTATCGGCTCATACTTTGATTATTTAATATCTTGCTCAAAGACATAGCTGATCCGTTATTTACATATCGACCATGTTTTATGCTTTATTTGTTATTATTTAAAAGGTTGATCTGTTACAAGGTCCGATCCCGATTGGTCCGATTCTGAGGTCCGATTCGATGTCTGATTGAGGTCCGATTATATTGGTCCGATTGAGGCCATCTATGAAGTCCGATTTTGAGGTCCGATTGACATCGGCCGATACAAGTCTGATTGGGTCTTGGCTAAAATCCAACGTGCACCTAACGTCTGGAATAGAGCCGGCACAATCAAAGAGTAATTTAACTGTTTTATCCCCTTGTCAATTTCAGGTCAAATTGACTGGCACGCCGCGAACCTGAACGAAGTGCAGGCTGGCACTGGAGTGAAGCAGATCTCCCTGGTCTTATTGTGTTGATCGCTGAGGATACGACTGCGATTTTCCGCGTCAA
>CM014276.1:59321348-59388532 GCA_004135705.1 Alloteropsis semialata
CTAAATGTCAATAGTTAACCAAACTGCGACCACTTACGCTCCCATTAATAGAAGCTCGATTGATCTATTTGCTTCTAACCAAAAATTTGACTATCAGAAGTTAGGCACCTTCATGAGGAAGTATACCTATGAATTGTTATTAGGAACTAAAAATAATTAAAAAGGCAGAAGATCGGCAGTTACCCTTGGCCTTGACTTGTTCATCAGACTTCACTTTACCCTTGCTGTTGTCCTCAGCCTCCTTGTCCTTGTCCTTGCCCTTGCGGTTCTCTGCAAGCGCTATGGCACTTAAGTTCAAGTTTTTACTTCAGTTCTTGACTTAAATTTGTTTTCTGCGTGCATGAGTGGTGGTGTTGCATTGGGTGGGTGTATCCGCTTTTTGTCAACGGGAATAGGTGTATCACTTTCTAAAGTACCAAGCTGAATACGGTTGTTGTTATTCCATTTGGTATTAGCAAAACGAGAACAAATTGAAATCTTTCTTTTCCAAGACGACATTACAACATATATAGGAGTATAGCCGGATAATAGTGGATGGGCACAGAACGAACCTCTGTCCATGTCACTGGTTAACTGAATGGAGATAAATAGCTGCTGCAGAGTACACAAGAAGTAGAAATGAGAATCAGAAAGTAGCTTTATTTGTTGTTTTCTTTTGCATGCCCTGCTTGTTTGAGTATTTTTAATGAACACTCAGAAGACCGAAGCAATCATCAGTTCAATAAGGGTGAAGGCTTTGCTCGTTAATGACCGAAGAAGTTTGGATTGACTGCATTTTCAGTTTAAAAAAACTAGAGTCATATTTTTAAGATATCACATAACAAGGCTGTTTATCCAAATTTCACTAAACGATATACACAATCTATCCCATAATAAGCACAGAAAGAGCATGAGGGTTCGGAGTTTTCTGAAAACAATTAAAACAAGAGAACTCACCCTGAACTCTTTTTTTATTATTCAAAAATCGTGTGTACAACTATTTAGGAACAAAAATCCATATGAATTTTAGATATATCCAATCAAATAATGAACAAAAGCTAGCCATTGTATATGAATATCATATGCTTGCCTGTTGATGCGGCTATCAAACTCGTCATTCGAAAGTTTTCAGGTCACCAAGAATGCAAAACTTGGATTAGGGAAAAAAAACAAATGAAGAAATAGCATGTTCCGACCTGCAACTCTTTGCTCCTAGTAACCTGCTCCTTGTCCCCGGTAGGTCCTCTTGATCTGCAAGATAATGAATGGTTAACTTATTTCAAGCTTTCTGCCACTCTCAGCTGCTGCTGCAATATGGGTAAAGAAAAAAAAAAAAGAAGACCGAGCGAACTCACCTTGGCCTTGGCTGCCTTGCACGTGAGTGCTGGAGGTGCCGAGTGGATAGTTTGCTCCACTGTTGAACGCTGATTTATAGACCACGGCGGCTGCCCGATGTGTGGCAATCAGTTGGTGGGGGTGTTGTCGACTTTTACCATCGAAACTCCCATGTGCCCCCGTACGAACTATTGCCAGTCACCCGGGTAAATTTTGGCCATAGTGTTTCTTAAGAGAAAAATGGCCAGAGTGAAGATTTGGTTGACAAGTTTGAGACTTTAAGTACGTGGAGGCTTTGATATTTTTTTGAAGACTTTAAGAAGAATGGATGGCCAGAGTAATATACTTTAAGGACGTCGCCCGCCGAACGGATAACTGATATAGGGTGAAGAAATCACAATCGAACGAGCCCTCCCATGGCGGCAGTCGCCGGTCGACGAACGAACGAAGAACAGAATGAAGGGGAAGAAACGTTATTCATCAAGCTATAGTCCACGCAATCATCCCCTACAACTATATTACTCAAAACATTATTCCCACCATTATAGATTTACTATTGTACCCTTGATCAAATAAAAACATTTCGAAAAGGCAATTTTATCACCTATTATTTTTGGGGCTGGTGCCACCAATTTTAGTGCCTCTTGGTGCCTATGGTTCCACCAACTAGTGACTCATTAAGGAGGTACTAAGTGCCTCTATTTTCAGTGTCTCTCAGTGCTTATCACTTTTCAGCCGTTGGATCGAGCAACGTGAGCCATCCATTCTTCCCCCAACCACTGTAAAATTGTTGTTTCTCTATCCGAGGGGAACGACAAGGGAAGACCTAGCTACACAGCCTACTCTTCTGGTTCTTAACCGTGGAAGCTTGTCATCTGTAAGACAACCATTACTGTACTTAGACATCCTATACTCTGATTTATATTAATTGCTTAGCATCTGCACTTAGTATTACTGTACTTGGCAAAAAGCACCCGGCCCCTTGCAAGTACGTGCGTGCGTGGACATATGGGATGCGATCTTATCTCTGCTCGGTCCACGGTATGATCAGGCTGTTCCTGCATTGCCACGATATCTTTGATTCGCTTGCGTGAATTTCTGATTCGTGTGACGTGAAGAAAGCGTGCCTGGCTCACAAAATTCACGTGGCCGGCCCGGCCGGTCCGCCAGAAAGAGTCAGATCAGATCAAGACATGGAACGTAGTACAGCGTACTACGCTTTCCATCTGTGCTGTGCTGCGCTTCCTCAGTGAACCATGATCACAGCGCATCCCTAGACGTGTGAGCTGAGTGGGCCGCTAGTCCAACGTACGATAACCTGGTTGTACGTGTTTTCCGTTGCAATGAGTGGCCTGCTTCTGTTTCCACCATTTTCCATGATCACAACGGCAAAATCACTTATACTCTTTTTCTGGAGAATAGGCGGAAAAATCCTCCTTACCGGATGGCCCAACAATGAAGTTTTTGTACACAAAAGGAGAATTGTCCAAATTTGACTGCAAGAAGATTATGCGCAACAGACATTCTGACGATAGGAAGATCATAAACATCGGTGCATTGATGAATGCGCTCAAGTTCAAGTCACTCAAGAAGAAAACTGCACATACAAATCAGCACATGCACACAAGATAACTCGTTGGAGTATAAGGCCATGCTTGTTTTAACCAATTTTTCTGTACCAAGATCACTAAAGACGGTGACGGAAGTACGGTGAGATGCTCCATTTGTTTAAAGTCGCAAAGCTGTTTGAGGTGCTTCCAGTGCCAGTTTAAGGTGCTTCGAGTCCAAATGAGCAAATCGCCCCTCTTTCTGACTGACAAAAGTAAGTGTAGTGTAGCTAACTTGGGTTCTGCTAATGCTGTACAGTTTCCTGGATATGGTTGTGGCATTTGTACTACTTTGCATCCATGTTTGGGATCACAATCTAAGTTTTCAAGTTCAGTTCGGACTGTGGATTGTTCAGAATAATGAGCCTGTACAATCTCTTCCTGTTTTGATTTTTGTGCTGGTTATTAGATTACTGCGGCCTAGAAGCATGCATGAAAACTCCTAAAACAAAAATATCTCAGCACTAAAGTTGTCGTTGTGCTACAAAATGATTAAAGTTCACAAGATAAGTGCACTCAACAAATGTTTGCAGAGCCAGCTACATTTCTACTGGATACTGATAACTTGTCAGCAAAACTCTAGTGGTACTAACAAAAGCACACACCATCTTGCGTCAATCTTAGGCTCTCAAACTAAGGCACACTGTCACTGAAATGTCGAGTTGCTTATTCATGACCAAAACATTCTAATTCTGGCAGTCATCAGTAGAGTTCATCCAGCAGCTTGCCTCAGAAGATTCTTCCCTTCCACCTCCATAACTTAAAAGCACCGTCATCCATTGTGTTCCTCTCAGCAATCTTGGCGTCCAGCTTTGGATCAAAATAGATCCAGTCCTCATCCAACACGTACACCATATCGACATGAAACTGACAGGCGCTAATGAGCAATTCATTGCTGATGCTGTGATTTCCAAGAGCCATTACGTTGAAATCCTCGCCCCTCCCATGATACACTTGATCACATGGATGCACAATCTTTATTCCATGGTACTCACAGTTAAAGCAGCGCGCTTCCCTCAAAAACAAGAGTGATTAAAATGGATCCTCAGCCAAATATGAATGAAATACTATTACACGTAAATAAAAAAAATACCAAGAAGCACACTGACATAAGTATTTGTCAAAATAAAACAGCCAGCCACATTGTGGTTTGCACAAAGCTAACATATAACTGAAGTTTCCATACTAATAAGATTACCATTACTCATCATCCAACTTTTAAGTAGCTGAGACTCAGGCATTTTATTTAGAGTCAGAGTGGCAAGTTTGAAAGGTATAAAATAGAATATACATCCTGCTAGAAGTTGTTTAGATAAAAGCACATGTCATCAGACTGGAACAGTTATATCTAGTATAGCTTAACTGAAAAAAAAATCTGTTTCCATTTGCCAACGTTCCTTATCAAATATGTATCTATTACTTAAGGGCATACAAAATTTAATTATTTCAACCCAAGATTTGTTATGAACGTCCAGGACTGGTTGAATTGAAACATTCAGATTCAGAGAAATAATACAAGACTGATTAACATCTTTCCCACAGGAGAAAAACATATTTTCAAGAGCCCATGGCAATGTGTTGATGAGAGATAGAGAACGTACCAGAATCGATTGAAGTAGAAGACACAGAGAAACACAATGATTCCTCTTCCTTATCATTATCATTGCTACATTCAGCAAAGAAGAGTATAGGAGTAGTGCCAGAAATATTTGATCCCTTGGGTGTTGCCCAAAAGTTGATATGTGACCATGCGCCATCTCTTACATTAGCATTCACACCGCAAATAACATGAATTTCAAAGTGTCCCTGAATATAGAAATTCAGTAAACATTTACATTTAACCAAACAATAGTGAAATATACAAGCAAAAAAACCAACAGAAAGGAAATGCACTGACCCCATTTTTCTCAGAGTAGTTGTCCAATGCAGCATTGACCTTCCTGGCAAAGAACTCTTGATCATCCCGAAACTTCTTTCTGACGTCTAATATGAATCTTTTCTGGTTCACAGATAGGATCTCTTCCTGGACTAGTGGTGAGGCCTGCTTCTCAGACAATGCTGACAAAGCCATGCCAAGCTGCTCAACTTCACTATTTGAGAGTGTACGACCATTCAATAAAAATGATACCTCAACCAATTCCATTTGGAGAAGTGACATGGTTAGCTTAGACGATGCATCAGGGTCAGGGTGCCATGAGTTCAGGGCTGCATTGCTATAGGCTTCTTGGTAGGCACCAGACATAACATGACCATGCTGTTCTGCCATCTTGACAGCTGATGCAGCATCAATGTTGCTCACAAGCAAGTACCATAGAGCATCATGATCTGTGAGTGTGTTGAAGAGGGCACGGAGAAAGGCAACCAGGCCATAAAGAGAGCAGCACTCTATGCGCCGAAGTATCTTAGTGCATATCATAGTGGCCTCAAAATCATTGTGTCTGGGAAATGTAGTGGCATACCAAATTGTGTTCAGAATGATGTTGGAGACAGGATCCATTGGACCATAACAATAACCAGCCCTAAGGAGGCTACCGTGGTGAGACTTGCACAAGATATCCCCCGGCAAGCGAGCAAGTGCTTCCAGGTAATGTGCATGAATTTTGTCAAGGAGCAAGAGCTTCAATGTTTGTGTGTAGCGGAATGTCGCGCCCACATCCTTCCTACTCTCAGTATATTCAGCAGAGGCCCCAGATGGCACTTCCTTAACCCTTCTCTTCCTCGTTCCCCTCTTTGTATGTTCAGAAGAGTCACCAGATGGCAGCTCCTTCACCTTTCTCTTGTTCCCCATTTCTATGAATCCAGCAGAAGCCCCTGATGGCAGCTTCTCCACCGTTCTCTCCATCTTCTCCATGGCATCATGATACCGTGAACCAGCAAGCTGCAAAGGTTGCTGGCAACAGAGATCTGTGAGCTCCATGTACCTGGGCTCTCGCTTTAGCAACTTGCTGAGGCGCTTCAAGTTTGCAGAGGACACATGGCGGCCCTTGTACTGCACGGGCAGAATCTTGGAGGCCTCGTTTAGCCGAGCTGCCAACAGCTGCGACGCTCTCAGAAAGGTTGTTGGTTCGGGGTGCTTTGCAGAGGCAGCGGCACAGGCCAGGGCTACCTTGGTGGTAAGGGAGATGACACTGAACCCGGGTTGGCCCTTCTGTGGGTCGACGCTGCTGTTACGGTCCAGCAAGATGAGCCGCACGGCAGCAAGGAGGTCAGCACCGGCCAGGCGCAGGTAGCGCAGCGCTTCAGTCTCGGCGAGGTAGCGGAAGTAGAAGATGAGGAAGCTCACAAGACCTTCGAGAGACCGCCGGGCGATGGTCATGCGTTCGGCCGTCTTCGGGGACAGCCGGAGGTGGAGGAAGTCGTCGGTATCGCGGACGATCGTGGCCAAGATTGACTGCCTTGTGTGCAGCTGGGTCGCCTTCTCCTCGTCATCTTCATCGTCCGGATTGATGGGCGTCGGCGAAGGGGGAAGGTATGAGATGGCGTTGGCGATGATGTTGGAGACCGGGTCCAGCACGCCGAAGCACACGCCGGCGCTGAGGAGGCGTGGGGCCAGCGAGGGGATCTCCTCCGCCGGCAGCTGGTCGAGCGCCGCCTTGTAGAAATCGTGGATCTGGTCGAGCAGCGCGCGTATGTCCTTCTTCACTGTCTCCGGAGTCACTGGGACGGTGGCAGCGCCGTCGCCGATTCGGCGGAGACGCTTGCGATGGGACATCTCGCTCTTCTCCGGCGACGATGCATTGCGGTCTAGTCGAGGCGGTACTGGAGAGCAGCCGCGGGATATGTGTGAGCGGCGGCGGCGGCGGCGCGGCGGCGGCACCCAGAAGAACCCTACAGAATTTCGGGCCGCACCTCGTGTATGTATATCGTGTCGTTAAACTGGGCCTGTTTGGGCCCCGAAAAACGAAAACAAATTTCTCCAAGAAAAACCTAATTCATCACGGAGTACGATTTTTTTATTACTAATAAAATGCCTGTACGTTTTTAGGCCAATCTCAGTGGAAGTTTCATGGACACAATTACCTAGAGTGACACATCATCTAAAAGATGTTTGAAACTATGATGAAACACCCTCTCTCAATGCAAAGTTTCATCTCTTGTTGTTCCCTAGACTACATGCAAGACACAAGCTGTCTAGGTAACTGTGTATAGAGAGTTTCATCACCATGAAACTCATTTCACCTCTCTCTTCATTAATATGCTGCCACATCATCAAAAATGCTGACATGGCAGCCTATTTAATGCCCATGAAACTCCACTGAGACTGGCCTTATGGGCGAAGACCTTGAAACATTCCATGAATTTTTCTACAGAATATCCATGTGTTGCAACGGAAGCCAAAAAATTCGTACATTTTCACAACGTGTACCATAGCATGATTATGGCTGACGCGAGAATCGAGGGAGGCGGGCCAAATACTCGCACACAGGCAGAGGGGCTCATTGCACACCTCTCAGCAAACTGGTTAGGCCGGTTTTTAATTCGGTCAGACCGCTTTTCACCGTAGAGCCTGAGATGAACCAATGAACGCCCATTGGGGAGCAAGCAACCTCTCGTCCACGGGTCGGTGAACGAATGGGGACCCTATCGGCGCAAACGTACGCAGGGTTGTTCAACCCTGCGTACGTTTGCGCCGATAGGGTCCTCAAATGTTGTAGAGGCAATGGAAGAACAAGAAGTACGTAGGTTGAAAAAGTTAGAATTTGGAGAGAATAAAAGTAAAGGTAAAAATAAAGATGCATGTGTTTTGATCGATTGAATACCCTCATGAGACCTAACTTCACCCGTCTCGACTTCAACTGTCTGTTAATGGTTGAGATCCACCCTGCAGCCAGCAAAATGCCTCGGCATAAGCACTTTCTTTCGAAGCCCCATTCATATCGCTAGCCACAATGTCAATCATGCTGCCCCAGGCTCGATGAGGCTTGATCTAGGTGTATTTGGTTGGGAGTGAAGGTGGCACGGGACAGGGTCATTCCTTGTTTCAGGGACGAGACGATCCCATCAGGTATTTGGTAGAAGAGATGGGACATTCCTATTTTTTGTTTGGTAGGAGGGACGGAAACATCATCATATGGATGGCGTTTTCTTCCCATTAGTTGTCTGGCCCATGTGTCTGCTACAATGTGAGGTAGGGCCCAAATGGCAGCTACTCGTAACAAACAGTGCCATGGTTCTTGCTCCATCTCACTTGCAACTCACGCCATGGCTGCCCTTGACTGGCCCCACGGCCGCCGGCCTTTGGGCTCACCTCCTAGCTTCGAGCGGAGGCGAGCTCGAGCCGCCCCACGGCCGGCCGCCCTGGTCCCGCGGCCGCCCGGCATCTGGCCCCGAGGCTCGTCCGCGCGAGTGCCAAATGGGGGCGAGCCGCCGCGCCGCCGCTACCATGCCGTCCGAGCCCAGCGTCGCCCCAACCTGCCCTGCTGTCGACGGAGACCGCGTTTGTACCAGCCTTGCACGACTAATTATCGCGCGTAGCGCCTCCGCCGCAAGCAGCACCGGAGCTCCGGCGAGTGGTTGATGTAGTAAATATCGCTTGTTTTAACTGCCGGCGAGGAAATCGGATCCGGAGCTACCCCGCCTACGCATTTAAGACCTGGTTAATTGGCCAGTATTGGTTTTGAAGCTCCCGCTACTATGCCGTGTCTCCGGCGAGTGGCGCCCGTCATCAGCTATTTCGCACAGATTTGATGGATCCCCTGGGTGGCATCTCCACGGCTACTCCTTTTCATTGTTTGCGTTCTCGCTTGACTGCTTCGTAAATAATATTCATCAAGGTAGTAAACCCATCGTGCAAAATCTGAATGTGGGCAATGGCGATACTATTTACAACGTGATCACCGCCTCGATTCCGGTTTCCAGGGGCATCGCTGCAGAATAAGCGTACAATCTTCTGGATTCGGCTTCGTGGTAATGACATGATATACGTCAGATTTATACAAAACGTTTCCGGACATTGCAGAGCCGATTAGTTTATCCACGCAGCACATGTGACCTGTAGTAATGGATTTATATACGAGAGATTTGTATGAAACGATTTTGATCATTGCAGAGACAAATAGTTTAAGGCAGCACATATCTCTACTCCTAAAAAGAACAAAAATTCTCGATTGTTTTTCGCCTCCGCGCGCCCCCGCGATGTTTCGTCGCTCCGCTCCGAAACTCCCTCGCGTGGGATCGCCTAGTCCCCGTGATGCAAGCGTGAAGCCTTCCCTCACCACGTCGTCCGCGATCCAAAAATCACGGATCCTAAACCCGCAACCCCGCCCCTGGCCCCTGCTCTCTCCCTCCTCGCCTCGCCTTGCACTTGACCCTACGGCTGGTGGCTCCATCCCCCTCACCCTCCCCTCCGGCGGCGCGTGGCCGGGGCCGGGACGCGATGGCCAGTCCAAATCACCGGCGACTCCCTCACCCCACAGCGGCTGCTGCCTGGCCCGGCACGGCGGCGCCCGCGCGGAGGACCACGGAGGATGGATCGGGATCTCAAGACGGCGGTTATGGATCTACATCTCTCCTTCCCCTCCGGCGGCCCAGCTACTCCCTGATCCCGACAGCGGGTCTCCCAACTATCGGGTACGTGTCGCTGCCATGGCGGAGCACCCGGCGGGATGGAATGCGGCAGCCTGTAGGGCATAGCCGTGTGGGGGCGGACAGCACCAGGATAACAACGTCGTGGATCTCCCCGAGGCTGTGGATCTCCCTGAGGCAGCGTACGCCAGTACGTGTTCATACTTTTGAGATTTATTTTCCATTGCAAAATTTTATATTATTTACAATATCAAGCTGGATCATTTTCGGCCAGTTCACCTCCAGATCCCTATCCCTATGGCCATGCTGGATCGTGCTGGATCAATTTGGAATTTTTTTTATTTTTTTGACGATTTTTCAAAAATAACTCTTGGGTGGCAGATTTTGCAAATCTGTCACCCAATCGCCGTATCATGCGGCTACCGCCAAATGATACAGCGGTAAGAATATGTAACCGCCTTTTGAACCGGCGGTTTTATTTAAAACAATTTTTTCTGGGACAGCCAGGACCTAACCGCCGAATCACACGGCGGTTAGGTCCGTGCGCGGTTAGGTCCTGAATTCAGGAGAAAATGTATAAATCGGAAAAAAAAACTAATGGAAGATCTGACATCAATTCTGAGCATAACAAAGATGGTGGACTAGATGATGCCAAGTACCTAAGTGACCTGAACTCTGGTGATGAGGAAAACAGAGATTATACAGACCAGGATGGTGGCTCTGCTGATAGTGACCAAACACTCATGCCATCATAATATTTCTGCACATCGTTTTATCTTGCACCATGCCATATTTCTTTCAAATGTTTGCTCACCTTTGATAGCAAATATGCCAGGGAATACATCCAGTTAACAAAAACCTTAAGGATGACGATGGATGGATTATAGTAACTTCCAAGAAGCTAGCAGATTGATGGATAACAAATGGGTCTCTTGTACTCATGTTTTTCTTAATTAAGTACCCCCGGCATTCATTTGCAATGTATAAAAAATTACATCACAGAAACGATATGGTGAATACACACCTCACATCCTTAGCCTAAACAATCTAATAGAAGTTGCAATGGCATGTGCAGCACACCAAAAACATAATCAGTTGTTGTTACTAGAACAAACATGCCTTAGGGGAAAGTAGGTTGCCGGGTGTAGAACTAACGCTCTACTGAGTACAACAGGGATATTTCCCCTTCCTGGTGGATTCTGGTGCAGCTTCCTTTGCACGGCGTGCGGCCTCTCTGTTGCGCTCACGATCGGCTTCACGTGCTTCGGCCTCCTGATGCTCCACCTCCTTCATCCTGTTACTTCATTGCCAGAACTCTCTTGCCGAAACTAAATGTTGCGCTTCTTGATGACGCAGGCGAGACTCCCGAGCTTGGAATTCTCCCTCCCTGAGCTTAAGTGCCGCCTCNCAAATGATAAAGCGGTAAGAATATGTAACCGCCGTATCAAACGGCGGTTAGTTGAACCGCCTTTTGAACCGGCGGTTTTATTTAAAACAATTTTTTCTGGGACAGCCAGGACCTAACCGCCGAATCACACGGCGGTTAGGTCCGTGCGCGGTTAGGTCCTGAATTCAGGAGAAAATGTATAAATCGGAAAAAAAAACTAATGGAAGATCTGACATCAATTCTGAGCATAACAAAGATGGAGGACTAGATGATGCCAAGTACCTAAGTGACCTGAACTCCGGTGATGAGGAAAACAGAGATTATACAGACCAGGATGGTGGCTCTGCTGATAGTGACCAAACACTCATGCCATCATAATATTTCCGCACATCGTTTTATCTTGCACCATGCCATATTTCTTTCAAATGTTTGCTCACCTTTGATAGCAAATATGCCAGGGAATACCTCCAGTTAACAAAAACCTTAAGGATGACGATGGATGGATTATAGTAACTTCCAAAAAGCTAGCAGATTGATGGATAACAAATGGGTCTCTTGTACTCATGTTTTTCTTAATTAAGTACCCCCGGCATTCATTTGCAATGTATAAAAAATTACATCACAGAAATGATATGGTGAATACACACCTCACATCCTTAGCCTAAACAATCTAATAGAAGTTGCAATGGCATGTGCAGCACACCAAAAACATAATCAGTTGTTGTTACTAGAACAAACATGCCTTAGGGGAAAGTAGGTTGCCGGGTGTAGAACGAACGCTCTACTGAGTACAACGGGGATATTTCCCCTTCCTGGTGGATTCTGGTGCAGCTTCCTTTGCACGGCGTGCGGCCTCTCTGTTGCGCTCACGATCGGCTTCACGTGCCTCGGCCTCCTGATGCTCCACCTCCTTCATCCTGTTACTTCGTTGCCAGAACTCTCTTGCCGAAGCTAAATGTTGCGCTTCTTGATGACGCAGGCGAGACTCCCGAGCTTGGAATTCTCCCTCCTTGAGCTTAAGTGCCGCCTCACGCTTAACAAGGTCTTTCTCAAGGCGAGAAAGACGTTTGGCCTCACGTGCTTGTTCTAGTCTAGCAGAGTAATGCTCTTTGCTCTCAATTGGTGATGGTACTCCTTGACTGGGTAGAGCATTCTTGTCGATCCACTGGAAGAAACTACAAGCCTGCATGTGGACGACTTGGTCATTAAGATACATTAACAACAAAAACATGCATTAGCATTGCAACGAACCTTGAAATCATCATCAATGTCAGGACATCTGAAGAACCTAGCACCCCACTTGGACTTGTTTGAAGAATCAGTACAAACTTGCAACCAGCATCGGAACCCGCAGTAGCATTTTGGCCGCTCTTCCCATGTCGGCACACCTTTTGAGTCATCTCTCCATGATGACATTGGTACGATCTATATTGACGATGAGTCGTGGGATGGATGAGTTGTGTATCAAACTTGTGCAATATAAAGAGCGCACCGGCCTACACTTATAGCCTGCACCCCCTGTCACTCAGAGGAAGGAGAGGTGGTGGGCCATTGAATCCGTGGCTCGCATGAATGTGTTTGTTGCTGTCACTCAGAGGAAGCACACCCTGTACTGGACTTGTGTTTGTGTTCTGTTGGTTTGAGTTATATAGAATCTTACACAACAGATAGTGGTGGCAGTGGAATCCAAAGTGCGTGCAGTGCAATTCTCAAAAGTCTATTGTATTCTTCCCCATAATGCCCTTTTATATCTGTATCTTCGCCATCTTCTCCCCCAGAATCAATGTATTTCTCAAAATCTGAATCGGCTGAATCAAAAGTATCAGATGCTCCATTTGAGTTCAAGTTTTCATCAACACCATCTACTAACAAAGCTGTATTTGAACGATGTCCTTCCTGAGTGACTGCAAAAACACACCACACGGATTCAATGGCCCACACCATGTCCTTCCTGAGTGACTGCAAAAACACACCACACGGATTCAATGGCCCACACCATGTCCTTCCTGAGTGACTGCAAAAACATACCTCACGGATTCAATGGCCCACACCATGTCCTTCCTGAGTGACTGCAAAAACACACCACACGGATCCATTGGCCCACTGGCTGGGGTGGGGTACTTGGTGGCCTATTAATATCGCGCTCATTCGTCCCCTTCATCCCACATCAAAAAACCAAAATGGCAACCGACGACAACTTAGGGCCAACCATCTATACCGAACTTCCTCCAGAGTTTGCAGAACATTTTCCAATCGAATCCAAGAGCGATTTCGGCCCGCGGCGTAGCCTCCGACCTTATGAGCGCAGAAAGTCGGTGCAGTGGCCAAGATGTATGCACGGTGAGTACTGTGTTGTGCAGGTTCAGCATTCAGCTTCGGAGGGCGGACGGCGATTCTGGCGATGCCCTAGGGGATATGTAAGTCATAACCCTGGATTTGTATGTTTCTATCCACATTTGTCATCTTAATCGTTTTTCTACAACGTTCAGAGCTCGTTGGCTCCCGACGGCTGTGGATTCGCAAGGTGGGTGGATCCCCCACCAATTCAGTCATATGAAGAGTACATCGCCTACCTCCACCTCGTCATCGATGAGCTACAGCAAGAGGTGGACAACACTAGGCTCCTTCAAGATGACGTTCCTGATGATTCTGAGGAGGCCAGTGCACCAAGCTTTGCGCCACCAGTTTGTTATGACCCCAACTGTCGGTGCTCATGCCACCTAAATAGTAGCCAACCACCACCACCAGCGCCACCGACCGAGCCTCGCCCTAAGTACTACTTTCTCTCGCAGCACTCGGGTGGATCTCTCCTCTCTTTCGAGCAGTAGAACTGGACGCATCGTCGAAGCGTCAATTTAATTTCCCTAAGGCATGTTAGGATTAGTAACGGCGCATGTTTAGGTTAGAAAGGTGTGCCATACATGCCATTGCAAGGTCAAGCTATGTATCTTAGTGCTACTTTAGTCAAGTTAAATGTCCTTCGAGGTTTAATATTATTATTTTTAAGCTCGTAATATTGTGTTTGACTCTGCATTGTTCTTATTTTTAAGTTCATAATATTGTGAGACCGAATGCACAGAAAATTTAATACACATCACTGCATTCAATTGCCTTGGCTTTCATTGAATTTAAATTGCATGACGGAAAAGGTCATGGTGCGCCATTAACCTTTGACCTACACAATCTATTACATTTTGCATTGGCACGTGACGCGACACGATTAACATGACTCGTCCTAAACCTAACATGCCTTAGGGAATTTAGATAGCCTGGCAGATAACTTCAGGGACCTCGTGAATCCCTCTTCTCACGAAATTCCTTCCTAATTTCTTCAATCTCCTCCCTGAATTGCTCTCCGGCAAGTCTGTTAGCTTCAGCCCTTTGTGCCGCCTGTCGTCCTTCCTCGGCTCTCATCTTCATCTCGTCCCAGCGCATCTGGTCCTTCCAGCTGATGGAGTCGTCGATCCATTCGGTGAAGTGACATGCCCTGGTGTCCGGTGTAGCGGTCCTTCTGCCTCCCTGTGTCAATTCGTAAAAAAACGATAACAATGTTAGTACTTCAAACAATCATCAGTTCTTATTCTTTGAGGTCATTACCTGCGAACTGTTTGTTATCTCATGGATCCTCTGGCAACACCAGTACCTCCTCCCGTATGTGCCTTCTTCGAATGAGATAGCCATCCCGCTGTTCATGCCACAATAGCACTCGGGTGGAATCTCATCCTTTGGCCTCTGGTTGGCAGTAAGGATTGATCTGTCTGGATCATTGCGCGGAGCTCCCTCCATGGCTTCCATCTCTCGGCGCAGATGCATGAACCCACCTTGCCTCCTATACCTAGACCCACTCCCACTCTGGTCAGCCATTTTGGTTTTTGTGATGTGGGTTGAAGGGGACGAATGAACGTGATATTAATAGGCCACCAAGTACCCCACCCCAGCCAGTGGGCCAATGGATCCGTGTGGTGTGTTTTTGCAGTCACTCAGGAAGGACATGGTGTGGGCCATTGAATCCGTGAGGTGTGTTTGTTGCAGTCACTCAGCAAGGAGATGGTGTGGGCCATTGAATCCGTGGGATGTGTTTGTTGGAGTCAGTCAGAAAAATCAATAACCTATTTAAACAATTGTCAACCATTATAATAATAAAAATAACAATTTTAAACAATTAAACAATTTACCTAAAAAAGAGAATATCTATTAATAAAAAAAAATTAAAAACCAATTTAAACAATTTTCAACCATTATAATAATGAAAATAACAATTTTAAACAATTAAACAATTTACCTAAAAAAATTAATTGGAGGGCCATTGAATCCGTGGGATGTGTTTGTTGCAGTCAGTCAGAACAAAAAATAAAATATCTGTTAATAAAAATCATCAATAACCCATTTAAACAATTTTTAACCATTATACTGATGAAAATAACAATTTTAAACAATTAAACAATTTACCAACAAAAAATTTAATTCAAAATAGTTATCGCCGTTTCATTTGGTGGTTTGTCTAACCGCCAAACCATTTGGCGGTTTTATCAAGAAACCGCCATTTGGTTTAACGGTTTAATAAAACGCCGGTTCAAACGGCGGATACGGCGGTTACGTCTGCTTACCGCCGTATCATTTGGCGGTAGCCATTTGATACGGCGGTTGGGTGACAGATTTGCAAAATCTGCCACCCAGCAGTTGTTTTTGAAAAATCGTAAAAAAAATTAAAAAAAATTTCATCAATTTGAATACCTGATGAGATGGCCTGATGAGATGGGCTAATTTGCATATGTTGAGTTGTTGACAAGTATTGTGTATTCAAATTTTTTCTCGCAATAAGAATTTGGACATATGTTTCCGGTTGTAGTATATTAATTAAGTCATCATTAGCCCATGGTAAAAGACGTTATATGTTATTCCAGCAGATTGACGTTGTAGTGCACCTATGTGACGAGGCCCTAAAGGTCCACAAACTCCTGATATACATTTTTTCCTTTTTAGGTGGTGAGTCGGGCTAACATGGATCCTGCTGGTGGAAGAACTCCGCTACGAGATGTGACAAACTATAGTGACCAGGTGCTCAAGAAGCTGACCAGACAGGAGCATAACAAGTAGAGACAGCAGGTATGATTAGCTTCCGTGTCTAATGTGTTGGGGAGTCATGAATTTGGCTAACTCCCGAAAGACGCGAAGGCATAACCAAGTTGCCCCTTCGCTTTGAACTAGCATTATTTCTTGCTTTTCCCCTTACTCAGGTGACTCAGACGAAGGGTTCGGGGGAGCAAGAAGAGCGAAGGGGTGAGCACCCACCCCTTCGCTCAACGCGGGACCAGACGCAGAGTTGGAGGCGGGGACACCCAGCCAGCGCGGATGAGCCAGGACGCGTGGCACATCTTCATAGGCGCGTCAAGATCCGGGAATTGCAGAGGCCAGTACAGAGGAAAGAAATACCATAACGCCCTCGGATATGCTGGGAATATAGTGGTTCTAAGGGCACTTAGAGTAAACTAGGCCCCTCCGGCGGCCTATAAAAGAAAGAGAGGAGAGCCCCAGGAGGTGGTTGGCCCGGGATTTGTAACCTAATTCCGTGCACATATTAATGAATTGAGCCCGTTACTCATCCTGTGGCTCTCTCTCTCGCTGCACTCTCTCGATCTCAACCTGTTGGATTTCCCCGAAATCCCAACAGTGGCCGCCGTCCGTGGGGATCGACTAGCATCAGATTGGGAGAGTGGCTGAGATCAGCACCATGCCTCCTCCAAAAAGAAATCCACCACCATCAAATGCGACAGCAGAAGAATCCACTCCAGACCCGATCGATCCAAACCAAAACGCGTCAGAAACCCTCCTAACCCGCCCAGTAAACACAACAGTCGCAGCCACAGAGAACAGCGACTCCGCAGATGCTAGACGCAGCACTAGAATAGAGCTGAATGCAAGAAAACAGCAAGAAGCAGTCCAAAAGCACGTACAAGAACGGAACGCAAAAGAGGCTGCACTGGCGGCGAAGAAAAAGAAAGCAGTAGCCAACGCCTCAACATCCCAAACTCAAGACGAGAGAAACCAAATCTCAAAGCTAGAACTCTGCAAAGGCAAGTTGAAGAAAAGAGAAGAGCAATAGAAGCTCTGAACGCTAAAAAGAAAGCAGCCAGATTCAACCAAGAACTGCTAGAAGCTGAAGATTTGCTAGCAAAACTAGATGAACAAATATTAGCACTCCAAAGCGACGAAGAACCACAAGAACAAGAACTGCCAGAGAGAATATTACCAACCAGACAAACTATGCAAACAATCCAGCAAACACAACAACGCGAAGACCCCAGCGAGAACGGCTATGTGCAGCAAATAATAGATCCCATGTCTCCACTCTCAGCGGCACTCCAAGTACAGTTATGGCCAAAGGGCTTTAAGCCGCACAAACTGCCAACTTTCAATGGCCAGAATGATCCAAGGCAATTCCTCATGGCCTATGAGGCCGCGGTCACTTCAGCTGGAGGAAACGAAATGATATTGGCGAAATCATTTGCAATCGCCGCGAAGGGGGTGGCGCAAGCATGGTTCTCAAGCCTAGAACCAGGATCTGTTTACAGCTGGAAAAGACTGAAAAACCTAATACTTCAGAATTTCAAAGGATTCCAATACAGCTTGAAGGAAGCAGCAGACTTGTTCAATTGCAAGCAATTGAAAGATGAACCACTAGAAGCCTACATGAGGAGGTTTGTGGCATTAAGGGCACAAGCAGTAAATGTACCAGAAGCCACAGCAATTGAAGCAGCAATCAAAGGATTAGCAATAGGCCAGTGTGCGGCGAAATTGGCAAGAAAAAGGCCAAAAACACTAGACAAACTATATGAAATTATGGCAAACTACTCACTCGCAGACAGAGACCTTCGCAGGAGACAAGAAGAAAGAGATCAGTTCAGAGGCAAGAAAACTAAACAAGAGCAGCCGCAGTACGCTCAGAACCAATACTTTCAACCAAGGCTAAATTATGACACAAGATTCATAGATCAAATAGAACACTCAGACACAATGGCCGCAGAAATCGAACCGCGTCATCCAAGTTATGACAACAAGAATGAGCAAAGTCATAGAGGAGGCCGAGGGGGAAGAAACAACTTCTCGCAAAGAGGTGGCCGCGGAGGCTGCGAAAGTCAAGGAAGAGGCTGAGGGAGATCTAACTACAGAAAACCAGCAGACCTGTGCTGCACATATCATGAAAAAGGG
Source organism: Alloteropsis semialata (assembly GCA_004135705.1). Classification (NCBI taxonomy): domain Eukaryota; kingdom Viridiplantae; phylum Streptophyta; class Magnoliopsida; order Poales; family Poaceae; genus Alloteropsis; species Alloteropsis semialata. The sequence goes on from CM014276.1 coordinate 59,339,391, forward strand.
GCAGGGCACACTACAAACTCATGCCCATACACAATAGCAAACAAGGAGAAGATCGAGAAAGAAAAAGAAGAATCAAAGCCGAAGCAAGTAAGCCACACAACAAAACCAGAAAGCCAAGATAACTCCTGGTTACACCAGCCATATTGTCCCATAAACTACAGCATAGGCCCACTACACCCTTCGCTTATGTACAACCTACAAACACCCTTCGCGCAACAGTATCAATACCAAAACCAATCCCAAGAAGCGAATCAGAACCAAATGCGATGGGCACAAGCAGGTCCTTCGCAACAAAACAACCAAGACAACCAAATCCCACCACCACCAAAACAAGAAAACGACGGCTTCGCAGTAAACAACATTCTCCCTATCACTGGCGGATCAGCAGGAACCATCCATAAATCAAAAAGGCAAAGAAAGGATTGGGAGCGAAGGGTTAATCATGTATCTGATGGAACCCAGTTAAAGTCGAACTACAGCCATATCCCAATAACGTTTACTCAGCAAGACCTAGAGTTGGCTGACTACTCACACGAAGATCCCTTCGTAATCAATGCGAACATATGAACGAATACACAATACGTTGGAGGAAACAACGTCTCAAGAATCTTAGTTGATGGAGGCAGTTCAGCAGACATACTATTCTCATACGCATTCAACAGCATGAAAATTGACGCAGACAAGTTAGAAAAAGCAGAAAGACCACTATATGGCTTCGGGGGAAAGAGGATTGAAGCACTAGGAAAGATAACACTATGGGTATACTTTGGATCCCCAGAAAAATACAGAGCAGAGAAAATAACATTCGACGTAGTCGACATCGATTACCCTTACAACGCAATTTTCGGACGAGGGTTCATCAACAAATTTTCGGCAGTCATTTATAACGGCTATCTTTGCATGAAAATGCCATCACACAATGGCGTCATAACAGTGTATGGCAATCAGGATGAAGCGCGAAGGGCTGAGGGAAATGTGAACTCAGACCACAAACATATCCATGTCATTGAGGAATCAACAGCACAAACATCACAAAAGCAAGAGAAAATCATCAAAGAAAAAGCAATCCCTTCGGGAGATACAAAAACAGTGCCCATCTGCAAGGACACTCCAGACAAAACGGTGATAATAGGAACAGAGTTAACACCTGACGAAGAGAAAAGACTAATCAAGCTCCTCAGAAACAACAGTGATATTTTTGCATGGTCATCGAATGACCTTAAAGGAGTCAGTCGAGATATAGCAGAGCACTCCCTCAATGTTGACCCAAGCTACCCACCAAAGAAACATAAACAAAGAAAGATGTCTCCCGACAGAATAATAGCAGCGAAGGCAGAAGTGCAGAGGCTCCTAACAGTAAATGTTATCAGGCCAGTCCAGTATCCAGAGTGGCTTGCAAACACAGTTCTTGTGCCCAAGAAGAATGAAAAAATGAGAATGTGCATAGACTTCACAACATTGAACAAAGCATGTCCAAAAGACGACTTCCCACTACCAAGAATAGATGCACTTGTTGACTCAGCAGCAGGATGTGAACTACTCTCACTCCTCGATTGTTTCTCCGGTTACCATCAAATTTTGATGAAGAAAGAAGATGAAGAGAAAACAAGCTTCACAACCCTCTTTGGTACATTCTGTTTTATCAGAATGGCTGAAGGGCTGAGAAATGCAGGATGCACTTTCGTCAGGATGACGTCAACGGTATTCGCAGACCAACTGGACAAAAACATATCAATCTAAGTGAAAGATGTGGTTGTAAGGAGCAAAAGGGCAGAAGACCACCCCTCAGATCTGATCGAAACATTCGCCAATCTGAGAAGCTCAGGGCTAAAGCTAAACCCCGACAAGTGTGCATTCGGAGTCAAAAAGAGAAAGTTACTAGGATGCATCGTGTCACGAAGGGGAATAGAGGCCAACTCGGAAAAAGCAGATGCGATAAAAAACATGAAAAGCCCAACATCAAGAAGGGATGTGCAGAAACTGACAGGGAGAATAGCAGCTTTAAACAGATTCATTGCAAAATCTGCAGAAAGAAGCTTACCATTCTTCAAAGTCTTAAGAGGATCAGCAAATTTTGAGTGGGGTCAAGAGCAACAGAATGCTTTTGAGGAACTGAAACAATACCTCAAGCAGATGACCACACTAACAAGTCCAACACCAAGAGCACAATTGCTACTATACATAGCAGCAACCCTCTTCGCTGCAAGCGCCGTGTTAATAGAAGAGAAAGAAGATGCGAAGGATGAGCAAACAATGGCAAAAATAGAACAAGTACCAGTATACTTTGTATCCGAGGCATTGTCGGGATCAAAGTGCAACTACTCAGAGATAGAGAAACTAGCCTATGCAATCCTCATGGCATCAAGAAAATTGAGACACTACTTTCAAGCCCACCATATCACAGTACCAACCAACTACCCGTTAAGAGACATCTTTGAAAACAAAGAATCCTCAGGAAGAATAGCAAACCCTAAACCAGGCTACCAGCATGTTCTTTTTTTTTTTAACGCCTCATCCTAGGTACAAGCGAACTCACACCACTACGTACACCACACACCCTAAACTACTCTACTCTAATCTAACAGACCTACAACCTATACTCACACGCCTTCTGAGAGACATACGATGGGCACGTCGCCTTCACAGGTCTTCTGAAAGACATATGACGGACACGTCGCTTTTCCATTATGGTCCACCGGCGCTTGAGGCTTCACCTGAAAGAAAATTTTGAAAATAAATCCCGGTGAAACGCCCGAGTCCGATCCCTGGGATCGAACTCGGGCGGGTAGCGCTCTCACCGGAGCTCGCTACAACTGGGCTACGAGCCCGTTCTCTACCAGCATGTTCTTACAACATAGCAGTCAACGTGGTCATGTTGCGAGGCTCCACCATGCATGCGGCTATATGGACAATAGGGGGCCTCCGACAATTTTTAGGCATGGATAAAAAGAGGAAGGAGAAACAGAGGTAGAAGAAGGATAACACTCCGTAGAAGGAAAATGAAGAATAGGAAAAACGTGTAACGGCATGTTCTTACAGCATAGTTACTCTCTTTAGGTGCGGAACTCTCTGTAGGACTGCGTCACTTTCTTTTTTTTCGAAACACCAGTATAAACAGACATTCATACACACGCACATTCACCCCGCATATTCACCCCTATAAATACACGCATACAAACCCTACCTCTATGAGTACCTTCGAACCCAAGTGCCACCAATGCTGAGTCGGAGACTCGAACCCAAGTGGGTAGGTTCCATCATAAGGAACCTAACCAACTAATCTACATTTGTTCCATTGTGTGTTCTATAACCTTACACTTTCATTGCTGCAAAGTAGTGAAATCAGATCGTAGGCTGTAATGGGAAAAATACAGGTCCTAGACCCCTCCACCTATGATGCATATGGCCATTGAATCATCATGTTGTTACACCTCCTTATTAAGTTAGGCCGTGTTTAGTTCCGGCCAGAATCCAGAATTTTCCGGAATGCGCGCTTCTCAATGCATTTTTTCTTTTCTGTGACACGTAACTCAATGCAAAAAAATACTATACGTAACAACAACTGAACACCCCCTTATATCGTGGCCAAGTTTCGGCTACTGTTGGAGGCTTGGAGCTCCAAGGAGCGGCTTTCATGTTAACTTTTTCTTAGAATTAGATTAAGCTGTCCCATTCGCTTAAAACTTCTTTGCCAGCCATTTTCCTCCTTACCGGACATTCCTGAGCTTATTAAATTAATTTTGTTGAGATTGGAGCACTAAAGCCACGACCCAAAACTGACTTACGTATTGATTTTTCAACGTACACACGAATAGCATAACATGATAACACACCCAAAAGGCGATAAGTTAGCCACCACCAATTTACACCTCGAAATTATGCAGCAGCGATTCTCATTGCTCCTGTGCCGCCGCGAAAAGCAGAGGCACTTGAATGATTATTCATCAGTACGTTTACATGCCGTACTGCTATATTCTGCTGAGTGCTGACCCCTGATAGTTTATTTCTGATCGAGCACTTATCCTCTCATCACAATGTCCCACTGGTTGGAGACAAATATAGAATGCCATTGCGCACATAATATACTTGCGCCTCAAACTTTGAGCTAGTGGACTAGAGGCAATAGAACACTGCAGACTAAAAGTAACATGCTAGATCTTCCCAAATCTTGCTTCCTAGCAATTCTTTATATGGGGTTGCTTATACTAATGCCCATTGCTTGCTTGTGATTTGCCCGGGGTACAAAGGCGAGGCTAGTCCATTTAGGACTAGGTTTGCGCACAAAGCAAAGAGACAAACCGAACCTAGGTTTAACAATCGTTCAGCTGGCATAAACAAGTCATGTGTGCACATGAAGGAATGGAGAGGCTGGTGTCCTGATAGGCCAAGCTAAAGCTGGTGTCAAAAAAAACTAATGATCGGATTGGATCCTACATGCATGAGTAGCGATGCAGGCGGGGCGGGTTGAGGACAGCCGCAAAGCTGCCGCGCTCGCCGCAAACTAATTTAGCGGGCTTGCGGCTGCCCACAAATTGATCACCTGCGCTAGCATTCATGCCGCGGGCTTGGTGGCAAGCACGCGGAAACCCCGCATGACCCGCATGTAGAAGTATGAGACCTGCTTGCTGTTCACGCGAAAGCATGCTTGCCTGCTGCACACTCGCATAGGACAATTCCAAGAATGAGGAGCCGAGGTGCGAATTATAGAGCAGCTGGAAGTGACCGCCCTCTCCAATTCGCTGCTCGACGAGAGGAATAGATCGGCCGTGGCCTATGGAGGACGAGGCCTTCCTTTGGACAGCCGCTGAAGCTATGCGGGTTTTTGCGGGCTTTCTGTTGCTGTCCGCTTGTTCCATGGGCTTTGCAGGTCAGCGAGCGTTAAGCCACAAGAAAGTTGCAGCTGCGCCGCATGCGCCACCAAGGTTGATTTGGCGGGGCGGGTAAGCGGGTTCGTATAAGAACCCGCCCCGCCTGCATCATCCCTATGCATGAGTGTCATCGCTGAAAAGGATACTCATTGTGCCAATGCAAGCGCTGAACATGGGTGCACGACATAATGTATTCCACAACACCACATCATTTGCCGCGCGGTCCAAAGTACTCTAGTTTTTTTGCAGTAATGTTTATGTTTGTTAGTGCATGACACTGTGCAGTGATGGATGCTGTCATCCGATCCTGATCTGAATTTTTGCAAGGGTCAGCCAGATATCGGGGTTTCTTAAAGCCCCCTGGCTCTCGCTCGCACCAGAGCGCTCGGCGCCCCCGCCGTGGCCTGGGGAGGTGCCAGCTGTCTCTGGCCATAATTGCAAAAAGGCTCTTTTACTTTTCAGAAACCAAGCCACACTCTAAATTAAATATTGCCATTAGATATTGTTACAAATAAACTATCTGGCTTTCGTAGATTAACCAACACTTCTATTCAAGCAATGTTCTCAGGCATTGTCACAAATAAACACTCCTATTTTTTAAAATCAATCTGCACTCTAAGTAGATGTTATTATTAGACATTATTACAAATTGACTATCTGAATTTTCATAAATTAACCAGCACTCCTATCGAACAATTGTTCTCAGGCATTGTCATAAATAGACTCTCTGGCTTTTTTAATATCAATCCACACGCCAAATCAACCAACTCGAGCATTTAACTTGTTTTTGATATTTTTCAGATATATCCTCGAAGAAATTTTTATTCCAATGTGATGAAGGAAAACTAGATAATCTAAAGTGATATGCATGGTATTTGTTTTCGTGCTAAGGACCCTTTGATTAATTGACACTATTTAGGCTCTAAACTAATATGCGCAACTAAAACCTGCAAGATGTAGATCTGGCATCATGGTACCTTTGTTTGATGTCACGTGCCACCACTTTTCATTGAATGACTTCTATGTTTAATACCATATTAAAGCTTCTTGTTGCTCAAATTGTTTATTATTTTTACGGACTATGGTCTAAAATACTTATTGCTGCTTGAATTTCCCACGCTTAACTTTTTTTACGAAACATATTACAGACGCACACACTCGCACACGCACAATATTGTTGTGACCATACTCTGGATGCTATGCATCTAACAAGAGATGGATCCGCTTGCATGGGGACTTGGATGGTTTGACAAGAACAAATATGTTCGAGATAAAAAAAAGAACAAATATGTTCCACAAGCAAGGCTTTGCTTTACTGATATGTAACTTTTTGCTAAAATATTTATTGCTTCGTATTTCGATACATATAGGGAGAGATTTGCGTCTCCCTCTGGTTTTTAATAGATGTCATATTAGGTTTGTCCTAAGTCAAAATTAAATAACTTTGACCAAATTTATAAGAAAATATAGCAATACTTATCACACTAATAATATGTACTATTGAAATATATTCTTTGGTACATTCAAAGAAACAAATTTGGTATTGTAGATGTTATATTTTTCTAGAAACTTGGTCAAAGCTGAACAACTTTGACTTAGAACAAAACTAATACGACATGTAGAAAAATTGGAGGGAGTACATCGTAGAGAATATCAAATAATATAATTATATATGTTTTTAATGTTTCTATATGTATTTATTATAGAGCGCGCAAAGCGCACAAAATGTTCTAGTTCCCTGTAAAAGAAGGGTGCCTTTCTCGTTATGGGGCCTCTTCCACGGTGTAGAATTCGGTCCCGGTGACCAATCGACGGCATGCAGGTTCCCCTCCGTGCTCCCTTTCTCTGTCTGTAGCCGTAGTGAGACGATTCTTATCTTGCCATATGCGTGCTAGCTTCTCCACCGCTTTGCAGAGCTGCATCCCAATGCGTGTATGTGCGTGCCCAAAAGGAGGCATCGCGAGAGCTGCATGCTACGGGCTGACTGCAATCATAGGGAGCATGGCCAAATTCGGCGCCGCTGCAGTCGCGTACGTGCCCTTTTGTCGGCCTCTGCTACTGATAATCTGACAAATGTGTAGGCCTGTCACCGACTATATGGATTGTTTTGTGTATCATTCCCTTTGTCGTTCGAGCACAGCGAAAAGCGCCTGCGGAGCGTGGCCGACATTGGCGCACATCGACCGATCATGGGTTGCCCCGTTGTTGGATCATTGTCTTTGATTCTCTGCATAAGTCTGGAGTTCCTGTTTCTCCACAAGGTAATGTGACTGCTGTCACGAACTTCATGTACGAACAAGGTGCAGACTGGGAGATGGAGATGATTCGTCAGGCATGGGTGGAACGTCAGGTTTGTTGTTGTTACAACTGTCGGCTGTAACCAATGAATTTGTGCAACACTACTTCAGGGCTTGTCTGAAAATTCTTAGGCTTTTTGCACAAATATTAGGGCCTGTTTAGTTCCCACCGAAACTTTTGAAACTTTAAAACTTCACTATTCATCAAAGGAAATCTTACATGCATGGAGTATTAAACGTGTGTTAATGACAAAACCCATTCCATAACCCCTCGGTAACTTTGCGAGACGAATCTAATGAGCCTAATTTGGCCATGATTAGACAACGTCGTGCTACAGTAAACAATCTCTAATGACGGATTAATTAGGCTTAATAGATTCGTCTCGCGATTTCCCGTCCATCCGTGTATTTAGTTTTATAATTAGATCATATTTAGTCCTCCTAATCTTCGATTTAGAATTAAAAACTTTCTTTCGCAAACTTACAACTCTAAACTAAACAGGCCCTTAGTTAGCTAAAAAGTCCTAAAAATTCCTACAGCATCTCCCATCTTCTCCAAACTGGCCCTTAGTGTTTGTGGGAATATTCAAGGCATAAAGAGCCCCAATTAGCTATGTAAACGCACACAAACTTTTGGTGATGAAGGACACAAAATTATGTATAGCAGATTATCAATAGGCAAAAAAAACAGGTGAACCTAACTCTTCAAATCAGAATTTGTTGGATAACCAATCAGTGGCAGTCCCCAACTTGCAAGAAGTTCGATGCCACATTGCCACTTCCCAACATAAAAAAATGTACTGGACTAGGCATAACTAAAATGCAAAAAATTAGAAGACACTACCCCTAGCATTATAATATCAACACTTGTTTGTATGCGCATATTTTGGCAAATACAAAGTTGACTGAAGTTTCCAGAGAGAGACCAATTATTGACTAACCCACAAATTAAATCGCAAATTTCTGTATCTAGAATGCTTGCCAGGGGCAGTGCACAGGAGTAGACTGTAGATTCGTCAATGCTTCTCGGTAGGTATAGTATATGTCATCGGACAAGAATAATATATAGAAATAATATAAGGCGATTACATAATGTAGGAAAACTACTGCAACTTGTTGCGACATTAATCGTTGTGTTTTTTTTAAAAAAAAGAGAACACATGCAGCATTGCTCATGATACCCTTAAAGCAGATAACCTTTATAATGATAGCTGAGATATGATTTTTCAACGGAAGTGATAAGGTTGCAGCCCCAGTTTGCAGCCTTTGCTTGTGTTCCCAACCAGAACTAGATAAAACTCGAGCATCTGCCCTGAGTTTTTGGCTTCCAAGCAAAGCAAAGCAGAGCAGAGCAAATATGGCTTCCAAGCCTATGCATGTAGTAGTAGCAGCCTATCAAGCCCCTACAAATACTCACTGCAAAAGTGCAAAGTCGTCAAATAGTTTTGTTCTTTAGATGGTGATCTAGATGTGGTACCTAAAAGCGAAAGAGATCACAAGCCAGGTATAGAGTTTCCCTTGCTTTCCATTTCTGTGCATGTTCCAAAACATGACCCGGTCCAAGTCCAACCACCACCTCACATGCCTAGCTTCACAGGGGTCTCTGTTTTTCCTGATGGCCTCTAGCTTCTTCATTAAAGAATTGGAGCCGCTAATGGCAGCCACTAGCGGTCAAGTTGCGAGATATTAAAAATTTGGTGTGGTTTGTGGCGTCACCAGAAGCAAAAACTTGTTGCTTTGCTGATTGGTGAGGGTATGCCGTATGCACAATCTGATCAGAGATGGCTTTGCCAGTTTTTGAGAATGCCTGTTAACATCACTTAGGTCATGGCAAGCTTGTTGGTTCAAAAATACTATATGTATATGATGCCCATCTTTTTCGAGCAAGTCTCTAGCCACTGCCGACTACAGTGTTCATGACATAACATTGGGTAATTAAAGTCAGGCCCCTATTGATTTCACATTAGCATTTTGGCACCTTAGAAGTGTCCATATTACTTGCATATCCATCCATGGGATGTGTGTGAACTGTGAAGCTGTAAAAATATCCTATTTGTTGCAGATAGAAGATCAAGATCCTGCATCAAAACTATCACGGGAAGACGGCAGAAAGGATGACAGGAACTTGGAAAAGGGTTTACACAGCAGAAGCAGCATTCAGACGAGAGCATCTCGACATGCATCTTCCCTCGGAACCCTTTTTTTAAAAGGAAAAAAAAGGCTCACGAGCCTCGCTCTCCCGGGCTTTATTATAATCTGTAGTGATAATTAACAAAAAAGAATCTGAAAGCAGTGGTGACCATAGAAGAATTAGGTTCCCTCACATTACATAACACGCAAGTTCTCGAGGCCTAAAGCAGGGCCTTTTCCTTAACATAATACGCAAGTTGAGGATCCTTCTACTGCAAATAGTAAGGCTATACTTATCGTCACTGGTCTTTTTATTACCTTTTTTTTAAATAAATCGCAGAAGTGAAATTTAGTGATTGCTTGAATACAAAGCTATAGCTACAAGCAGAAGACAACATGTTTACACATGGCCCTTCACAGTAAGATCGAGTACATGTCACTTAAAAAAAAGAGAGAGATCGAGCACATGTAAATCAATCACATTACCAAGGTTGGTATCCACCGTAATTATACTAATTCATTTTGTTTACACAGTGTATACATGTTAACATTGCGAAACAGAACCTTTACAATTACATCTCGATGCTTCACCTTCCATTAGCACTAAAATAGCATCTGAAAGCTTAAACACGTACGCTTTCCACTGCGGCGCTCCCCATCCAGTCCATTCCCCCACCTAGATTTCACCTGTCAAGCACCACGAAATGCATGTGCCCGCTGCCGGCCGGCCGGCCGCTAGTCACAAGGGTGTGCTCGGCCCGGCGGGCGGCGGCCTTGGCTGGCCGGGTCTCGGACGCAGCAAAGCGAGCACGCGCGCGCTTCGCTTGTCACCGGCACGGAATGGAACCGTGGTGGAAGACACAGCGGCACCGACCTGCGCCGCTGCCGATGCCGTGCTCCTGGGTCCCGGCCTCCGCGCGGTCCCCGGCAGCCGGAAGCGGCAGCCAGCCAGGCCAAAAAGAAGGCGCGGATCGGCGAATCACGGGGCCGGGCGACCGCGCACGCTACCGGCGCGGCGCGGCGCCCGACTCGAGCGGACTCGACCGCCCGCGCGGCGACGACGCGTGTCCCGCCTCGGCACACGCGGCGGCTCCGGACGGGCTCCAGCACACGTGCACCGGGGTGCCGACTGCCGCGCACTGTACCGCGAGATGGGGGGAGGGGGCGGCGCCTTTTTCCGGTCGTCTCGGCGTCGGGGCGTGACCGTGGATAGGAGGCGACTGTGTTTTTTTTTGCTCGTGCGCCCTCGTGGTCTTGCTGAATGCCGATTTTGGGCCGAGGTGGTTTGGCGTGCATGCCCTTGGACATGAGGGTTATGTTTTGATTCTCAAAAACAAAAAAAATGAGGGTTATGTTTATCTAGGGCTTTGCGGTGGATTTATGGTTTTAGCCAATGTCCGGCCGACCAGGTAAGATTTTCATTAGGACGCTATATAAAAAGCTTATAATTATAATGCTTTATCGTATTCTCACATCACATCGTATATCTGGTAATTAATTTAATTATCGGTGATCTCTAATATTTGAAACCGATTTACACGGGATAGGGGAGAAGTTCGAGCATTGGAACTGAGCGTGACCCAATGTTATCTTCCAACTTTTTGATCTCGTGCCTCTTTTGCCTACAGAGAGTAGGAGAGATGGGAGCTAGAGATAGGCGAGGAGAATTAAGTTTTTTTTTTAGAAATTAGAATAGTTTCTGTGACCTCACACAACCAAATTCTTACATAATTCTCAACTTACAAACTGATCACCAGTAAAGAAAAAGGTATGCAAAAGCAGAGAAAATCAAAGACAAAGTATATTATATTATATTATACTATATTATTGCTTCGCCATTATTATTGGCAAAGACATTCAAGCCACTAACATGTGGGGAGTAGAAGGGTGATGAGGAAAAAATAAAAAAATAAATTATACCACTAACACAAAGATTCTGTATGTCAAATGAGATATGATGATGAGTTTAATGGAGAACTGCAAAAAGCATTTCTAAATAATTCTAGAGTAATATTAGAGCAGCTAATACCACATTATTTATAGTGGATATTAAGGACATGCTAGAGATTCTCATCAAAGAAGTGATGATGGGTCTGATTTAGAAGAGGTGGATGATGGGTAAGGTAGCATGTAGAGGGTCGGCAAGGTGACGGAATGAATGTTGAATATGCAATTCTACATGTCCATGTCCAATTGTGATCATGAGCTATGATCCGTCACTGGAAGACGATCCTAGCACGAGCAGTGGCGTAGCCACAGGGGGCTCTAGCCCCCCTACATTCATATACAATGAAGAAAAATAGAAAAGAGATGAGAAGAAAATAAAAAGAGATAAAGGTGAAAATTGAAGATAGAGAAGGAAGAAAGGAGCTCAGCCCCCCTTAATATTCGGTCCTGCGTTCGCCACTGAGCACGAATCGTGTGAAAGATAATTCTTTTTAACTATAATGTAATAAAAATAATCAAAGATTTGTGCTAGTTTCTTATGGCTGGATAATCGCATTATTAATAATACAACCATAGTACCTTCGAGAGCTTAATAGGCAATACACAAATCTAGACGAACATACACGATTATGGTATTTAAATCGAGCACAAGCAAAAGATGATGACAATAACACAAATATAAAGAACTCAATAGAAAATATGCAACGCAAAAAGGACCTTCATGCAAGTTGCAACCCCTCCATGGCGTCCCTCTCCGCTGCAAGTTTTTCAACTCCTTTCACACAGGCACACGGCCCACCCCGCACCAGCGCCCACCTCTCTCTCTCCATTCTCCGTGTTCACATGCCCCTCTCAAAAAATTTACAAAATGGAATCTCGCATGTATAGAGATCTAAATAAAGTTTATTTACAAAACCTTTTCACATATAAGTGTAACTTTGCGCGACGAATCTAACGAGCCTAATTAATCCATGATTTGCTACAGTAATGCTACAGTAATTATCCTCTAATCGTGCGGTCAAAGGCCTCATTAGATTCGTCTCGCGAATTTGCAGGGTTGTAAAGATAATTTTGTAAACTGACTTTATATAATACCCCTTACCTGAAAAAATTTTGGTGAACACGGCCCCCGATCGAGAAACAAGCAACCGGCCACCATCTCCATGCATCAGCCCTCCTCCGGCCATGCCGCACCGCCGCCGAGCCCTTAACCCGACGCTGCCCCCACCTCCTCCCGCCCCCGCCGGCGCCGCCGCGTTCCACCTCGCCGGGGACGGCAAGCGGCTGCCGCTCCTCGCGGACTACGCGCTGCTCCAGTCGTCCGTCGTCGACGCGCCCGCGGCCCCGGCGTCCGCCGAGTGGAGCGCCGGTAGCGCCTTCACCGCCAGCAGCGACGCCGCCACCACCACCGCCTCCTCCACCGCCACAGCGCCGGGATCCTCCCACCAGCTGACCGCCGCCGAAGCCGCCGGCGGGAGGGACACGTGGGTCCGCCGCGCCAGGGAGGGGTACTACCTCCAGCTCTCCCTCGCCATCCGCCTCACCTCCCAGGCCTTCCTCGCCGGCGCCCCCGCCCCGCCCGAGCTCCTCCTCGGCTGCGGCTCCGGAGATGCCGGCGACGGCGCGGATGATCCGGAGGCCATCTCCTATCGGCTCTGGGTAGGTGCTTACATACACAGATGCATATATCAGTCGTACGGACATGGTATGACACACGACTACACGAGCATATGATGGTGCAATGCTTGTAGAGAGAGAAACCCAAACTCCTGCACATGCTTTTAAGCTCTCTTGCTATTCTTGCTTCTCTGGCACAACAAAATTCCGAATTCTGTTGGTTGCCGTTTTGATTCTATCATCGGAATTTTTTTTAGTGCGCTGTTGCTCTTAATCTCAAGGCTTAATTTGCTGAACTTTGTTGCTGTTCTGCACTTGTGCTCTCCTTGAGATTTTGTGTCTACTGTAGCATGTAGGTTCATGCTGTTGGTTTCTTGCACTTACTTGATTTGCTGGGTTAACAAGTGGTTTAGGAGTGGTGGTTACTTAGTGGTTATATACTTCCATGCTAACCAATGATGCAGTCGCTCAGAGCTGGTATAATATTCTCGCGCATAATCAGAGAAGAACTGCATTACTGATTGCAAATGATGCAACCTCTTCGTCCCCGTTGAAAATATTATTTCGATGCGCCGCCGCCGCACCTAATTTATTGCTCCAAGTTGGAGCAAGCTGAGGCGTGCAGTGTACAGCTTAGTCAGACTTAACAGTGATGAACGCTGGCGATCCAGCGCGTGCAACTGCGCCTATTGATTACTCAATGTGCCAGTGTAATCAATGTGTAAGACCTGAGGAACCTGAAAGCAATGGCGATGCGTGCGCGTGTGTGGTGCAGGTGAACGGGTGCCTGTCGTGGGGCGACAAGATCGCGCACGGCTTCTACAACATCATGGGCATCGACCCGTACCAGTGGGCCATGTGCAACGTCGCGGAGGAGGGCCGCCGGCTGCCGTCGCTGGCGGCGCTGCGGGCGGTGGACGCCACCGAGTCGTCGCTGGAGGTGGTGCTCGTCGACAAGGGCGCCGACTCGGTGCTCCTCGACCTGGAGCGCCGGGCGCTCGACCTCGTCCGCGCTCTCGGCGTCACGCTCGAGCTCGTCCGCCGCCTCGCCGTCCTCGTCTCCGACCACATGGGGTGAGCACACACTGACCCGCACTGCTCCGGCTGCTGCGTGCATGGGCGTGTCGCCCGTGCTCCTTTGCTTCGCTTCAAAAATAAAGTGCACGCACCGTGCAGCGGCGTACATGCCACGCTCGTGCGCTGCGCAGGCACCAGTCCGTGTGTTAGATGTCTAGATCGATCGCTAGACTGGTATAGACTAGGCTTGCAGTTCTCATGTTCTGTGAACCCGGTGGTCACCGACGAACACGTGAACGCAAGACGTGCACCACCTTCATGTGACATACTCTCCCTGTGCTGTTTTTTTCCTCCTTTTTCCATGTGAAGAGGTGCGTTGCGATCGGAGGACGGAGACTTGTACTTGAGGTGGAAGGCCGTGAGCAAGCAGCTGAGGAAGCGGCAGAAGTGCATCGTCGTCCCCATTGGCGGCCTATCCATCGGGTTCTGCCGGCACCGGGCCATCCTTTTCAAGGTCAGTACCGTCTGTCAAACGCAGCACCAGCCATTATTGTGCAGTTTGTGCTATGGTTTCTGTTAAGCTTAGAGTACCATCTGCTTCTCCGAAAATATTCAGGAACTCGCAGATTTTATCGGCCTGCCTTGCCGGATTGCGCAAGGTTGCAAGTACTGCTCTGCGCCACACCGATCGTCTTGTCTTGTCAAAATCGACAGTGAGAGGAGATATGTAAGGTCTGTACTTGTTCCTGCCCTTTGTCATGTCTTTTATAGATAGCATAACAAGAAATCGACAGTTACTTTCAAGATTTACTCAGACAGTTAAGGCTGCTCTTTTGTTGGTGTGTGCCAATGAGCTATTGAGCTTGTGATTGTTGTATACTTTTATGTTGTACATTGGCTCTGTAGTAACTGTTCTGGTGCCTTCAGGGAATACGTGGTGGACCTTGTAGTTGAGCCGGGAAGCATCAGCAGCCCAGATTCATCCATCAATGGCCAGTTGCTCTCCACAGTGCCTTCACCTTTCAAGACTTCGTGTACAGTAGGCTCAGGGAACTACACGACACCAGCCGCTGCCTGGAATCAAGCGATAGCGGATGACCGTCGCAACAAGGTACTGTCGAATTCCCAGTATCCAGGTACGCAACCTACTATCACGCACAGCTCAGATACTCAGACAATTAAACCATACTGCTGGCCAATAGTCCAATACCATACTGCTTGTAGGTGCTAGGTGCTGTGTTGTGGAGAACGATTCTGTTCAGGTAGCTAGCAAAGAGGGCCTGCTGCCAAAATGCAGTCAGATTGTGCAGAATGGAAACTGTAATGGTATATCAATGCTAGAAGTGTCACCACAATTGAAGGCAACGGACATTGTTTCTGAGAATGGCAACAAGGAGAACGTCCCAGGTGCTATGCTTCCGAAACAATTGAGCATCGAGCCGTCTTTTGCTGCCGACTGGCTCGAGATATCATGGGAGGATCTCGAGCTCAAGGAACGTGTTGGCGCCGGTACTTCTTTGCCTCCAGGATTCCTAATTTCCTACTGATTTTCTGTGTGCTCTGAATTTGATCAATGATCATTGGTGGGGTACAATGCAGGTTCTTTTGGTACTGTTTATCGTGCAGACTGGCACGGTTCTGTAAGTACCTCAACTTCCATTGCGAAACCCGCTTTTTCTTTACTTCTGCGTGAGTTAATTGTCATTTGGAGATTATAAATTAAGTATTTTAGATTGGGCTCTGCAGGATGTTGCAGTGAAGGTGCTTATGGATCAGGATGTTGGTGAAGCTCAGCTGAAGGAATTCCTCAGAGAGGTCACTTCACCATTTTAGTTTTCGCGTTGAAGTTTCAACTTATCATGTCTAAAACTCTAAATAATGGTCATATCCATGTGTCTTCCAGATTGCTATTATGAAACGAGTTCGCCATCCTAATGTGGTATTGTTCATGGGTGCGGTGACAAAATGCCCGCATTTGTCAATAGTGACAGAGTATTTGCCCAGGTAAATTTTCTACTGATCTCAGTGTGTCACACACGTTACAGATATTTGGATATCCTTGAGTCAATAAGAACTTGTTGGTGTAAACAGAGGGAGCCTCTTCCGCCTCATTAATAAGGCTGCTAATGGAGAAATGCTGGATCTAAAGCGTCGTTTGCGCATGGCGCTAGATGTTGTATGTATCACATTGTGTTCCTTCTACACGTGACAAACTCCAAAAATATCACTTATTTCTCTATGTGCTGCGATGCAGGCAAAAGGCATCAACTATCTCCACTGCCTGAATCCTCCTATTGTGCATTGGGATCTGAAGACACCGAACATGCTGGTTGACAAAAACTGGTCCGTGAAGGTTAGTCCACCTCCCGGCTCCCAGATAGCATAGCATGATCCAGATCCACGGTTCTACTTTTGTTTCTTTACTTTCATTTATACAACTTTAGGTAGGTGACTTTGGCTTGTCCAGATTTAAGGCGAACACCTTCATATCATCGAAGTCAGTTGCTGGAACAGTAAGTTTCATACTTTTGTGCTCAGACAGCAATTCGACACTAGATTTACTGTTTTCTTACCATCTGAGTGTTATTGTGTTGCAGCCAGAATGGATGGCACCAGAATTTCTCCGTGGCGAACCATCGAACGAGAAGTGTGATGTTTACAGCTTCGGGGTGATCTTGTGGGAGCTCCTGACAATGCAGCAACCATGGAGTGGCCTAGGCCCTGCTCAGGTAACCTTCAATCTCTTAACCCTGTTCTCCTAATTCTTCTGGGTTGTGATTCATCGTGGATTCGTGGTGACATTTGCGCTTTTTCAGGTAGTAGGTGCTGTTGCATTTCAAAACAGAAGGCTCCCGATTCCGAAAGATACCAGTTCGGAACTTGCTGCTCTTGTGGAATCCTGCTGGGATGAGTAAGACTTATTCTGAACAAATCTTATTTAAGTGGAAAGACCAAATTTGTGCCTATTGAAGGTTGCTTTGTTCAGAACTTGATGATGATATCGTTTTGCTTTCATTCTTCAGTGATCCAAGGCAGCGGCCTTCGTTTTCAAGCATTGTGGATACGCTGAAGAAGTTACTCAAGGCTCTTCTTGGAGGCTCATGAGGGCCCTTGCAGACTGTCTTGGCTGCCTTTTGTCTCCCCCTCTGTTTCTTGTTCCTTTTCTGTCTCTGTCAATGCGATGATAGCTTAAGCAGCACAAGTGTAATGCTGCTTCGAGTTCGATAGGTCACTTCTCTTTTTCTCCCCTCATGCAAAACCAATAAAAATCGTTGCTTTTGCTCTCCCATGTCGCCCTGGGGTAGCCTTTGTACAGCGATTCTAGTGCTAATAGAAGTTCCACAAGCCTCAGGTTGGATGGGTGGTCTGAATGTCTCCTATCCTTTGGATGTTTTACATGATTCTATTGGTTGTGCATTAGGTTGAAGATCCTATTGATTTAGGAGAAAGGAAAAACAGTTGTGATGCCAAATAGAACAGCTCACAGGATATGCTTGAGTTTCTATACAGGTCTCTGAACAGAACTTTTCAGGAGACATCAGATCAGAACTAAACAGTTTCTGCATTCACTATGGTGAAGATGACATGTTCATATCACATTGTGTTGTGACGATGTGCAGCACACGTCAGGGTTGTTAAAAAAAATCTCAACCTGCGGCGGTAAGACAGCACCGGACATTGAACCCCTACTCCATCCTTACACAGCGGTACCGTAGCCCGTATAAGAACGACCAACGACCTGGACCGGGTCTTAGACCTGTGCTTTGGCCATGGGATATACGAGAGCATTTTTGTAACCTCAGCCTGACATTCGCTCCAACGGGGTGTCAAAACCCAGGACATGAGGAGTGCTACTGAGACCATCTAACCAACTCAGCTAGAGGTCCTTTCGCACACGTCAGGGTTGTTTTGAGCGGCAATTCCACCGATGCATTGAACAAAAAAAAGGACCAAACATTCACCTAACCATAAAACATTATAGCAGCTAAATTGGATCGTCATTTCGGCTACCTGCACCTGGAGTCTTGCAAGCTATACAATGTGCTCCAGCTCTTTTCAAGGACGCTAAGTGTAACGAAAAGCTAACCCCAGAGCATGTAATCGGAATGTTATTTCTAAATATTAATAAAACGTGACCCAGCTCTCTTACGTGTGTGTTCGAGAAAAAAACAATGTGCCCCAGCTCCCACGCATGGCTAGGTGGTGTTGTTGGTCTGTCTCTTGTCTTCAGTCTTCGGTCCAACACCTACTGGCACCCGCAGAAGGCTTGGTCCTCTATTTGACTTGAAAACATCATAGGCCTTGTTTAGTTCGTGAAAGTCGGTTAAATTTTCTATAGAAAAAGTGTATTGGGAAACCTGTTGCAGAGAAAGGGGCACGTTTTTCAATACGTTACTTTTGGTTAAATTGTAGAAACTTGCAGGAACTAAACAAGACCATAGTAACCAAAGTGTGAAACAGGTGTGACCATGTGAGTTAGCATCAGAGTATTAAAAATTGTTAATACTAGTATCTGACAATGGGAGAAGTGCTGAGTGCAGACACAGCTCCGTGCAGATGCAGAAGCCCCGACTTCCCATTTGACTACGCGAATAAAAATGTCACCAATCAATATTCTTAATAAAAATGTCACCAATCAATATTCTTACAGCCGTATCCAATGGTCAACTAAATGAAAAGATAGGACACGGCCCTGGCAAACTTTTACAATGGTGTTATACCAATCAGATACCTTTCTGAAGCATTGTTCTTAGCCAAGGTTTTGCCTGGGCATTTCATCGTAGCACTGCGCCTGAATGTTCCTCGAGCTGTCAGCACTCAGCACTGCGAGGCCTTCTCTGTCAATGGCAAATTCTCTGTACATTCCTACACTTCTGCAAGCAAGCATATGCCAGTGAATATGCTGGCTAAGGAATTCGCTGGATTCACTGGAAAGTAGAAACCGATTATTCTGTGACAAAGCCTACTGAAATTTGGCCCAAAGACATTGTCACCTAAAAGTCTGGACTTGGACTGCTTAAAGTTGAATGGGGAACAAAACCGAGTGAAAGCACGTAAACAGATGAGCAGAGATGTTGACAGGTTCACTAAAAACAGAACCAACATTTTTGAATTATGCAGACCCAATCAGATAACCTATGTAACCTGAACTGTCTTGAGCGTATTTTAGAAGCATTGAAGAACTATAGCTCTTCATATTGAACCAGGAGTATAACTTGTAAATGTGGTTGAGAGCTCTGACTTCAAATTACAGGAGTTAAAACTGAAGATATAGGGAAGGAAAAAAAGAGCTTGTCAGACAACCTGTGGGCCACCCTAGCCAGGCAGGCCTGACCAAGAACGATCCTCTACAGCCACGGATGAAGCATCATGGCAACAATCCTGGCCGTTAATCACGCTCTGGCCCACAGGGTCACGTGTCATCAACCAAGCTGAAGTGCTTGCCTCCTTATTAGTCAAGGACGCAGCGGTACGAGCCTATAGAACAGATCCTGTTCAAGTAAGGTCGTGCCGCACCTGCCGAGGCTCAGCCTTATAACCTGGTCATCAGTGGTCCAAGCTTCCGAGGTGGGATTTGTTTAGTTATAAGTGCTGTGTCTTCCCCCAAGGTCTCGTCAGCTCACAGCGGTAGCACCGTGTCCTGGGCCCGGGCCGCATCCCGCAGCACTCTTCCTGTAAAATGCCTTTTCCTGACTTCTGGGCTCTTGGGCCACCGGCCCACCGCGTACCTCCTCTGAATTCTGAGCCCACGATGAATACTGGATCACCGATCACTTCATCAGTAATTCAGCATGTTGCCCACGAGTTCAGAATTCTGAGCGAAGAAACGCCTCCTGACTAAGGCTTGTTTAGTTCGCGCGAATTCGATCGAATTAACTGTAGCAAAATGTATTGGGAACATAAAAGCAGAAATAGAGACGTGTTTTTCAAGAAGCTACTTTTGGTCGAATTGGATGTAACTAAACAGGGCCTAAGAAGGTGAAGGAGCAGAAGGGCAGAACCGGAGATCAGGTTGAAGGCACGGATCAGATGGGGCGCAGCAGGGCCACCGTGGTGATGAGGGTAGGGCACAGCACGCAGCGCGTGTCGCGTCCCCGTTCCTTTTCCTTTCACAGTTTTCTCTATCGTTTTTTCTTTCTCAGCCTAGGGCCTAGGCTGCTGTACAGTTCTGCTCTATTAATCTAAAACGTTCAAAAAAAAAAAACTACCGAGGAGACTGCCGCGCCTGTGGTGCCTAGGATGCCGGTGCCTGCGCAGCGGACGGGCGCATAATGGCCATTGCCATTTGCTAAACTGATATGAACACATCGCCCTGCTCTGGAATTACGGAGCACTCATGCCACTTTATGTGCCAATTCCACTTAATCATTGCCTCAAGGCTCAAACAACAAAACGATCCGCCTAAGCACCCTTTCCGACAGAAGACGTGCCTACTGCCTAACCATGAAACATTGTACTTTTAACAGCTAGCTTGATCCTTGCATACTGAGGCAACTTTGCGTTGCAAACTACACAATGTGCTCCAGCTCCCGTGCATAGCTAAGAGCCTGCTTGATCAGCTTCAACGATGGCAAGGCCATGTGGGGTTTGGGTTTTGCCATGTGAAAATCGACTGAACAGTCCTTGATTTCCCACTCTGGTTGCTCCTGCCATAAAAATGAATGTTATGGGTTACTCAAAACCAGCAAGCGGTGGTGATTACCATTTTGGTCCTCACCCATGCATCAATTAAACATACAACATACTATGTCTAGCATCCTTTATCAAGACACCAGTAACTCATTATTATATCAGCATATGACAAGGGCTGAAGATAAAATAACAGGTACCTCTGATATGTACTCAAAAAGTTCTTGATCCGATGTAAACATTAGCATTTTCTTTGCAAAACTGATTGGCAAGTAATCATATGCTTCAACGCTGCAATCAGCTACTTCCTCTCTTCAAAAGAAACACACGGAGAAAACAGTAAGGGACTTCACAACAGAAACTGAGTGAGAAAAACAACTTTGCAAATCAACTCATACCTAACAGTTTCAGCAAGAAGGTCCATAAGGTAAACATATGTCTCATGCGGCACAGCCTGGCGAGCATCAACTAGTCTGTTATAGGTGCCTTCCATAAAGGATTGCTCAAGCTCCACTGCATATTTGATGCAAGGATGGTCCAAAGCTTCCAGGGGCAGAAGTTCCAGCTCAGTGTGGAATTCAGCAATTCTGTTCTCTGCCAACAGCCTCAGAAGATTAAGGCCAAGAAATGGGTATTCATCTGGTGACGGAGCAATTATACCGCTGCATGAAAACAACAAAGTAAGTGCAATATAACATCACTCCACAAACATAAATCCAGAAGCTCAGTGCTCCAAAATAAAGCATCTATGTGGAAATGTTTGTGTCTTTTAGTTGCCAGGTAATAGCGCTCATACGAATCTTTTAGGTCACCTTGGTGAGGATGAATGAATTTTTACCACTGGCAAGAGCTCAGACCATGCAAGGATGCATAGCTTTCAGGCTTTGGACAGTTTATTTGCAATCAAGGGCGTTCTACTAACAACTAACATGTCCTGCTTGTGCTTTCAGGAACAGAAGCACGATGGTACTGTTAGAAACCTAGCAAAACCCCACAAAAA
Source organism: Alloteropsis semialata (assembly GCA_004135705.1). Classification (NCBI taxonomy): domain Eukaryota; kingdom Viridiplantae; phylum Streptophyta; class Magnoliopsida; order Poales; family Poaceae; genus Alloteropsis; species Alloteropsis semialata. The sequence continues at coordinate 59,360,897 of CM014276.1, forward strand.
AAGGTCTAGGACAGATGGTTAACAAACTCCCCAGTTCAAAATGTTGTTTCCGAACGTTGGCTTGGTTTCCTTTTTTTATTATTTTTCAAGCATCTTTTCAACAAATGCCCAATTAATTGCTTATTAGTAATGTAGTGTTATTTGAGAGACAAGCACATTTGCATACAAAATCTACAGGTGTAAAATGAGTCAAAACTTAAGTATATTAAACCTACTTGTTATCTATGCATGGAGGAAAGGCAACTCCACATGCACTTGTGGCCACAAGTCTTATCTCGGCTGTTCATTCTTTTTCCTACAATATCCATCCAACCGTTGATTTTCTCACCTACCCATGATTTATCTTACCCTTGGTTTCAAGATGAATGGTCTAGATAGACCATGTGGTCACATGCACATGTGAAAAATCCATGTTCCATGGCATGGAGCTAAGAACAAGAAATACATACTGGAGGTAACATACAGGAATGCAATAGATGGTATTTAGCTAATAACAAGAAATACATACTGGAGGTAACATACAGGAATGCAATAGATGGTATTTTTATCTTTGGAAATGATTAAATGTATTCCCAGCATCCAAACTCAGAATGGTTCAAACATAAAGGAAATAAACATGTAATACGCTTGGCAAGGATGAATCATGAAGTCAATAGTTGCAGGAGAGACAAACCATGTATTGATGTAAAATTCTTTTAGCTGGCACAAGCTCCTCTCAAATGCCTCACGGTCTTTAAGTTTCAAGCTCAAGATAACAGCATTCTCATAGATAGCCCCTGAAAAGTTCAAAAAACAGTCACACCTAACAAATCTTACATAAAAACTGTATTCCTATGGCTTACTACACACTTCCAAAGGATATAGTATGTATCATTGTACATAAGTTTTGTATGGATTTACTAAAAACTTGTGAACAGTAGCCCCATAAAAAATTTACAAAACACTTGCAAAGAGGCGTATTGGAGAATAATCGGATCACAGAATTAAAGAGAACAGTTCTTTCAAGGATTGATACATGGAAGAGCAGCCCACCATAAGAAAAGTTATCTTCAGTGCAAGGTTTTGTACTCCATAACCAATGAAAAAGAAATTATACCAGAACAGTATGCCACAAAATTGTTTCAACTGTATGGCACATTTCATGCTGGACAAAACTGTATACATAATATTTTGTCTCCATGTGTGAGTTGTGACTTTTAAATTGGTTCCAGGGTTTCCTCTTAATGAAAAACGTGCTAAGGCACGGTCACCAAAAAAAATTGGTTCCAGGGATAATCCTTCCTAGATTGTCAATAGAAAAGTAGGATGCCGACGATAACACATAAATTTCACAAGGAAACAGGCCAGATTATAATGTCTCCAAAACCAAGTGCGCTTCAAATATTACTTGCGATTTTCAGCTCTTCAACTGCATTAGGAGCCTTCTCAAATGATGGACGCAAACTAGGTAACTTTGTGAGGAGCACCTGAAATCAAGGAAGGATATCATCAGCTTAGCGCCTGGTTATGAACGGCAAATTTCAGTGAAGCTCTGCAAAAGCCCTGCATGACTACTGTACTGTGAAATGCGAATTAACCCCCTTCCCACAGAATACATAAATACACAATGCAAACTAGTAATCCCAAAAAATCCCCTTTTTCTCAGAAGAAATTTACAGCTCAGGCTAGTAATTCGAAGACCTCTTTTTTTTTCTAGGAATACACAAATACACAATTCAAACTAGTAAGCCCTAAACAGCAATGCAGCTGAGGATTTCTGAGACCTTTGGAAAACACATCTGGGTCCGGCCATCTCTTAATACCCCCAGTCCTGATCAAACCCAGGTCGAAAGGGCGCAAAAAGCTCTCTAAAGGTTCCATCTTCAGCTCTACAGATCGGACGCAGCTGAATCTCCGAACAACATCTAAAAATCCGTCGTACGACGATCCCGGCTTCACCGGATTAAAGAAAAAAATTCCGCCAAAAACCCCGGTAAGGAAGAATGGGAGCAAGTCGAGCCGGACTGCCGAAATGTACCTTGAGCTCGGCAAACAGGGCGACGCAGGAGTCAAGGTCGCCCCTCGCGAACGCGAAGTTGAGCCACGCGAGCTTGCAGGTCGCCTCCCCCAACTCCGAATCCATGGCTTGCAAGGCAGCTTGCCGTTTCCTGGGTGGCAGTGTCCGTCTCTTCCTGGGTTTTTCTTTCTTGCAGGAGACAATGCGGTGCTGGACTAATCGCAGTGTGCGAGCAGAATACGTCTTCTTAGCCGGAAGACGGCCTAATCGCAGTGCGTGAGCATAATACGTTTTCTTAGCCGGAAGGCGCTTCCAAAAATGCAAAAAATGAAGAGATAAGTCCATTTTGCCCCCCTGACTTTATCGCTGAATCTAAAACATACCCCTTTGACTGAGTTAAAGTGGTTTACTACGTGATTTTGGTGATGTGGCAAGGGTCCACGTGTCCTATGTGGCGTCACGTCAGCAGGAGGGGGGTGAATTGGACCATATTGATAGTTTGAGGGTATCAAATAGACTTTACATAAAATTAAAAATATTTTTCAGAAAATTCGTGCAATTAAAATTCTAAAATCTTGCTTACTATTAAAAAATTTATAGAAAATTTGTTTTAACTCAGAAAAATATGGAACTGGTTTCATAATTTTTTATAATCATGCTCTATCTTTAATGAAATTCAACTTCAGCCCAGCTTGTTTGAAGTTGGGTCTCAAACGATATAGGAGCTGTGCTTGAAGTTGAATTCATTAAAGATAGAGCATGATTTTAAAAAAATATGAGACTGGTTTCATATTTTTCTGAGTTAAAACGAATTTGCTATGAATTTTTTAAGAATACAGATTTTAGAATTTTAATTGCACATATTTTCTAAAAAATATTTTTATTTTTTTTGTAAAGTCTATTTGATACCCTCAAACTATCAATACGGTCCAATTCATCTCCCTCCTGCTGACCTGGCGCCACGCAGGACACATGGACCCTTGCCACATCACCAAAACCACCTAAGAAACCACTTTGACTCAGTCAAAGGGAGTATTTTGTCCGGTTTTGAGAGTTGGGGTGTGTTTCATTTATGGTTTTTGATTTGGGGGTGTGTTTTAAATTCAGCGATAAAGTCCGGGGGTTAAAATAGACTTATCTCAAAAATGAAATCTCAGGGCGTGAGCAGAATACGTTTTCTTAGCCGAAAGGCTGCAAAAAATATGGAGGTGCGGGGAATCGAACCCCGTGCCTCTCGCATGCGAAGCGAGCGCTCTACCATATGAGCTACACCCCCTTTGATGCTGCAGATCACTAACAGATTGCATTTAATAGTATATAGAATGTCCAGCCCCAAATGCCTGACAACGATTTTACACGAGTTTCTTCAGGTTCAGTGTGATTCTTGGGTGAAGAGTACAGGACTCTCCTGGGCCTCCAATCAGCCTCGGATCGATTGCACTCGGGGGTAGCGCTGTGCATCGCTTGTTTGTCCGTGAAACGCACGCACACGACCGGTACTAGCAGTACGTGCGCGTAACGGGCCTAGCCATCGCTCATCAGCAAGTTGCGATCCACGACTGAAAATGACGCACAAGGGGTTGCCGGTAAGGCTCCTCAACCGCTCTGCAGCTGTCTCTAGCCTCACACTCTCAACCACTTGCCATTACACCAGTCCACAGTGCTAGCTTCCCGCCTTTCCCACTGCCTCCGGCGCGTTCCGTGCCGAGGGTCCAGATCACCAGATGCGCGATTGGGATATCTTCGCTTAATTGCTTCTCTGTTCGAATTCCTGTATTCTCCAGTCATCGAAGATTTCAGAATTGCCATGGAGCATTCAGAAGAGGTGATCGCTTGTGCGATGTGGCCAAGCCCAGCAGACTGAGCTTATGTACTGCTATTGCAGAGTCATTTTAGTCTGGTGTGAACTGTGAAGTAACCTGAACCATCCAATTAGTGGCTGGGCGCAGCTGAATCATACATCCTGTGAGAAAAAAAGAACACCTGATTCTTCACTTCCAATTACATCAGTTCAGTGCACGCCAATCACCGATAATCGGACAGTTGCAGTGCAGCCTGTGTGGAGCCATTAGTTTCTTGCGCATGGTATTGGTGGCTACAAAATCACAACAAGTGCCTGCACCCTTGGCGATCGTGTACTAGATGCACCGAAATACAGGGAGCTCTTTTACGGTACTCTATACTACTAATGAGTGATATATAGTATAAATCCTTATGAGTAAGGGGTAGTTTATTAATTTCACTTGGATGGAAATGAAAAAGGAGATTGGAGATGTAAAAATATATATAAAGGATCAAAGTAATTTTTCAAAATTTGAATATTTCATTTACACCAATTACTTTTTTCCAAAATACCCATATATCACTATACTACTTACTGTATACTACCATACTATAGTTAAAGTCACTGGTAGCATACAATTAGTCTCAACCGTATGATCTTTTTATACTAGTCATTTTTAGACACTAGTATAGAGTAGTATGGAGTATGTAAAAGAACTCACCGAAAAGAAAACGCGACCTGAGATGAGATGTATCGCTATCTGCAGACCGACCTGAGCCTGTTCGGTTGGCTGGTGGCTGGTGGCTAGTGCTGATTTGTTGTGAGAAAAAAGTACTGCTGGCTGGCTGGTGGCTGGTGGCTGGTGCTGATTTGTTGTGAGACTTAAGTACTGCTGGCTGGTGGCTGATAAGCCTAGCGAACAACGGCGAGAGGCGTAGGCCAGTAGGCCGGTAGGGTATGGGACGACGGGCCTGAAGCCTGAGCAGAGCAGCTGAGCTCGTCTCAATGGGCGACAAAAAGGGACGGGTCCTGTTAGAAATTTAGACATTACACGGTACATTTTAATTCCAAAATATAGTAGATAAATTATGAAATTAATTAGTGATCTTGTCATAACAAAGTAGTTGCACGTGTTCATAATTAAAACACCATTTAACATGAACTGAAACCAGAAAAGGCTTAGAGAGTACCCAGAGGCGGGGCCAGTGCCGGAGGCACCGGATGCGCCGTTCCCAACTGGACTAGACATACTAGTCGGTTGAGCTTGTTCAATGTAGTCGATCTAATTCGATATAGTGGCGAGTCAGTGCAATGCAGTCTCTCGAACGGCCTTCTAGTAGTATTTAACGAGCGAGCAGTTGCGTTGTGCTCCCCAAAAAACCTGATCGCCCGTCTATCCCGAGCAGGATCTCTGAGAGGCGTGGTTTCGGAGGGCTGCTCTCGCAAGCTCTGTGCGCGCAGAGACTCGCGATGGGAATGTGTACAAACGCAACAATAGCAGGAGGAACAAGAGTATGAGGCTTAAGAGGAGGAACCGGTGTATGTTTCTTCACTTGAAGTAGTAAGGTGGGGGGTCATCTATTTATAGATGAAAATGACCCCTTGAACAAAAAATACTTTCTTGGTCAACAAGTTGATCTCTTCTTGATAGTCATGTTCAATTTGAACTTCTCCATAAAGTTCATTGAATTTGCTATACAAGTTCAATTTGAATTCCTCGATTAAGTAAATTGAACATGACTTTCCTTAATTGACTTTCAAGTAATCCAACTTGACTCATACAAACTTCTTGTTGGTTCCAGAATTCTCTGATCAAGAGTGTCAAGTTCAATGTGAACTTCTCAACCAAGTTCAATTCAAACTTCTCAATCAAGTTTATTGAACTTGCTATACAAGTTCAAATCGAACTTCTCAATCAAGTTAAATTTGACTTCCTCAATTATATTCATTGAATCATGCCATGCAAGTTCAATTTGAACTTCTCTACTCTTTAATATTTAAGATGTGCCTTGTAATATTATTTGATTTAATTGAATTATCATGAGCCTAGCTCAATTAAATCCAATAATCCCCACCAAATATTTCCAGGCATACAAAATGCTCTTAATTCCTCCGTTATTTTGATATACCAGTGTTTCAATAGAGACTGTTAAGTTGAACATCCATCTAAAACTAAGGCTACACTTATTCACAACTGAACAATGGACTATGCCTTGAATTGACAGTTTTGTGCAAACAAGCTTGACCAAAGCTCTTTACTGATACAAGGCTGCAAAAGCATCCCCGCTGTTTTGGAGCGTATAAGTCATACTCCAGACCTTTCATGAGTTTTAGAGATCACCCAATCTCATAGACTATGATCAATAGTCAGACTCACATAGGTGTGTTCCTTTAAAGATGTTCTGTAGGGCAATATCTTTTCTTCAAATAACTAACTCCCTTATTTCGAAGAAGCCACTTGGAACACATTAAGGTATAGACCAACCTGCCATACAGATAAGAAGAGAAATGCACCTCGTTGGAATGAGCCTTTTACAAGGTTCTCTTCTCTCAGTCAATCCATAGTTTGTTTCACCATCCTACTTCATAGGATCTCCGATCACATAGAATAGGTTACCACTATGAAATGACTCAATTGGGTCTCAAACCCAATTTCATAGATGCATTGTCTATCACATTACGTGAAAGACCCTTTGTGAATTGATCTGCCAGATTCTTAACTGTTTGGACATATTCCAAGGCTATCACTTTGGAGTTTGTCATTTTTTTGACAGATTTCAACCGTCTCTTTACATGCCTTGATGACTTCATGTTGTCCTTTGAACTGTTTACCTTAATAATCACAGTTTGATTATCACAGTTCATTAGAATTGTCGGTATCGGTTTTTCAACTATCGGCAAATCCATTAGGAGTTCACGAAGTCACTCGGCCTTAACAGTGGCAGTGTCTAATGCTGTGAGTTCTGCTTCCATTGTTGACCTCGTTAAGATGGTCTGCTTGCAAGACCTCCAGGAAACAGCGCCACCTCCAAGTGTGAACACATATCCCCTTGCGTCTTTTATCTCATCAGCATCAGAGATCCAATTTGCATCACTATAACCCTCCAGTACCCCTGAATACCCGGCATAGTGAGTACCATAGCTCATGGTACCTTTTAGATAGCGCATTACTCTTTCTAGAGCACACCAATGTTCATCTCCCGGATTCGAAACGAACCGCTTAATTTGCTCACAGCAAACGAGATGTCAGGCCTCGTAGCACTAGCTAAATACATCAATGAGCCAATGATCTGAGAGTATCTCAGCTGATATCTCATTATCCCTTTTATTCTTCTGTAGAATCACACTAGCATCATAAGGTGTTGGAGCAGGTTTACAGTCACTATACCCAAAGCGACTTAGAACCTTTTTCATATAATGGGATTGCAAAAGTGTAAACCCACCATTACCTTCTCTTACTAGTTTTATATTTAGGATAACATCAGCCTCTCCCAAATCTTTCATCTCAAAATTTTGAGATAGAAATTCTTTGACTTCCTTAATCACATTAAGGCTTGTCCCAAGAATCCGTATGTCATCAACATACAAGCACAAGATCACTCCTTCTCCCCCACCATAGCGATAGTACACACTTGTCAGCTTCATTCGCAACAAAGCCAACAGATGTCAAAGTTTTGTCGAACTTCTCATGCCATTGCTTAGGTGCTTGCTTGAGACCATACAAAGATTTCAACAATTTACACACCATTCCTTCTTGACCCTTTGCTACAAACCCATCTGGTTGATCCATATAGATCTCCTCCTCCAACTCTCCATTTAGGAAAGCTGTCTTAACGTCCATCTGATGAACGTGAAGACCATAAAAGGCTGCCAAAGAAACTAACACTCGGATTGTGGTCAATCGAGCAACTGTTGAATAAGTATCGAAGAAATCCTCTCCTTCTTTTTGGGTATAACCTTTGGCCACAAGCCTAGCCTTGTACTTTTCAATAGTATCATCTGGCCTAAGCTTTTTCTTGAACACCCACTTGCATCCTACAGGTTTGCACCCATAAGGACGTTCAACGACCTCCCAAGTACCATTAGACATAATAGAATCCATTTCACTCCTCACTGCTTCCTTCCAATAGTCAGCATCAGGAGATGAGAATCATCCACGAGATATACAATGAAATCATCACCAAAAGACTTTGCAGTCCTTTGTCTCTTGCTCTTTCTAGGAGCTTCATTGTTATCCTCCTCAGGATTTTTCACAAGTATAGGTTCAATGTGTTCTATCGGCTCGGTAGAGATATCCTTCTCGATATACCCTTGCCTAGAACTTGTTTTATCTTTCATGAGGAAAATATTCTCAAAAAATGTAGCATTTCTGGATTCCATTACTGTACCAACATGCAAGTCAGGTACTTTAGATTTTATTACCAAAAATCTATAGCCAATGTTGTGAATAGCATAACCAAGAAAGACAAATCCAAAGTTTTAGGTCCAAGTTTACGTTTCTTGGTTATTGGCACACTAACTTTTGCTAAACAACCCCAAGACGTAAGTGTGAAAGTGTTAGCCTCTTCTTCTCCCATTCCTCAAATGGTGTTATTTTTTATTCTTTATAGGAACACGATTTAGGACATGACAAGCAGTCAATATTGCCTCACCCACCATTCCTTGGAAAGTTCCGCTGTATCTAACATGGCGTTAACCAAATCAGTTAGAGTGCAGTTCTTTCTTTCGGTAACCCCATTTGATTGAGGTGAATAGGGAGGCGTCCTCTCATGAATAATACCATGTTCCTCACATAATGAAGAAAAAAACATTTTAGAAGTACTCGCCATCATGATCCGACCTAACACGTTTGATCTTTCTCTCAAGTTAGTTTTCTACTTCAGCTTTATAGATTTTAAAGTAATGAAGTGCTTCATCTTTTGACTTCAATAAGAAGATATAACAAAAATCTAGTGCAGTCATCAATCAAAGTCATGAAATACTTTTTACCTCCTTTTGTCAACTCACCATTTATTTCGCACAAATCGGAATGAATTAGTTCTAATGGTGCCAGGTCTCTCGCCTCAGTAGCCTTGTGAGGCTTGCATGGTTGTTTTGATTCAACATATACATGGCACTTAGAAACTTTGACTAAGGAAAATTTTGGAATTAAATTCAAACCGGCTAGCCGCATCATACAACCAAAACTAATATGACAAAATCTCGAATGCCAAATATTAGACTCATCAACATTAAGCACATGATTCACAATATTATTACATCCATCGGACAAAGACAAGCGGAACAAGCCTCCACACTCATAATCTTTTCCAACAAAACTTCCAAATTTAGACAGTACACATTTGTTGGATTCAAAGACTAATTTAAAACCATCTCTACATAGCAGAGAGCCGCTGACAAGATTCTTCTTGATGGACGGTACATGTTGTACGTTCTTTAATCGCACGGTCTTTCCCAAAGTAAACTTCAGATCGATCGTACCAACACCAAGAACACGTGCATGTGAGCCGTTTTCCATCAACAAGGAGCAAGTCACTCCGGCCTGGTAAGAAGAAAATAAGGAAACATCAACACATATATGAATATTGGCCCCGGTATCAATCCACCACTCTGGTGAATGACAGACTGAAAGAACTTAGGTAATGAATTACCGTACCTCGATGTTCCATCAGTCTCGCTAATAATCATGTTAGCAGATCTCTTGTCCTTACGGTCCGGACACTTTCCAGCAAAGTGGTCTGGATTGTTACAGACATAGTAATTTCCTTTTTTCTTCTTGAACGGGGGTTGTTTGTTTAGTCTTTGTTTGGTTCTGCATTGGCTTGTTCTTCTTCTTCTTCTTCTTCTTCTTGTGGGAGGCATTGAAGTTGTTCTTCTGTACCAAATTGGCGCTGGTAGTGCCAACAACTCCTTTACCACGTGTGTCCTTTGCCCTCGCTTTCTCCTCAACATCAAGAGTCCCAATGAGACCAGCATCGCTGAACTCCTACCTCTTGTGCTTTAGAGAAGTGGCAAAATCCCTCCAAGAATGTGACAACTTTGCAATAATGCCTCCTGCCACAAACTTATCAGGCAACACACATGGGAATTGTTCGAGTTCCTTAGCTAGTGCCTGAATCTCATAGGCTTGTTCCACTACAGAACGGTCTATCAACCATCTTGTAGTCATAAAGCTGCTCCATGATATACAGCTCACTACCAGCATCAGAAACACCAAACTTTGCCTCAAGTGCATCCCATAAATCTTTGCCAGATGGTAGCGACAGATAGACATCCACAAGATTTTCAGCAAGAACACTTATGACGGCGCCTCGAAATAGGTTATCAGCCGCTAGGAACATTCTCTCTTCCTCTGAAGTGAGCGGTCCCATAGGCTTCCCATTTGCGACGTGCATAATGTTCATAGCCGTCAACCACAAAGTGACTCTATCGCGCCATCGTTTGTAATTTGAACCATCAAAAACATTTGGTTTGATGGACGCAGCGAAACCAGTTACCGTAAGCCTATCAGGTTTTTGGATTGTTAGAAATTTAGGCATTACACGGTACATTTTAATTCCAAAATATAGTAGGTAAATCATGAAATTAATTAGTGATCTTGTCATAACAAAGTAGTTGCACGTGTTCATAATTAAAACACCATTTAACATGAACTGAAACCAGAAAAGGCTTAGAGAGTACCCAAAGGTGGGGCCAGTGCTGGAGGCACCGGATGCGCCGTTCCCAACTGGACTAGACATACTAGTCGGTTGAGCTTGTTTGATGTAGTCGATCTAATTCGATGTAGTGGCGAGTCGGTGCAGTGCAGTCCCTCGAATGGCCCTCTAGTAGTATTTAACGAGCGAGCAGTCGCGCTGTGCGCTCCCCAAAAAACCTGATCGCCCGTCTATCCCGAGCAGGATCTTTGAGAGGCGTGGTTTTAGAGGCCTGCTCTCGCAAGCTCTGTGCGCGCAGAGACTCGCGATGGGAATGCGTACAAACGCAACAATAGCAGGAGGAACAAGAGTATGAGGCTTAAGAGGAGGAACCGGTGTATGTTTCTTCACTTGAAGTAGTAAGGAGGGGGGTCATCTATTTATAGATGAAAATGACCCCTTGAACAAAAAATACTTTCTTGGTCAACAAGTTGATCTCTTCTTGATAGTCATGTTCAATTTGAACTTCTCCATCAAGTTCATTGAATTTGCTATACAAGTTCAATTTGAATTCCTCGATTAAGTTCATTGAACATGACTTTCCTTACTTGACTTTCAAGTAATCCAACTTGACTCATACAAACTTCTTGTTGGTTCCAGAATCCTCTAATCAAGAGTGTCAAATTCAATGTGAACTTCTCAACCAAGTTCAATTCAAACTTCTCAATTAAGTTTATTGAATTTACTATACAAGTTCAATTTGAATTCCTCGATTAAGTTCATTGAACATGACTTTTCCTACTTGACTTTCAAGTAATCCAACTTGACTCATACAAACTTCTTGTTGGTTCCAGAATCCTCTAATCAAGAGTGTCAAGTTTAATGTGAACTTCTCAATCAAGTTCAATTCAAACTTCTCAATCAAGTTTATTGAACTTGCTATACAAGTTCAAATCGAACTTCTCATTCAAGTTCAATTTGACTTCATCAATTATATTAATTGAATCATGCCATGCCAATTTGAACTTCTCTACTCTTTAGTATTTAAGATGCCTCTTGTAATATTATTTAATTTAATTTAATTATCACGAGCCTGGTTCAATTAAATCCAACAGGTCCTACGACAACCAACTTCGTCCCAACCAGCCCATCCACAGGGTACCCTTGTACGTCGTCCAACCCCAATCAACCAACCCCGTCGTCGCCTGGGAAGAAGCTGGGGGCCGGTCACTGTCACCGCCGGCGTCAGCGATTGGTGTGCGCCATTTGTGTTGGGATGAAGACGTACGTTCTGATGATCTGATCGAGCAGCGGCGGCCAGCCTCCCAACTCCCAACCCCCCTGCTACGCGCGCTCGTCCTCTTTCGTATATCTCTCTCTCGTGGCGCTGTGCGTGGTTCATGCGCATCCGGTGGTCGCACCAGCCTTCCACCCGCTTGGGCGTACGATCTAGGGAGTATTGCGGATCAACTGCTGATGCCGACGCGAATTGAATTGTTTCGCGGCGTCAGAGTGTCTGACGAGGCGGGCGGGTGTCTAGCTGGCTGGATCGATGGCGATCTCACCATGTCCGAGCGTGACATGAGTTGATGTGCTGCTTACTACTGTAGTGCATTAGCTTGCAGCCAATCATGCATCTGTTTTTCATGCTTTTTTTTAAAAAAATATGTAATGTAAATATATCATATATGTAGTGGGAAGGACTGAACACTGTGCGATCTGACGCTGGAAACGGGGACTAGATTCAGAGAATCAGCCAGCTACTTCCTGGAACTTGTCGCTTCCCCATCGTGCTGTTCTTCAGTTCATCGGTGGCGGAAAGACCATCCGTCTTTCCTAACCATGGTCGTCGTCATCGTCCGGCAACTCCCCGCTGACGCCCGGCGAGTCCACGTCGTGGTTACATCGATCGATATAGCAATTTCTTGCCGGGCGGTGAACCACCATATCTGGCGCTTAACGTCACCTGATGGTACTACACAGTCGCGGCCGCGGGCCAAAGCGGCGGCCTTTCAACTTTACAGCCACCGAGATCTCGCGAAGGACCAGCCGGCGCCGGCGGCCAGGCCGTGACGCGGCAGACAGCAGAGTGAATGGCAAGGCCTGCAGATCGGCCGTCGCCCGCTGGATGGATGCGATCGATCCCCGGCCTCATTCAAGAGCCTGCTCCGGGGTGGCATATCCGCGCACCAGTTTTTGCTCGCCTAGTAATGGCGCGCGAGGCCCTCACCGTCGTCGTTCCCTTGCCGGACCACCACACGCCGCCTGCCGGACCCTGCTAGATCCCATCGAGCTAGCCATGCGTGTGTCCATTCGGATTGTCGCGGCGGTAGATCTATCTGTGAAGCAAACGGCGGCCGTGCCGCGCCAACTCCGGCATGGACGGGGCCGGGCCGTACCAACGGCCCAACAGGCAAAAAGAAACTACCGCTGGTATTAATCACTGGGCCGTACTACACTGTCTACGAAGAGATATTCGAAGGGAAGTACTACTTGCTGGTATTAATCACCAGAACTTGCTGCTAGAATTATCACCCGGGCCGCCGGCGGAATTGTAATTTGGAATTGACACGACTCGATTGACATGCATGCATTGTGTATTTGGAGCTTGCATCGACCATAAATTTTACTAGTACGCCCTCCATTCTAAATTATAATTCGTTTGATTTTTTGACCCTAAATTTGACCGATCGTCTTATTCAAAAATTATAGACAAATATAGTCAAATTTAAGTTACTTTTGAAGAACTTTAATTAATAAAATATGCCAAAATAAAGATATGATATTTTGCATAATTTTTTAAATAAGGCGAACGGTCAAACATAAAATAAAAAAGTTAAATAAAATATAATTTGGAACAGAGGGAGTACCTCGTTACAGCCAGCTCAAGGTAAAGTAAATCGATGCGCGGTGCGCAGCGCATGGAGAGAGTTTGGGTGGTTCATGTTCATAGATGCAAAAGCTCCGGTACATCCATTGTGTTGATCCTTAGGCCATATTTGGAACGCAGGAATTTTACAGAAATCGTGTAGGAATTTCACAGGAAACAGTTCAATTTCACAGAAAAAATATGAAAATAGGAAAAAAAATCCCGCATTCCAAAAAGACCTTAAGGGCCTGTTTAGTTGGGAGTTGGAAGTTTGCGAAATTTACTGTAGTAATTTTAAACCAAAGATTAGGAGGACCAAACATGATCTAATTATAAAACTAATTACACGGATGGACGGGAAATCGTGAGACGAATCTATTAAGCCTAATTAATCCGTCATTAGAGATTGTTTACTGTAGCATGGCGTTGTCTAATCATGACCTAATTAGGCTCATTAGATTCGTCTCACGAAGTTACCCGAGGTTATGAAATGAGTTTTGTCATTAACACATGTTTACTACTTTATGCATGTAAGATTCCTTTTGATGAATAGTAAAAATTCAAAAAAGTTTGAAAAGTTGAGGTAACAGCCCCTAAATAAGGCCAGGGCGACATGTCCAGTTGTCCGTACTGGCCTCCGACTCCGTTCCCGCTTGTGTGTATAGCACGAGTAGGACCAGTGCGTACAAATCTTTCGCGCCAACCTGCCAGCTCTCCTCCCGATCCAGCAGTTGGCTCGCGGCAGATCTCAGCTACCGATCGCCTGTGATGTGAATGAAATCTACCGTACCGTTGGCACCATCGATGATCGATCGGCGTCCTTCAGCACTGTTACCGAACTTTGCGCAGATCGCAAGAGTGGAACCACCGGGGCTACGACAGCTGTACACTTGTATGCTCGAACCGTACCAGGTAAACTATGCACGCTACAGAATCACCCGAGTTCCTGAAAAATGAGCCAGCAGCCAACGGCCGGCCTCTCGGTGGGCCGGGCTTCTGACGACACGGCCTCTCGGCGCGGCGGGCGCGGCGGCAGCGGTCAAAAGGCTCGCCGTCAGCCCGTCACCCATCCTCGCCGGTCGGTGTTGAGCTCCCAACCAACTCGCTCCCCAATTTAAAACCGCCACCTGTGCCCGTGCCCCCACCGCCCCCCAACCGCGGCCCGGCGCTTCCAAATTCCAATCCCTTTCCCTCGCTATATATCCGCCGTGCACCTCGCCGCTATAGCCAGCCAGCTCGCCGGCCGCTCTCAGACCCAGCCCCGCTTTCCCTCACCCCTGCCACAGTGCCACTGCCACCCGGGGCTATCAACGACGGCATGGTGTTCGAGCAGGAGGAGGAGCCGGCGCCGGGCGCGGTGCACGGGCACCGGCTGTCCACGGTGGTGCCGAGCTCCGTGACGGGGGAGGTGGACTACGCGCTGGCGGACGCCGACCTCGCCTTCAAGCTGCACTACCTCCGCGGGGTGTACTACTACCCGGCCGGGGACGTGGCGCGCGCCGTCACCACCAAGGTGCTCAAGGACCCCATGTTCCCCTGGCTCGACGCCTACTTCCCCGTCGCCGGCCGCGTCCGCCGCGCCGAGGAGGCGGCGGCGCCCGAGGCCGGCGATGGCGCGGGGCGCCGCCCCTACATCAAGTGCAACGACTGCGGCGTGCGCATCGTGGAGGCCAAGTGCGACCGCGACATGGACGAGTGGCTCCGCGACGACGCGCCCGACCGCCTCAGGCAGCTCTGCTACGACAAGGTGCTCGGCCCGGAGCTCTTCTTCTCGCCGCTGCTCTACGTCCAGGTAACCCCTCATCTCTTCCCCTACTAGGCTACCAGCCTACTACCATCCATCGATCCTTCTTCTTCTCTCTCTCCCTGTCCAACATGTATACTACAGCTGGCAAATCCAAACAATCTTTTCTACAGCTATCAACTATCATAGTTCTTAGGTGCTAATAGTAAACATGAAATCAGCAACTCTACTACCGTAGCAGTTCGTAGGGAGTGTGAAAAAGTTCTAAATTTGAGCAATCAGCTCGACTACTGTCGGATCTGGAGATTTGTCGATTTTGGGCATGCCTGGACCCTAGCGAGACCTGTTCATGTATGCAGTAGCTTTCAGGCTTTCAGTACGGTTGCTCGCAGTTGAGCAAGCTTTTAATTGCGCGCGGCCGTACCTGTTAGCCATCAAACATTTATACTCCTAACGAGCTGGTCACTGGCTGGTGACTGTAGCCCCACGTCATGCTACTGTATCGACCCGCTTTGTTGGCCCCGGCTGTCACCACCACTAATTCGGACTAGACTGTTTCTCTGAACCTGTAGTTCAATTACTAGCAAAAAAATCAAAGAAACGGCACAGAACAGAACAGAGAAGAAAAGAAAACATGTAGGCACAGGCTGGAGGATGTTGCTCCGTGCCGATTGGCAAAAATCTCGAACTCTTTCCGTCCCATCAATCGGCAGGCGTGCGGTGCCGTGATAGATTGCCGGACCGGAGCCGCACGAGCAACTGCTGCGCGGGGGCGGTGGGCGAACCGCCGGTGGCATTGATCTGCCGCTGGTGTGGTTGAAACGGCCGCTTGCCCAGCGGCCAGGGCGTTCTTGGATTGTGGTAGAGACGGTGGCTCACGCGAAGCAGGTGGCGGCGGGTTTAAGGGCGCTTATCCATGAAGAATTTCTGGACAGAGGAGAAGAAAGGCTTCTGTTCTTGAAGGAAATGCTAATTAAGCTCCAAACTGCCATACGCGAAATGTGAACATACACCAAATGCTACATGATAAAATCACTCTTGTTCTTCCAAATGCTTAGTGACTCGAGAGAAAATGATCTTATACTAAGGCCTCCTCCAATGGTACAATGTCAGCTAGCTCATAGCATTAAAATATAATATTTTGTCTAGGTGGAAGAGAGAGAAACAGAGAAGAGATATGAGCTATCTCTTGATCATGATATAGTCTCATACACACATTCCAAGGCTATGTGTGGATGATATATGGGTCCATTCATATTTTGAGCTATGGCCCTGTTTAATTCCTCCATCTTCCAAAAGTCACCAAAAAGTTTTCACACTGACAACCGTGCCCCCTCTCACAGGACACGCTTCCCAATGCAAAATTTTTCACCACTTTTCACCAATTCACTGGAATTAAACACCCTATATGTGCTAAGAGATAGACCAATGGACAAGTTATCTCTTATGTCATTTTTTATTGCTATGAGCTAGTGGTTGGCTGTAACCATTGAAGAAGGCCTAAAAGATAAAAGATGAATGAAAACTACCACTCCTGAAATTCAGCAAATCATTCAAGGCCGTGTTCGGTTCCTTGGGGACAAAAAAATTGTCCCCAAGGAATCTTGCATGCATGGAGTACTAAATGAAGTCTATTTACAAAACCTTTTCACAGATGAGTGTAACTTTGCGCGACGAATCTAACGAGTCTAATTAATCCATAATTTGCTACAGTAATGCTACAGTAATCATCCTCTAATGGTGCAGTGGTCCTCTGAGTAGCCAGTTCTCATAATGCAATAGATCCTAGCCCTGCTAGGCTGCTACCAAGCCATCATAGGAGGTGTTTAGTTCTTTGCATTTTGCAAAATAGGCTCGCATTGGGCCGCTTGCACAGAGAGAAAAAGTGCATCGAGAAGCACGTATTTTGCAAAATGGGTTGGTGAGGGGGTGAACTAAACACCCCCATAGATTCACAGTACTGCATCTGAAACAAAGGCCTTGTTTAGCTCCCCAAACTTCTCCAACTTTTTTTGAAAAGTTACAACTTTTAAACATCTCCTTCAACTAATTTGAAAAGTTACAAAAGTAACGCATTGGAAAACGTGCCCCCTCTCTACTTTTACGGTTCCCAATACAACATTCAACTAAACATCCTCTTCAACTTACTTTTCAAACTTTGGCACACGCTTCCCAATGCACCAAAATTTGAAAAGTTTTGCCAACTAAACAAGGCCAAATTGTGGAAGCCCATGGATTGAAACATCCAGAGTTCAATGAGGTTGATCGTGCCTATATATACTTTCTTCAGTGGAATTTCTTCACTATACTCACAGCAAACCCAAGCGTACATGAATGTACCCGCACTAAACAGGCCGCACAAAGACCATTTAAGAGTTTTACTTTTGTGCAAACGGAAAAATGTTTATTGATCGCCGTCCGGGCCTGGCACATTATGATCGGCCTTATGATGTAGGACCACTACTTTGCATGATAGTGTCACTTTTGAATTCTAGTAACAGATGTGAGTTCAAAAGTGCAATCTGCAAACTATTTGCAAATTAATAGCACTATTCTACTGCCCCATTATTTGTTCCGAAATCTTTTCCTGTAAATTCTACTGATGACTTAATCCAGTTTCACTTTCACAGATTGTTATGGAGTAACAATGGTTTGTCACTTTGTTCCTTGGTTCGTAGGTCACAAACTTCAAATGCGGCGGGCTGGCGCTCGGCTTCAGCTGGGCGCACCTCATCGGCGATGTGTTATCGGCAGCAACATGCTTCAACAAGTGGGCGCAGATCCTGAGCGGCAAGAAGCCGGAAGCCACCATCCTGACCCCACCAAACAAGCCGCTGCAGGGCCACTCGCCCGCCGGCGCCGCCGCGCCGCGCTCCGTCAAGCAGGTCGGGCCCATCGAGGACCACTGGATCGTCCCCGCGGGCCGCGACATGGCGTGCTACTCCTTCCACGTCACGGAGGCAACGCTCAAGAAGCTCCAGCAGCAGCAGGGGCGCCACGCCGCGGCGGCGGGCACCTTCGAGCTCGTCTCCGCGCTGCTGTGGCAGACGGTGGCGAAGATCAGGGGCAACGTGCAGACCGTGACCGTGGTCAAGACCGACGCGGCCGCCCGGAGCGGCAAGGGCCTGGCGAACGAGATGAAGGTTGGGTACGTGGAGGCGTCCGGCTCGTCGCCGGCGAAGACCGACGTGGCCGAGCTGGCGGCGATGCTGGCCAAGGGCGTGGTCGACGAGACCGCAGCGGTGGCGGCGTTCCCGGGGGACGTCCTCGTGTACGGCGGCGCCCACCTGACGCTCGTGGACATGGAGCGGGTGGACGTGTACGGGCTGGAGATCAAGGGGCAGCGGCCGGTCCACGTGGAGTACGGCATGGATGGCGTCGGCGAGGAGGGCGCGGTGCTGGTGCAGCCCGCCGCCGACGGGCGCGGCCGGGTCGTCACCGCGGTGGTCCCCAAGGACGAGATCGAGAGCCTCCGCGCCGCGCTCGGGAGCGCGCTGCAGGCCTTCTGAGCGCCGCGCCGCGGCGTTCGTCTGAAAAGTGAAAACTGTAGTATGGTGATGACTTCCGGTTTGGCGATTTCAGATACTGCAGCTTTAAGTGTAGTAGCGTAATTAGGCGCATGTGTTTTTTATTGGCGATGTGATGCACGATGATGCGCCAATACTGTGATCGATTTGCGAGGTGTTCTTGTGCTGGATGATGCTCCGTAATAAGTTGTTCGAATAGCTTATGCAGAATGTACCAAGGTTTACTCAGGAGACTTGACAGAAATAATAGTTTGAGAGCATGATCTTGATTTATCTGTGTCACCTGTCACGTTGTTTTGCTTGCTTGATGTAAGTTTGCCAGGTGAGGTTTTCAGAAGCACTTCGTGTTGCTGTGGCAAACAGTAGTCTGTTTTCACTAAAAAAAATCTTACTTATCCATTTCAGTTAGTCTGTACTTCAGTAGGAAAAATTCCTTGAACTGCTTACGTGGTGACTTTACTTCCAGCATGCAACTCATCGACTGCAACATTCTTGACTATCCGTTTTCACCTGCTGACTGCTGAACCAAAAAGCGTCTTCAGCATATGTTTTTAACTTTTTATCACCTGCTGTTCTGGCAGACTGTAGTCTCGATATGGAAATGAGGAACGCATGCTTCACAGGATGCTGTGAGCCTGTGACCATCTGCAAGCTGCCACACTGAATCACTGATAACTGACAACTGATGCACTCCTATAGTTGAGGGGTTTTGGGTCGAGCCCAACTTGACATAATCAGTTCCGACATAAAAGCCCAACCCATTATCTAAAAAAATGAACAAAAACCAGCCCATATCATACAAATATAAGCCCGGCCCAATTTCAGACGATCAAGGCCCTTGCTACAAAACCCAAGCAAGGCCAGCTTGCTCTCTCTCTTCCTTTCGCTTCAGCCGACTCCCAAACCCTAGCCTTCGCTTGTTGCGGCGGCGGGAGAGATGGCGAAGTCGCTGCGATCCAAGCGGGAGAAGCGGCTGCGGACGCTGCGGCGTGAGATCGCGGAGCCCTTCTATGACAAGAAGGAGGCCGCCAAGCTCGCCGCGCAGACCGCCGCCCTTGCCGCTGACCCGCTCCCGGTTCGCGCCCCACCGCCGTCCCAGGATGCCGGCAGCACTCGCGGCGACATCTCGGCCTCGGCCATGGGTAAGCCCCCTATAACTT
Source organism: Alloteropsis semialata (assembly GCA_004135705.1). NCBI lineage: Eukaryota > Viridiplantae > Streptophyta > Magnoliopsida > Poales > Poaceae > Alloteropsis > Alloteropsis semialata. The sequence goes on from CM014276.1 coordinate 59,380,611, forward strand.
CTCTATTTACCAGGCCCGGATCGTGCCCTGTTTTACTTCAGGGGAAAAACAAGAATTTCACAACGCTTTGTCTTCTAATTTAGAATACTGCGTGTTTATACTGCTCGAATGGACGTACACACCGGGTTTTACAGGAATTATCAATAAGTTGTGGTAGCTCTGCAGATTTCTTGTCCGGAGCTGTATCGATGCTAGTTTCTTTAAGTGTAGGAACAGTGGATATGATCCTTGAGTTAAGCTGCTTGTATTAAAGCACGGACTAACAATCAGAATGCATTACCTGTAGGCTGTAACATCCTTTCCGCATATTGTGAAGAACTATGGGCTATGGCTAAGGTTTCGTATGTTTATGGATATTAGAAGGCTGGTGATTTATGTGCCATTTTAGTACCTTCATTTGTTGTAACTATTTGGCTTGGATGTTTCAAGGCAATTAAAAAGAAAACAGGAGAAGCATAAATTTGAATCTATTTGAAAATCTGGAAACTATTTTAGAAATGTGACCACAGCATGGGTAAGAAAATGAGCTAGCCTAACTAGTTTATTTTATGATATTTTGCATGAATTCAACTGAGGCGCCTAATCCAATGGACCTGTAGTAAATTTACACCTTTTGTGGTTTCACTTGCTCCTGATTTTTCCTTAGCTGATTTTTATCTCTCCTCTTGAATACAGATGTGGAGATGTCTGATGGAGGAAACAGTAGGTCCAAATCTTTGTTGAAGCCACTTGGCAGCATTAGCAAGAAGAAGGTACAGCTTCATTTGAAGATAAAGAAAGACAAGAGGAAAGCTAGAAAGAAGGGCAAGTTTTCTTTTAAGAAGTAGAGACGTAAAAGCTTTTTATCTTGTGAACCTTGCGGTTTTGTTGTCAGTACAAACAATGCTTGTAGCAGTAGTAACGAGCACTTAAAGTGCTAACCATCCATTCTTGGATGGCTACTTATATGTCAAAATGAGTATACCTTGTTGCTATGAATTCCAAGTAATCAAATCGACTAGATTGTGTTTGATTTCACATGGCTTTATGCTGAACTGGTTTGAGTTGATGGCGAGTTTTGTGTTGTGTGTGTGGTAACAATGGGAGGCATGCCAAGAACGTTGCTCATTGCCCAGAGCTGGTAGAATCAGTCATAGCTGGACACCTAGCCTCTTAAGCCATAATGATGTTGAAAATAAGATCCTCCTTGATTCTAAGATCTACTGTTGCCAGTTCATGTTCTTGCTTTTGCTTCTCATGTTTACTGTCAGAAACTTCTCACAAGCGATTGAACCACTTATCTCATTTTGGCTTTGCACCTCATGTTTACTGTCAGAAACTTGTCACAATCCATTGAACCCATTCTCTCATTCTATTGCTTGGGCGCCTAGGAATTTATTAAAGAATCAGGTCTGATCTACTAATGTTTAGCGGATTGTGATGCACATGAACCCTCTTGTGCAATCATTCATGATATTGTGTCCAGCAGGATCAGATCAAATAAATTTATCCACTTGAGCTCACGTACTCATGTGCACATCATCTCGTTCGTGAAGCAAAATCAAAATAGCATCGGTGGACTTCCCCCTTCTCTAACATCAGTTGACTTCCCCCTTCTCAAACATCATGCGAAGAATATTGGACAGAACTATGTGCAGCATGTTTCAGCTTGATGTTCAGTGTTCTGTGCAAATATATCCGTATGTCCTTGGAGCTGTGATCTGGCATATGAGGTAAGCATTTTGAACCGGTCTTCACTTGAAATTGTCTCGGCGCATCTAGTTTAGCCTACACGGCCAGTTTCGCCATCATTATCCCCACCCGCTGACTGACCCCAACCAAGAGTCTTCTGAACCTCTGGTTGGTTGCAACTCTCCTATGTCAGGTGTCACCACGCATGGAGCACCAAAGAATCGTTCAAACAAACCCCAAAATGAATCACCAAGGCATAATTATCGTAGCATGCTGTGCAATCCAAGCGATGCCATTTCTACCCCTTTTCTTGTGTTGGGACTTGGGAGAGGGATTTTTTTTTTGTGTGTGCGCGCGCAAGAAAAAAACCACAAAATACTTGCAGACTTTTAGAGGTCAGCACAAGGCAAACATACAACGACAGCATAGAATATTCAACCTTTTACCAGTCCAGGTTTTAGTTTATGACTTTATGCGCAAATTGCCAAATATAATTCGCTACTTCATGAGAATTATATCTCAAATATTTCCAATATTATGAACCAGAATTTGCAGTCGGTCTCCTCCCTCTCGTCTCCATAAAGTCTCCGCTTGTGACAAACTACAGTATAAAATTTGCGAAGCTAACACGCACGGGAGGGCCCAAGAGACACGGCAATGGCGCTCCACTTCCACGGCCACGAGAGGAGGCTCGCCGCCGCGTCGTGGGCATGTCTCATCGTGTCCATGGCGAGCCTGGCGTCGGCGCGGTTCATCGTCGAGAAGAACAGCGTGAAGGTGCTGTCCCCGAGCTCGCTGCGCGGCCACCACGAGGCTGCGATCGCCAACTACGGCGTGCCGGAGTACGGCGCCACGCTGACCGGCGTGGTGCTGTACCCGGAGGACGCGACGCTCGCCACGGGCTGCAAGCCGTTTGGCGGCAAGAAGTTCAGGTCCCCGTCGGGCCGCCCCGTGGTCCTCCTCGTGGACCGCGGGGGCTGCTACTTCGCGCTCAAGACGTGGCACGCGCAGCTGGCCGGCGCGGCGGCGGTCCTGGTGGCGGACAGCGCCGACGAGCCGCTGCTGACGATGGACTCCCCCGAGGAGGAGACCCCCGACATGGCGTTCCTCGACAACATCACCGTGCCCTCGGCGCTGGTCACCAAGCGGTTCGGCGACGCCCTCCGCGGCGCGGCCTCCGGCGCCGGGTCCAAGGAGGAGGTGGTGGTGCGCCTCGACTGGCGCGAGTCGATGCCGCACCCCGACGAGCGCGTGGAGTACGAGTTCTGGACCAACAGCAACGACGAGTGCGGGCCGCGGTGCGACGAGCAGGCGGCGTTCGTGCGCGCGTTCCGGGGCCACGCACAGCTGCTGGAAAAGGGAGGCTACGCGAGCTTCACCCCGCACTACATCACCTGGTTCTGCCCCGATGCGCGTTCCTGGACACGCCGCAGTGCAAGGCGCAGTGCATCAATCGGGGCCGGTACTGCGCCGGACCCGGAGGGGGACCTCGCCGCCGGCTACGACGGCAAGGACGTGGTGCTGGAGAACCTGCGCCAGCTCTGCGTGCACCGCGCCGCCAACGCGAGCGGCCGGCCGTGGGCGTGGTGGGACTACGTCGTCGACTACGGCGTCCGGTGCTCCATGAGGGAGAACAAGTACACCCGCGCCTGCGCCGAGGACGTCGTCCGCTCGCTCGGTGCGTGTCCTGCTTCAGTTTCTTTTTCTTGGCGCGATCGAGTGTGCTCCCCTGGTGTTGATCTTGTTCGGCGTTGCAGGGTTGCCCATGGACATGATCGACAAGTGCATGGGGAATCCCGAGGCCGACGCCGAGAACGACGTGCTCAGGACGGAGCAGATTGTTCAGGTTCTCGGTTTGACTTGCTGATTTCTTGGTAGAAATTTGCTCAAATCTTTTGCACAATACAATTTTCTTATATTTTGATTCTTGTAGGTCGGGCATGGAACTCGAGGGGACGTGACGATCTTGCCGACGCTGGTGATCAACAATGTGCAGTATCGAGGTATCGACGGGTCTTCCAATTCCATCACAGCATAACACTGCTGCTGCCAGCAGTGCTCGGAACATTCAGAAATGGTGTTCCCTTTCTCTGAACAATTTGGCATTCCAGGCAAATTGGAGAGCACTGCGGTTCTCAAAGCGATCTGTGCCGGGTTCAAGGAGTCCACCGAGCCTCACGTCTGCCTGACACCAGGTTCAAAGCCTCCATCGATGAAATCATGCCTGATCGATCGCTTCAGACCAATGCTAATCAGGGAATTCACCTCTGCAATTTTCTTCAGACATGGAGACCGACGAGTGCCTCGACAACAACGGCGGCTGCTGGCGCGACGAGAAGACCAACATCACGGCCTGCAAGGTACCCACCCATCTCCAACAAGTTCTTTCAAATGCAGAACAATTCAGGTGGTAACTGCCTATACTGACCGATCGGGTGCCGGAAGCAGGACACCTACAGAGGGAGGATTTGCCAGTGCCCTGTGGTGGATGGCGTTCAGTACCAAGGAGACGGCTACACCGACTGCAAAGGTACCGTCAGTGCTAATGGTTCCCCTTCTTTCGTCGTACAATTGTTTCACTCGGGCACTGAATCTGAATGGACCTCCGACCTGTCCTCCACTGCATCACCAGCCGTCGGACCGGGCCGGTGCGCCATGGACAACGGCGGGTGCTGGGCGGAGACGAGAGATGGCAAGACTTTCTCTGCTTGCTCGGTAATCCACATTCCACTCTGCTTTTATGTATACTGCTTCGGGTGTGATCTTCAGGCCAAGCTCTGAAGCATTGGTTACTGACGTTTCTGGCGTTGCGTGTGCAGGGTTCAGATTTGAGCGGATGCAAGTGCCCGCCAGGGTTCAAGGGCGACGGCTTCCATTGCCAAGGTACTACTACACTTCAGCTTGGTTTCCTCCATTTCTGAGCTTGACTGAACCTTCCTTGCTGATTCATTTCTGCCGTTCCAGACGTCGACGAGTGCAGCGAGAAGCTGGCGTGCTCCTGCCCCCACTGCTCGTGCAAGAACAATTGGGGCGGGTTTGACTGCAAGTGCAGCGGCGGCCTGATGTACATCAAGAGTGAAGACACTTGCATTGGTGAGCCCTCAGTTACCTTTCTATTATTGCCTCTGCTTCTCTGTTCCTCTTCGTGGTGTTGTATTGCCTCTGCTTCTCTGTTCCTCTTCGTGGTGTTGTTGCTTAAGATTCAGCTCCTTTGCAACATGCAGCCAAGAACATGTCGGCATTCGCGTGGCTCGTCACCGCCCTGGTCCTGTCGTGCCTCGCCGGCGTCGGCGTCGCAGGATACGTGTTCTATAAGTACAGGCTCAGGGTACGATGAATTCAGAAATCTTTCTAGGCAACAAAATGAGGCAAAACAATCTTTGGTTCCTGACCGTGGATGCACTCTGTATCTTGTGCTGCAGCGCTACATGGATTCAGAGATCATGGCGATCATGGCGCAGTACATGCCCCTGGACAACCAGCACAACGAGAACCAGCCGCTGAGGACGCAGGAGACCCAGCAAGCGTAGCTAGGCAAGTCATGACATCTTCAGCTTCACGCTGCTATCTCAAAGAAAAAGAATACATCATTAGCGGGAGCTTGTCAATAAGTTCTTGCAGGTTTCATCCACCTCTGAGTTAATTTCTGATCTTCTTTCCACAATTGCAGTTGCAGAAGACGATCTCAGCAAAAATGGCCCCAGCAAAAGTTTTTGAGACTTGAAGATGTGACGAGTCCAGGAGATAAAAAATGCCGCTATGTACATGACAGCGGTTTACACAGATCTTGCACATTCCGCTATTGTTTCAGAGTAATACACATGTAGAGATAGAAACCTTGAAGAGGTAGCATGTGATTGTGTTCGGTGAGGTATAGATTTAAGATTGTGTCTGCGAGTCCAGTTGTTTACTGGAGACAGACAGGCTGTACAAACATGCGGGTGTATGATAAGCTTATCAGCATGTGATTGGTACATCAGCTAGTTTCACAAATGATTTAGAGCATCTCCAGCAGATTACTTATCCCTCTCCCCAATACCAAAAAAATAGTCCTTTTGGTAATGGAGGTGTTCCAGAAGATTACCAATCCAATCTCCAATACCAAAACATTTTTGGTGATTACCAAAACACACCTCCCTCTTACTCAAATAGAGAGGATTCATCTCAATCCCCTATCCACTAAAGTGGTTTTGGTAATCTGCTGCAGCACTAGTTACAAAAACACAAAAAGAGGTATTGGTAAGGAAAAAAGAGACTATTTAGGATACGATGTTTTGGTAATCTGCTGAAGATGCTCTTAGACTGCCCTTGTATTTCTGGTTTACAGGCATCTTTTAACCGTACGTTGCATCCTTCATATTTTACTATATAGCGTAATTTTGAGAATTTTTCAGGCTGTGGGATCTTTTACTAGCAATTTTTTCCCTCAGCTCTTCAACAGCACATGAACTTGAGCAACCTAAGCATGTGAGCATGAGATTTTCCCTAATGAATTCATACTATTGCACAGTGGTCAAAATTTTCAGCATATTTGCTCAAAAACGTTACTCTACTATCCTTGAAATTTTAACAGTGCCTTCATCCACAAGACCGCTCTGTTTCCTCTTTTTGGACAACCTCTGGAAGCCGCTGTGTTCATCCACAAACTGTGCTGCAGTCCTTGCTCGCAGTTCTTCAAGAGTCTCTCCTTCCTTTGCCCGTTCAATCACCTGAAATGAGGACAGGAGGTTCGATTTAAAGTTGTTACATGATAAAATTGTGGTTTGCTTTAAGGAGATGTCTTTATCGATTACCAGGTGTCGACCATAGAGATGAGTGCTTGCGAGGGCTTGCATAGCATTCTGCGCCTCTTGTTTTGTAACATATTCGACAAAAGCAAAACCTCTGTGACTTCCAAACTTCATTGGCAACCTGAGGCTTTTGATCTGTAAATTTTATGAATTTAAATCAGAAGGTTTCAGGAAAGGAAATTAAAATTAAAATCACCTATCAATCTGAAACAAAAAAAGCATTTTTTTTTATTGATCAAAGATGAAGAGATGAACATGGCTATTTTCAAACAGAACCTAAGCTCATTCCCATGAAACTACCATTGGTCTTAACCATTTCAGCTAAACTCAGACATAAAGAGAGAAGCTGACCTGGCCAAAAGGACTAAATAATTGCCTCAAGTCCTTTTCAGTTGCTTCAAATGCTACATTACGCACAAGCAGTTTTGTTGAACTTTTATCCTTGCCGTTCTTCTTTGCAGCTTGACCATCTTTCTTCCCATGACACAGTTGCAAGATCAAAGCATGTCCATCCAAAACCGTTCCCTATGAACACATGGAACGCTTAGCATGCTGCACATCTCTATGAGCTAATGGTGTAAAACCGAGAGGGGGAGAGAATAGGGGGAGGGATGGGCGCTACCTGTAGATCCTTGCACACACTGGTTGCAGTTTCAACCGAGTCAAATTCAACGAAACCAAATCCCATCGAAACATTCTTGCCATTCTTAACATGCTTCTTCACCTAAAGACAGATAAAAAACAAAAGGTTACAACAGAAAGCTGCAAGATTGCATTAGTTGTCCATAATAAGCACACATCCATACCTTCACACTTTTAAGACTGCCGCCCTTTAACTTTGCACTGAAATGCTGCTGCAACGATTCATCTGTTGTCTTAAAGTTTAAATTCTTGACAAACACAGACCGTGACTGCAAAAATGGTAGTATCTTTTAAAAATGTCCAACCATAAGCAAACAAACACTTTTCAGTAACCATAGTATGCAGCAACTCATGCGAAAACAGGTGCAGGCTTGGGAACAGAACTTTTTGCCAGAGCAAACTCCAGCACCGTACAGTTAAAGAGTTAAGAGCCCCAAGCATACAGCTAAAAATGATCCTTATGCGAAGAAGCTAGAGGAAGATTCAAACCTCCACCCTGTCAGGATCAATCTCTTCAGCGCTTACTCCTTCCACAGTTTGCTCTACAATAGCTTTAGTAACAATACGTTCGCCAACCACATTCTTTTCATCCTCATCTACCGGTGCTGAGGTAGGCGATAAAATGTTCTCAGGTGCCCACTCCAAATACAGAGGAGTATCCCTGCATCACAAAAATGTTAAGATACAAAACACACGCATGCTTACAAAAAAAAGCTAATAACAATAATCAAATAACATGGCATAAGCATACGAAAGAATCAATTAGTAACATGGTTTCCATTTATCCTAAGCTTAATTAAGTATTCAACTAAGTAAATG
>CM014276.1:59389532-59420315 GCA_004135705.1 Alloteropsis semialata
CGTAGCAGTTCGTAGGGAGTGTGAAAAAGTTCTAAATTTGAGCAATCAGCTCGACTACTGTCGGATCTGGAGATTTGTCGATTTTGGGCATGCCTGGACCCTAGCGAGACCTGTTCATGTATGCAGTAGCTTTCAGGCTTTCAGTACGGTTGCTCGCAGTTGAGCAAGCTTTTAATTGCGCGCGGCCGTACCTGTTAGCCATCAAACATTTATACTCCTAGTGCCCAACGAGCTGGTCACTGGCTGGTGACTGTAGCCCCACGTCATGCTACTGTATCGACCCGCTTTGTTGGCCCCGGCTGTCACCACCACTAATTCGGACTAGACTGTTTCTCTGAACCTGTAGTTCAATTACTAGCAAAAAAATCAAAGAAACGGCACAGAACAGAACAGAGAAGAAAAGAAAACATGTAGGCACAGGCTGGAGGATGTTGCTCCGTGCCGATTGGCAAAAATCTCGAACTCTTTCCGTCCCATCAATCGGCAGGCGTGCGGTGCCGTGATAGATTGCCGGACCGGAGCCGCACGAGCAACTGCTGCGCGGGGGCGGTGGGCGAACCGCCGGTGGCATTGATCTGCCGCTGGTGTGGTTGAAACGGCCGCTTGCCCAGCGGCCAGGGCGTTCTTGGATTGTGGTAGAGACGGTGGCTCACGCGAAGCAGGTGGCGGCGGGTTTAAGGGCGCTTATCCATGAAGAATTTCTGGACAGAGGAGAAGAAAGGCTTCTGTTCTTGAAGGAAATGCTAATTAAGCTCCAAACTGCCATACGCGAAATGTGAACATACACCAAATGCTACATGATCAAATCACTCTTGTTCTTCCAAATGCTTAGTGACTTGAGAGAAAATGATCTTATACTAAGGCCTCCTCCAATGGTACAATGTCAGCTAGCTCATAGCATTAAAATATAATATTTTGTCTAGGTGGAAGAGAGAGAAACAGAGAAGAGATATGAGCTATCTCTTGATCATGATATAGTCTCATACACACATTCCAAGGCTATGTGTGGATGATATATGGGTCCATTCATATTTTGAGCTATGGCCCTGTTTAATTCCTCCATCTTCCAAAAGTCACCAAAAAGTTTTCACACTGACAACCGTGCCCTCTCTCACAGGACACGCTTCCCAATGCAAAATTTTTCACCACTTTTCACCAATTCACTGGAATTAAACACCCTATATGTGCTAAGAGATAGACCAATGGACAAGTTATCTCTTATGTCATTTTTTATTGCTATGAGCTAGTGGTTGGCTGTAACCATTGAAGAAGGCCTAAAAGATAAAAGATGAATGAAAACTACCACTCCTGAAATTCAGCAAATCATTCAAGGCCGTGTTCGGTTCCTTGGGGACAAAAAATTGTTCCCAAGGAATCTTGCATGCATGGAGTACTAAATGAAGTCTATTTACAAAACCTTTTCACAGATGAGTGTAACTTTGCGCGACGAATCTAACGAGCCTAATTAATCCATAATTTGCTACAGTAATGCTACAGTAATCATCCTCTAATGGTGCAGTGGTCCTCTGAGTAGCCAGTTCTCATAATGCAATAGATCCTAGCCCTGCTAGGCTGCTACCAAGCCATCATAGGAGGTGTTTAGTTCTTTGCATTTTGCAAAATAGGCTCGCATTGGGCCGCTTGCACAGAGAGAAAAAGTGCATCGAGAAGCACGTATTTTGCAAAATGGGTTGGTGAGGGGGTGAACTAAACACCCCCATAGATTCACAGTACTGCATCTGAAACAAAGGCCTTGTTTAGCTCCCCAAACTTCTCCAACTTTTTTGAAAAGTTACAACTTTTAAACATCTCCTTCAACTAATTTGAAAAGTTACAAAAGTAACGCATTGGAAAACGTGCCCCCTCTCTACTTTTACGGTTCCCAATACAACATTCAACTAAACATCCTCTTCAACTTACTTTTCAAACTTTGGCACACGCTTCCCAATGCACCAAAATTTGAAAAGTTTTGCCAACTAAACAAGGCCAAATTGTGGAAGCCCATGGATTGAAACATCCAGAGTTCAATGAGGTTGATCGTGCCTATATATACTTTCTTCAGTGGAATTTCTTCACTATACTCACAGCAAACCCAAGCGTACATGAATGTACCCGCACTAAACAGGCCGCACAAAGACCATTTAAGAGTTTTACTTTTGTGCAAACGGAAAAATGTTTATTGATCGCCGTCCGGGCCTGGCACATTATGATCGGCCTTATGATGTAGGACCACTACTTTGCATGATAGTGTCACTTTTGAATTCTAGTAACAGATGTGAGTTCAAAAGTGCAATCTGCAAACTATTTGCAAATTAATAGCACTATTCTACTGCCCCATTATTTGTTCCGAAATCTTTTCCTGTAAATTCTACTGATGACTTAATCCAGTTTCACTTTCACAGATTGTTATGGAGTAACAATGGTTTGTCACTTTGTTCCTTGGTTCGTAGGTCACAAACTTCAAATGCGGCGGGCTGGCGCTCGGCTTCAGCTGGGCGCACCTCATCGGCGATGTGTTATCGGCAGCAACATGCTTCAACAAGTGGGCGCAGATCCTGAGCGGCAAGAAGCCGGAAGCCACCATCCTGACCCCACCAAACAAGCCGCTGCAGGGCCACTCGCCCGCCGGCGCCGCCGCGCCGCGCTCCGTCAAGCAGGTCGGGCCCATCGAGGACCACTGGATCGTCCCCGCGGGCCGCGACATGGCGTGCTACTCCTTCCACGTCACGGAGGCAACGCTCAAGAAGCTCCAGCAGCAGCAGGGGCGCCACGCCGCGGCGGCGGGCACCTTCGAGCTCGTCTCCGCGCTGCTGTGGCAGACGGTGGCGAAGATCAGGGGCAACGTGCAGACCGTGACCGTGGTCAAGACCGACGCGGCCGCCCGGAGCGGCAAGGGCCTGGCGAACGAGATGAAGGTTGGGTACGTGGAGGCGTCCGGCTCGTCGCCGGCGAAGACCGACGTGGCCGAGCTGGCGGCGATGCTGGCCAAGGGCGTGGTCGACGAGACCGCAGCGGTGGCGGCGTTCCCGGGGGACGTCCTCGTGTACGGCGGCGCCCACCTGACGCTCGTGGACATGGAGCGGGTGGACGTGTACGGGCTGGAGATCAAGGGGCAGCGGCCGGTCCACGTGGAGTACGGCATGGATGGCGTCGGCGAGGAGGGCGCGGTGCTGGTGCAGCCCGCCGCCGACGGGCGCGGCCGGGTCGTCACCGCGGTGGTCCCCAAGGACGAGATCGAGAGCCTCCGCGCCGCGCTCGGGAGCGCGCTGCAGGCCTTCTGAGCGCCGCGCCGCGGCGTTCGTCTGAAAAGTGAAAACTCTAGTATGGTGATGGCTTCCGGTTTGGCGATTTCAGATACTGCAGCTTAAGTGTAGTAGCGTAATTAGGCGCATGTGTTTTTTTATTGGCGAGTGATGCACGATGATGCGCCAATACTGTGATCGATTTGCGAGGTGTTCTTGTGCTGGATGATGCTCCGTAATAAGTTGTTCGAATAGCTTATGCAGAATGTACCAAGGTTTACTCAGGAGACTTGACAGAAATAATAGTTTGAGAGCATGATCTTGATTTATCTGTGTCACCCGTCACGTTGTTTTGCTTGCTTGATGTAAGTTTGCCAGGTGAGGTTTTCAGAAGCACTTCGTATTGCTGTGGCAAACAGTAGTCTGTTTTCACTAAAAAAAAAATTCTTACTTATCCATTTCAGTTAGGCCAGGCCCAACGTGACGAGTCAGCTGGGAGCCCCTTCACAACACGTAGACTCGGATGCCATCTGGAGATAAAGCAGTAGCTTGCGGGGTGTCAGGGGTTCTTCTGCAAGTCACCGGTGCCAAGGAGAGAGAGTGTGACTGGAAAGGTAAAAGTAGAGACATGAAATGGACAGAAGAGAATCTGAAAGGACATGGTAGAAGTGCTACCTGCGGTGGGAATTTGATGTCCTCAAATCATCGGTATCTACATGGAGCAACCTTTTGCTCTGGGGCTACCATGAAATACTCCCTGCATTGGGCTTGCCCTTAGTCTGTACTTCAGTAGGAAAAATTCCTTGAACTGCTTACGTGGTGACTTTACTTCCAACATGCAACTCATCGACTGCAACATTCTTGACTATCCGTTTTCACCTGCTGACTGCTGAACCAAAAAGCGTCTTCAGCATATGTTTTTAACTTTTTATCACCTGCTGTTCTGGCAGACTGTAGTCTCGATATGGAAATGAGGAACGCATGCTTCACAGGATGCTGTGACCATCTGCAAGCTGCCACACTGAATCACTGATAACTGACAACTGATGCACTCCTATGGTTGAGGGTTTTTGGGTCGAGCCCAACTTGACATAATCAGTTCCGACATAAAAGCCCAACCCATTATCTAAAAAATGAACAAAAACCAGCCCATATCATACAAATATAAGCCCGGCCCAATTTCAGACGATCCAAGGCCCTTGCTACAAAACCCAAGCAAGGCCAGCTTGCTCTCTCTCTTCCTTTCGCTTCGCCGACTCCCAAACCCTAGCCTTCGCTTGTTGCGGCGGCGGGAGAGATGGCGAAGTCGCTGCGATCCAAGCGGGAGAAGCGGCTGCGGACGCTGCGGCGTGAGATCGCGGAGCCCTTCTATGACAAGAAGGAGGCCGCCAAGCTCGCCGCGCAGACCGCCGCCCTTGCCGCTGACCCGCTCCCGGTTCGCGCCCCACCGCCGTCCCAGGATGCCGGCAGCACTCGCGGCGACATCTCGGCCTCGGCCATGGGTAAGCCCCCTATAACTTCTCTATTTACCAGGCCCGGATCGTGCCCTGTTTTACTTCAGGGGAAAAACAAGAATTTCACAACGCTTTGTCTTCTAATTTAGAATACTGCGTGTTTATACTGCTCGAATGGACGTACACACCGGGTTTTACAGGAATTATCAATAAGTTGTGGTAGCTCTGCAGATTTCTTGTCTGGAGCTGTATCGATGCTAGTTTCTTTAAGTGTAGGAACAGTGGATATGATCCTTGAGTTAAGCTGCTTGTATTAAAGCGCGGACTAACCATCAGAATGCATTACCTGTAGCATCCTTACCGCATATTGTGAAGAAGAACTATGGGCTATGGCTAAGGTTTCATATGTTTATGGATATTAGAAGGCTGTTGATTTATGTGCCATTTTAGTACCTTCATTTGTTGTAACTATTTGGATTGGATGTTTCAAGGCAATTAAAAAGAAAACAGAAGAAGCATAAATTTGAATCTATTTGAAAATCTGGAAACTATTTTAGAAATGTGACCACAGCATGGGTAAGAAAATGTGCTAGCCTAACTAGTTGATTTTATGATATTTTGCTTGAATTCAACTGAGGCGCCTAATCCAATGGACTTGTAGTAAATTTACACCTTTTGTGGTTTCACTTGCTCCTGATTTTTCCTTAGCTGATTTGTATCTCTCCTCCTCTTGAATACAGATGTGGAGATGTCTGATGGAGGAAACAGTAGGTCCAAATCTGTGTTGAAGCCACTTGGCAGCATTAGCAAGAAGAAGGTACAGCTTCATTTGAAGATCAAGAAAGACAAGAGGAAAGCTAGAAAGAAGGGCAAGTTTTCTTTTAAGAAGTAGAGACGTAAAAGCTTTTTATCTTGTGGACCTTGCGGTTTTGTTGTCAGTACAAACAATGCTTGTAGCAGTAGTAATGAGCACTTAAAGTGCTAACCATCCGTTCTTGGATGGCTACTTATATGTCAAAATGAGTATACCTTGTTGCTATGAATTCCAAGTAATCAAATCGACTAGATTGTGTTTGATTTCACATGGCTCTATGCTGAACTGTTTTGAGTTGATGGTGAGGTTTGTGTTGTGTGTGTGGTAACAATGGAGGCATGCCAAGAACGTTGCTCATTGCCCAGAGCTGGTAGAATGAGTCATAGCTGGACATCTAGCCTCTTAAGTCATAATGATGTTGAAAATAAGATGCTCCTGTGATTCTAAGATCTACTGTTGCCAGTTCATGTTCTTGCCTTTGCTTCTCATGTTTACTGTCAGAAACTTCTCTCAAGCGATTGAACCACTTATCTCATTTTGGCTTTGCACCTCATGTTTACTGTCAGAAACTTGTCACAATCCATTGAACCCATTCTCTCATTCTATTGCTTGGGCGCCTAGGATTTTATTGAAGAATCAGGTCTGATCTACTAATGTTTAGCGGATTGTGATGCACATGAACCCTCTTGTGCAATCATTCATGACTTTGTGTCCAGCAGGATCAGATCAAATTAATTTATCCACTTGAGCTCACGTACTCATGTGCACATCATCTCGTTCGTGAAGCAAAATCAAAATAGCATCGGTTGACTTCCCCCTTCTCTAACATCAGTTGACTTCCCCCTTCTCAAACATCATGCGAAGAATATTGGACAGAACTATGTGCAGCATGTTTCAGCTTGATGTTCAGTGTTCTGTGCAAATATATCCGTATGTCCTTGGAGCTGTGATCTGGCATATGAGGTAAGCATTTTGAACCGGTCTTCACTTGAAATTGTCTCGGCGAATCTAGTTTAGCCTACACGGCCAGTTTCGCCATCATTATCCCCATCCCCACCCGCTGACTGACCCCAACCAAGAGTCTTCTGAACCTCTGGTTGGTTGCAACTCTCCTATGTCAGGTGTCACCACGCATGGAGCACCAAAGAATCGTTCAAACAAACCCCAAAATGAATCACCAGGGCATAATTATCGTAGCATGCTGTGCAATCCAAGCGATGCCATTTCTACCCCTTTTCTTGTGTTGGGACTTGGGAGAGGGATTTTTTTTTGTGTGCGGGAGAAAAAAAAACCACAAAATACTTGCAGACTTTCAGAGGTCAGCACAAGGCAAACATACAGCGACAGCATAGAATATTCAACCTTTTACCAGTCCAGGTTTTAGTTTATGACTTTATGCGCAAATTGCCAAATATAATTCGCTACTCATGAAAACTATATCTCAAATATTTCCAATATTATGAACCAGAATTTGTAGTCGGTCTCCTCCCTATCGTCTAAGTCTCCGCTTGTGACAAGACTACAGTATAAAATTTGCGAAACTAACGCACGGGAGGGCCCAAGAGACACGGCAATGGCGCTCCACTTCCACGGCCACGAGAGGAGGCTCGCCGCCGCGGCGTGGGCATGTCTCATCGTGTCCATGGCGAGCCTGGCGTCGGCGCGGTTCATCGTCGAGAAGAACAGCGTCAAGGTGCTATCCCCGAGCTCGCTGCGCGGTCACCACGAGGCCGCGATCGCCAACTACGGCGTGCCGGAGTACGGCGCCACGCTGACCGGCGTGGTGCTGTACCCGGAGGACGCGACGCTCGCCACGGGCTGCAAGCCGTTCGGCGGCAAGAAGTTCAGGTCGCCGTCGGGCCGCCCCGTGGTCCTCCTCGTGGACCGCGGGGGCTGCTACTTCGCGCTCAAGACGTGGCACGCACAGCTGGCCGGCGCGGCGGCGGTCCTGGTGGCGGACAGCGCCGACGAGCCGCTGCTGACGATGGACTCCCCCGAGGAGGAGACCCCCGACATGGCGTTCCTCGACAACATCACCGTGCCCTCGGCGCTGGTCACCAAGCGGTTCGGCGACGCCCTCCGCGGCGCGGCCTCCGGCGCCGCGGCTCCAAGGAGGAGGTGGTGGTGCGCCTCGACTGGCGCGAGTCGATGCCGCACCCCGACGAGCGCGTGGAGTACGAGTTCTGGACCAACAGCAACGACGAGTGCGGGCCGCGGTGCGACGAGCAGGCGGCGTTCGTGCGCGCGTTCCGGGGCCACGCACAGCTGCTGGAAAAGGGAGGCTACGCGAGCTTCACCCCGCACTACATCACCTGGTTCTGCCCCGACGCGTTCCTGGACACGCCGCAGTGCAAGGCGCAGTGCATCAACCGGGGCCGGTACTGCGCGCCGGACCCGGAGGGGGACCTCGCCGCCGGCTACGACGGCAAGGACGTGGTGCTGGAGAACCTGCGCCAGCTCTGCGTGCACCGCGCCGCCAACGCGAGCGGCCGGCCGTGGGCGTGGTGGGACTACGTCGTCGACTACGGCGTCCGGTGCTCCATGAGGGAGAACAAGTACACCCGCGCCTGCGCCGAGGACGTCGTCCGCTCGCTCGGTGCGTGCCCTGCTTCAATTTCTTGACGCGATCGAGTGTGCTCCCCTGGTGTTGATCTTGTTCGGCGTTGCAGGGTTGCCGATGGACATGATCGACAATGCATGGGGAATCCCGAGGCCGACGCCGAGAACGACGTGCTCAGGACGGAGCAGATTGTTCAGGTTCTCAATCTGACTCTGATTGCCTGAAATGCTGATTCTGACTGACATGGATCCATTTCCGGAATGTCTGGCACCAAGTTGCTCACATGTTAATGCCCAGTCCAGTTTGCTAAGATTTCGATTCTTGTAGGTCGGGCATGGGACTCGAGGGGACGTGACGATCTTGCCGACGCTGGTGATCAACAATGTGCAGTATCGAGGTATCGACGGGTCTTCCAACTCCATCACAGCATAACACTGCTGCCAGCAGTGCTTGGAACTTTCAGAAATGGTGTTCCCTTTCTCTGAACAATTTGGCATTCCAGGCAAATTGGAGAGCACTGCGGTTCTCAAAGCGATCTGTGCCGGGTTCAAGGAGTCCACCGAGCCTCACGTCTGCCTGACACCAGGTTCAAAGCCTCCATCGATGAAATCATGCCTGATCGATCGCTTCAGACCAATGCTAATCAGGGAATTCACCTCTGCAATTTTCTTCAGACATGGAGACCGACGAGTGCCTCGACAACAACGGCGGCTGCTGGCGCGACGAGAAGACCAACATCACGGCCTGCAAGGTACCCACCCATCTCCAACAAGTTCTTTCAAATGCAGAACAATTCAGGTGGTAACTGCCTATACTGACCGATCGGGTGCCGGAAGCAGGACACCTACAGAGGGAGGATTTGCCAGTGCCCTGTGGTGGATGGCGTTCAGTACCAAGGAGACGGCTACACCGACTGCAAAGGTACCGTCAGTGCTAATGGTTCCCCTTCTTTCGTCGTACAATTGTTTCAATCGGGCACTGAATCTGAATGGACTTCCGACCTGTCCTCCACTGCATCACCAGCCGTCGGACCGGGCCGGTGCGCCATGGACAACGGCGGGTGCTGGGCGGAGACGAGAGATGGCAAGACTTTCTCTGCTTGCTCGGTAATCCACATTCCACTCTGCTTTTATGTATACTGCTTCGGGTGTGATCTTCAGGCCAAGCTCTGAAGCACTGGTTACTGACGTTTCTGGCGTTGCGTGTGCAGGGTTCAGATTTGAGCGGATGCAAGTGCCCGCCAGGGTTCAAGGGCGACGGCTTCCATTGCCAAGGTACTACTACACTTCAGCTTGGTTTCCTCCATTTCTGAGCTTGACTGAACCTTCCTTGCTGATTCATTTCTGCCGTTCCAGACGTCGACGAGTGCAGCGAGAAGCTGGCGTGCTCCTGCCCCCACTGCTCGTGCAAGAACAATTGGGGCGGGTTTGACTGCAAGTGCAGCGGCGGCCTGATGTACATCAAGAGTGAAGACACTTGCATTGGTGAGCCCTCAGTTACCTTTCTATTATTGCCTCTGCTTCTCTGTTCCTCTTCGTGGTGTTGTATTGCCTCTGCTTCTCTGTTCCTCTTCGTGCTGTTGTTGCTTAAGATTCAGCTCCTTTGCAACATGCAGCCAAGAACATGTCGGCATTCGCGTGGCTCGTCACCGCCCTGGTCCTGTCGTGCCTCGCCGGCGTCGGCGTCGCAGGATACGTGTTCTATAAGTACAGGCTCAGGGTACGATGAATTCAGAAATCTTTCTAGGCAACAAAATGAGGCAAAACAATCTTTGGTTCCTGACCGTGGATGCACTCTGTATCTTGTGCTGCAGCGCTACATGGATTCAGAGATCATGGCGATCATGGCGCAGTACATGCCCCTGGACAACCAGCACAACGAGAACCAGCCGCTGAGGACGCAGGAGACCCAGCAAGCGTAGCTAGGCAAGTCATGACATCTTCAGCTTCACGCTGCTATCTCAAAGAAAAAGAATACATCATTAGCGGGAGCTTGTCAATAAGTTCTTGCAGGTTTCATCCACCTCTGAGTTAATTTCTGATCTTCTTTCCACAATTGCAGTTGCAGAAGACGATCTCAGCAAAAATGGCCCCAGCAAAAGTTTTTGAGACTTGAAGATGTGACGAGTCCAGGAGATAAAAAATGCCGCTATGTACATGACAGCGGTTTACACAGATCTTGCACATTCCGCTATTGTTTCAGAGTAATACACATGTAGAGATAGAAACCTTGAAGAGGTAGCATGTGATTGTGTTCGGTGAGGTATAGATTTAAGATTGTGTCTGCGAGTCCAGTTGTTTACTGGAGACAGACAGGCTGTACAAACATGCTGGTGTATGATAAGCTTATCAGCATGTGATTGGTACATCAGCTAGTTTCACAAATGATTTAGAGCATCTCCGGCAGATTACTTATCCCTCTCCCCAATACCAAAAAAATAGTCCTTTTGGTAATGGAGGTGTTCCAGCAGATTACCAATCCAATCTCCAATACCAAAACATTTTTGGTGATTACCAAAACACAGCTCCCTCTTACTCAAATAGAGAGGATTCATCTCAATCCCCTATCCACTAAAGTGGTTTTGGTAATCTGCTGCAGCACTAGTTACAAAAACACAAAAAGAGGTATTGGTAAGGAAAAAAGAGACTATATAGGATACGATGTTTTGGTAATCTGCTGAAGATGCTCTTAGACTGCCCTTGTATTTCTGGTTTACAGGCATCTTTTAACCGTACGTTGCATCCTTCATATTTTACTATATAGCGTAATTTTGAGAATTTTTCAGGCTGTGGGATCTTTTACTAGCAATTTTTTCCCTCAGCTCTTCAACAGCACATGAACTTGAGCAACCTAAGCATGTGAGCATGAGATTTTCCCTAATGAATTCATACTATTGCACAGTGGTCAAAATTTTCAGCATGCTCAAAAACGTTACTCTACTATCCTTGAAATTTTAACAGTGCCTTCATCCACAAGACCGCTCTGTTTCCTCTTTTTGGACAACCTCTGGAAGCCGCTGTGTTCATCCACAAACTGTGCTGCAGTCCTTGCTCGCAGTTCTTCAAGAGTCTCTCCTTCCTTTGCCCGTTCAATCACCTGAAATGAGGACAGGAGGTTCGATTTAAAGTTGTTACATGATAAAATTGTGGTTTGCTTTAAGGAGATGTCTTTATCGATTACCAGGTGTCGACCATAGAGATGAGTGCTTGCGAGGGCTTGCATAGCATTCTGCGCCTCTTGTTTTGTAACATATTCGACAAAAGCAAAACCTCTGTGACTTCCAAACTTCATTGGCAACCTGAGGCTTTTGATCTGTAAATTTTATGAATTTAAATCAGAAGGTTTCAGGAAAGGAAATTAAAATTAAAATCACCTATCAATCTGAAACAAAAAAAGCATTTTTTTTATTGATCAAAGATGAAGAGATGAACATGGCTATTTTCAAACAGAACCTAAGCTCATTCCCATGAAACTACCATTGGTCTTAACCATTTCAGCTAAACTCAGACATAAAGAGAGAAGCTGACCTGGCCAAAAGGACTAAATAATTGCCTCAAGTCCTTTTCAGTTGCTTCAAATGCTACATTACGCACAAGCAGTTTTGTTGAACTTTTATCCTTGCCGTTCTTCTTTGCAGCTTGACCATCTTTCTTCCCATGACACAGTTGCAAGATCAAAGCATGTCCATCCAAAACCGTTCCCTATGAACACATGGAACGCTTAGCATGCTGCACATCTCTATGAGCTAATGGTGTAAAACCGAGAGGGGGAGAGAATAGGGGGAGGGATGGGCGCTACCTGTAGATCCTTGCACACACTGGTTGCAGTTTCAACCGAGTCAAATTCAACGAAACCAAATCCCATCGAAACATTCTTGCCATTCTTAACATGCTTCTTCACCTAAAGACAGATAAAAAACAAAAGGTTACAACAGAAAGCTGCAAGATTGCATTAGTTGTCCATAATAAGCACACATCCATACCTTCACACTTTTAAGACTGCCGCCCTTTAACTTTGCACTGAAATGCTGCTGCAACGATTCATCTGTTGTCTTAAAGTTTAAATTCTTGACAAACACAGACCGTGACTGCAAAAATGGTAGTATCTTTTAAAAATGTCCAACCATAAGCAAACAAACACTTTTCAGTAACCATAGTATGCAGCAACTCATGCGAAAACAGGTGCAGGCTTGGGAACAGAACTTTTTGCCAGAGCAAACTCCAGCACCGTACAGTTAAAGAGTTAAGAGCCCCAAGCATACAGCTAAAAATGATCCTTATGCGAAGAAGCTAGAGGAAGATTCAAACCTCCACCCTGTCAGGATCAATCTCTTCAGCGCTTACTCCTTCCACAGTTTGCTCTACAATAGCTTTAGTAACAATACGTTCGCCAACCACATTCTTTTCATCCTCATCTACCGGTGCTGAGGTAGGCGATAAAATGTTCTCAGGTGCCCACTCCAAATACAGAGGAGTATCCCTGCATCACAAAAATGTTAAGATACAAAACACACGCATGCTTACAAAAAAAAGCTAATAACAATAATCAAATAACATGGCATAAGCATACGAAAGAATCAATTAGTAACATGGTTTCCATTTATCCTAAGCTTAATTAAGTATTCAACTAAGTAAATGTAGACAAACCAAATGCTAAAAGAATTTGAGCTGGTGCACCATCATATAGTAAAAACAAATCAAGATTACAAATGCAAAAGTCTGTAAGCATGATTGATATCAATGAACTAAAGTTATTGGAGCAACTTACTTGTATCGTGTATATAGTAACTTCTTGAATGCGTTCCGGGCCTCTGTTGCTTCAACAAAGATTACCTGACACACCAAAGATTTAATTCAAGATAAACAAATGAAATCAAGGGGCAATATTGTGTGCAACACAAGCACCCAGGGTCGCATTTAAAAAGTGACCGGAGTTAACAAATGCATGTATGGTGAGAAACATAATGTGTTAATGAGCAGAATGTACTAACATACCAAGGCAAACACTCTGGTTGGAGGTAGAAGGATTTTATCCAAACTGCCATGTTTCTGAAACATTGCTGCAAGTTCTTCCTCAGAAGTACTAAAAGGCAAGTTCTTAACTAATATCACATGGTTGCTTCTTTTTGACTTCTCATTTCTTTTGGAAGCCAATTCTTCTAATGCAGCCACATTAATGCCAGACCTAGATAGATATTTCTTGGTCTCTGCAATGACTTGTGTCTCACCAAGAGCAATAAGAACAGCAAGGCCATCCGCTTCTCTNTTTTATTTTTAGGGCCGGTCTCTTTGACCACCGGTCCTACAAATACTAACCCTATAAATACTCACCATTTTCAGGCATGGTCATATATAAAACTTGATCCTTAAACATGCAGACTAAAAATCTCCCGTCCATACATGTACATGTACTCGCGGGACCCACTCATATAAAACCACATTGGTTCTTTCGCAAAAATAAATCACGTTGGTCCACCTTCTTAAAATAGCATTGCAAAGAAAAAAGACAATCCATAGGTCATCACCTTGGAGTACGTGGAGAAGGGCAATTTGACCTGTTTTGATGTTGTCCACAGCAGCAGTCCTCACTTACTTATAGCCTGAACCTTATACGGGGGCCTATTAATTATATAGAGCCTTTTTAATAACAATAATAATATATAAAATGTTATCGATACACGTTCTATATGTATCAAAAGAATTTTGTTATATCAACCAATGCATAAGGGTTACCTTAAAATTTTCTGATTGTTGTGCAGCTTGTGCTTTTCGAGTGTGCAGTGTGCTAAAAATTAAAAAAAATGACATGAAGTCAGAGGTGCATACAAAGCTGTATGAATTGGCCATAGGATACTAATCGCGGGTGATAGAACTCAGATTGACATGAACCTGATTAACAGATTAATTGGCCATAGGACTCAGTGACTCACGGAGACGGATAGACGGACGCAGGGATAGATAGATGAAGCCTCCGATCAGACGCCGCCCGTCGGAGTGCTTGGATGTCGTCACGTCCCGCGGCCGCGCGTGCATCGCTGGTAAGCGACGACTGCGAGCTGCGATGCGGGTGCTGCGCCGAGCCGCCGATACAGGATGCACGGCGTGTCAGGCGAAACAAAATTGGAAGCTGAATCGATAGATTGGAAATTGGAAAGGCCATCGACTCGCTAGAGCCCAGACTCGATACGCCGGCCCGTCGTTTCGCTTTCGGCCTTTCGCCTGGCGTGGCCTTGGGCCTTACTCGATAATGGCTGGGTCGGGGAGGGGGTTTTCACGTTGTCCACGCGCCACTACGCTCGCTCCCTTGCGATGTCCACGGCCCACACCCTCATATGCGTTAACGTTTTGTTTTTTTCCCTCTGTCTCGTTGGGTGCGGCGGGTAAGAAACTGAACAGTGAGAAAAAAAATTAGATTTTTGGCAGAATTACTCTGCAACTCGCGATTTTTATGGGTCTCGGTCCTTTTCCATCTTCCCTGGCTCTGACAGGCGGGTCCGGCGTGAGGGATAAGATGGGCCTAAATTGAGTAAAAAATATTTTTAATTGTTTTCATTCTTTATAGTATAGATTAACCAGGAACTACAACTTATGGCATCCTCTAAAACTACAATATCTTTGATCCCCAATAACAAGTAATTCAACTTTCCATAAAACCAGCTGTGGGGCTCACCCATCATCCAAATTGGTGTGGACTATTCTCTATTTCGACGACAGGTGGGCCCCTTAACCCGGTCTCAGAATTGTCACACGGAGGGCTAAACTTTTGAATGATTGCTTGATACTGTAGTTCATTGTACCACGAGCGGTTATAGTTTTGTCAATGAAATTAACTTAAATGAATAAAATCTAAGGAGGATTTTTTTACGATTTTACAAAAACAACGCATGGGCGACAGATTTTGCAAATCTGTCACCTAACCGCCGTTTCATATGGCTGCCGCCGTATGAAATGACGGCAAGCCCATCTAACCGCCGAATGAAACGGCGGTTAGATGAACCGCCCTACAAACCGGCGGTTCAATAAACCGCCAAATAACTAGGCGGTTTCTCCTAGGAAGGAAAAACCGCTGCTCTAGTGTAGGGGCTGTGGCGGTTCTTATAACCGCCGTTTCATTTGGCGGTTACATTTTTTCAAAGCTCAAATAATGATTGAAAAAATTGTTTAATATGTCATATGTTATTAAATTTTTTTATAATAATAATCATGGCTGCGATTAGTAGGCTGGTGCAAGCTATTTGAGTAGGCCGGTGCAGGCTATTTTAGTAGCCCGGTGCAGGCTATTTCAGTAGGCCGGTGTAGTGCAAAGCTCCCACGCTCCCAAGCTCCCAAGGGGCGTTTGCCTATAAAATTCAAAGCTCACATGCTCAGATGTGCACGAGAAACAACAATGGCTGACCAGAGTGGGAGTGGGTCTAGGTATAAGAGGCATGGTGGGTTCATGCATCTGGGCCGAGAGATGGAAGCCATGAAGGGAGCTTCTCGCAATGATCCAGAGAGATCTATTCTTGCTGCCAATCAGAGGCCAAAGGATGAGATACCACCCAAGTGCTATTGTGGCATGAATAGCGGGACGGCTATCTCATTCGAAGAAGGCTCGAATGAGGTACTGGTGTTGCCAGAGGATCCATGAGATAACAAATAGTTTGCAGATAATGGCCTCAAAGAAAATAAAATGTAGATTATTTGTAATACTAACATTGTTATCATTTTTATGACTTGACACTGGGAGGCAAAAGGACTGCTCCACCGGACACCAGGGCGTGTCACTTCACCGAATGGATCGACGACTCCATCAGCTGGAAGAACCAGCTACGCTGGGACGAGATGAAGATGAGAGCCGAAGAAGGACGACATGCGGCACAAAGGACTGAAGCTAACAGACTTGCAGATGAGCAATTCAGGAAGGATATTGAAGAAATTAGGAAGGATGTCGTGAGAAGAGGGAATCATGAGGTCCCTGAAGTTATCTACCAGGCTATCTAAATTCCTTAAGACATGTTAGGTTTAGGTCGACTCATGTTAATTTTATCGTGGTACGTGCCAATGCAAAATGTAATAGATTCTCTAGGTCAAAGGTTAATGGTGCTACCAAGTTGCATTATGGTATTGTATAAGCACTGTAGGCAACATTGCTATATGCACCATGACCTTTTTTGTCATGCAATTTAAATTAAATGCAAGCCAAAGCAATTCAATGAAGTGATGTGTTGTCTTTTCTGTGCATTCGTTCTCATTCGAAGAAAAATGAAGATTCCAACACAATATTATGAGCTTAAAAATAAAAATATTTAATGGCGAGCAGCATTTAACTTGACGAAGAGTAGCACTAGGATACATAGCTTGACCTTGCAATGGCATGTACGGCACACCTTTCTAACCTAAACATGCGCCGTTGCTAATCCTAACATGCCTTAGGGAAATTAAATTGACGCTTCGATGATGCGTCCAGTTCTACTGCTCGAAAAGAGAAGAGAGATCCACCCGAGTGCTGTGAGGGAAAGTAGTACTTAGGGCGAGGCTCGGTCGGTGACGCTAGCGGTGGTGGTTGGCTACTGTTTAGGTGGCATGAGCACCGACAGTTAGGGTCATATCAAACTGGTGGTGCAAAACTTGGTGCACTGCCCTCCTCAGAATCATCAGGAACGTCATCTTGAAAGAGCCTAGTGTTGTCCACCTCTTGCTGTAGCTCATCGATGACGAGGTGGAGGTAGGCGATGTACTCTTCATATTGGTTGAATTGGTGGGGGATCTACCCACCTTGTGAATCCACAGCCATCGGGAGCCAATGGGCTCCGAACGTTGAGGATAAACGATTAGGATGGGAAATGTGGATGGAAACATACAAATCCACGGTTATGACTTACATATCCCCTAGGGCATCGCCAGAATCGCCATCCGCCCTCCGAAGCTGAATGCTGAACCTGCACAACACAGTACTCACCGTGCATACATCTTGGCCAGTGCACCGACTTTCTGCACTCATAAGGTCAGAGACTATGCTGCGGGCCGAAATCGCTCTTGGATTTGATTGGAAAATGCTCTGCAAACTCTAGAGAAAGTTCAATATAGATGGTTGGCCCTAAGTCGTCGTCGGTTGCCATTTTGGTTTTTGTGATGTGGGTTCAAGTGGACGAATGAGCGCGATATTAATAGGCCACCAAGTACCCCAGCCAGGGGCCAATGGATCCATGCGGTGTGTTTGTTGCAGTCACTCAGGAAGGAGATGGTGTGGGCCATTCAATCTGTGAGGTGTGTTTGTTGCAGTCACTCACAAATGAGATGGTGTGGGCCATTGAATCCATGAGATGTGTTTGTTGCAGTCAGTCAGAAAAAACCGAATATATGAAATCAGGCCCCCAAATTATCTCATTCAGGTATAAATAGGTCCATAGATGTGAGCATCCATACCACACTCCATTCGTCTCTCACGCATCCTCTCATCACCATATCCTGGATGAATGGTCCCCTAGATCCACCTCCTCCACATCATTACCTAGACGTGACAACTAGAAATTTCTATGGAAGAAACAATGCCCTGCCGTGTGACTTCTGGCCATAATGTAGCCATGGTCTAGATTGATGTAGTTCAAGTTTATGAGCACTTTGGTGATGCTGGATGACGCTTCTTCCGCTGTCCCCTTTACAAGGTTTGGATCCAACTTGCGGTTTGCATTTCTTCATATCCAATTATCCCTAATGAATAGTTTCACACTTATTCAGACCCAAGATTGCGGATTCACCTATTGGATAGATGGTCCAATGGATCCACACGTGCAATAATACATTCGCCACCTCTACGTTCTGAATCAACAGCTTCAAGAGGACAATACACAGAAGCATCACCAGGTTAACCAACTCGTTCAAGAGACTGTGCAGAAAGATGAGCAGATAACTCATATGCAAGAATGTATCAATCAACTTGAGGAACAATTACGTGAAGAGCAAAGAAGGAACTTGACGAGGCGTTTCATGCCTCCTACCATTTCTGGTCATCACAACTACTATGGCTAAATGTTGTGCAATGAACCATTTATGTCTCTATCTAGAATCATGTAACGTAGTGCTTTGTCTAGATCAATAAATATAACATTGGTTCATTACTTGCATCACATGCAAATGGATAAGCAAATGCTCAGAAATACATAGTCCGCTGGTACATCACATGAAAATGGAAATGGAAATGTTCAACACAGTCTCCTAGTACAACACATGCAAATACATGACATAGTCCAGTACAACAACACATTATAAAGTAGTTAAGTACTCAGCATCATCGCAATCATCAACATCCACATTTCTTGTGTGCATTACCGCCAGAGGTCCCTGCACCATCACTAGACAAGTCAGCTACAACTGCCTTCATTGCCTCCATCTAAGCCTCGACAGCTCTCTCCTGCATTTCTTCCATTTTCCTATTCTTCTTGTCATCTTCAGCCTGCTGAAAATAGTGCTCCTATGTGCCATAAGGATATTTTATATCAATCTCATTGTATTTGTGAGCTCTCTCCTCCCTCACTCTCTCCTTCAATGTCTGCCACTCCTCTTCTTTCTTCCTACTCTTTTCACTCTTCTGCTCCTTAGTCAGAGGACCTATCCCAAATTTCAAGAACTTATCTCTGTTCTGCTTCCAATATGCCAAGATCTTATCATAGTTGGCGTATCCCACTACAAATCCTAGCTCCACTCCTGTTTCACGAACCATTTCTTGGTAAATAGGACCATGGATGTCCTCATCTTCTGATAAGGGCACACCGTACTCCCTCCTGATCTTGTTTCTAATATCTTCAGTCTTCAACCTCTTCTAAAGTTCAGATATGCGCCCAACTCTAACATTAATTCATGTCGATCAAGAAAGTCCTCCCAGTCACAAGTCCTTCCCTCCTGAAAAAACAAATTACACAATTAGACTGTACAAAAAATATTTTCAAACCCACAGAAAATAACAAGGCCACATGATTCTCACCCAATAGTCTCCATACGCGTTGCCACAAAACTTTCCAAAACCAAGCTCCGATGGAACAACACCTTCTGTGGCTAATATCCCGCACTTGCACCGTGAGGGTGGATAGCTATCGCACGGCCACGGCTTCTTCCCGGACTCGAACTCCCTCACTTCAGTTTCGGTTGGCCACTGGGATCTCGGTCCATTGTATGTATTCATTGAAGTCACACCTAGGCCACCCCCCTGAAATCCACAACAAACATTAAAAACCATTAGCGATGCACAAATATAGAAATCAAATAATAAGAAACAAGAAAAAAATCATCTTACAGGGGTCTTTAGCGAGCAATGGAAGAAAGGTGTAAACTTAATCGGAACCCAATGTTAGGCCTTTGAAGATACGCACACACTCCACAGTCACATAATGGAGGGTTCTGGACTCGCTCGATAGCAGCTAGCTGCTTCTCCTCCTTGGTCATTGGTGGTGGGTGGAGGAGGGACCCAACGCCTAAACTCCTCATATGGCTTCAACTCATGCTTTCTATATGGGAAAAGACGAATCCTAGGATCAAACTTGTCAGGACCATCTATCCACTGGAAAAAAATAACACGGAGCTGCATCACCAAGATCTTCCCTTATCCAACAACAGTAGAAGGCTCTACCAGCAGTGCTAGGACACCTGGACTGCTTAACATAAGCAGGGACACCACATAAACAATAGGGGACAGGGAGGGCTGGAGGCACAGGAGCGTCTTCATCCCACTCATTGGGAAATTTTCCATATCCCCGTTTCTCCGCATAATAACGTGGGTTGTTCATGAGAACTTCTCCTAAAACAAAAAAAATTGCAAAGCATTGATCGTATGAACATTCCATATCATTGATGTACTACTGAACAATTACTATTCCTCCTAATGAACAATACAATAACCCAATACTAAATTTAATCATCAAATCATCTTCATGGACCTATATGTGCATTTAATATCACTAAAACAGTGAGTGTGCATTAACTAGAATAACTAAATCTAATATCACTTAAACTAATAACACCACATCTAATATCACTACATCTAATATCACTAATCTAATATCAATATGAAGATACAACTACGAGTGCAGATTTTACCTGAAACAGACGCGCAGAACCGGCAGGGCTTCGCCGCTGAATCTCCCTCTCCCTCACTCCCTCACTCTAACACTAGTTTTTCTTTTTTCTGATTTACAATGAGATTTTCAACTGAATTTAGGGTTTTATAGGGCCAGGGACCTAACCGCCGATTCATTCGGCGGTAGGTGCTGCCGCCGTGCGCCGGCCCCCTATCGCTGAATGAAACGGCGGTTAGGTGGGTCGGGCCCAGGTGCCGAACCTTACCGCCATATCAACCGGAGGTTAGGTTGCTCTTCACACGCGAAAATAAGTTTTAAAATTTAACCGCTATTTCAGACGGCGGTTCATCTAACCGCCGTTTCATTCGACGGTTAGTGAAACGGCGGTTGGGTGCATGCGCTGTTTTTGTAAAATCGTAAAAAAAAATTAAAAAATTCATCTAAGGAGTGTCTCAATGGGCTTCTCGGAAATCCAGCCCACCTGTCAGGCCTCGAAATCCAGCCCAGATAAATGTATGGATCTCGTCCAGTTCGTCGGCCGAGATCCGGCCCACCTGTCGCGCCACGAAATCTAACCCAGATAGCCCATGTCCTCCTCGCTCTCTTTCCAAAAAGGCCCACGTCCGTTCCCCAACCGTCATCGTCCACTCTCCCCTCTTCGGCACGTGCACGGGCCACGCGGCCCGCGGCGACCTCCCCTCCTCGTCATCGCCAGCGCCGGCGAGGCGAGCTACAGGACGCCGGCGGGCCAATAGCGCAGTGAGTACAAACTCTCTCCTCCCCTCTCTCTTCCACTCGCTTCTAGCTCGACGGGACACCCGAGAGGTGACGCCTGATCTTATTTGCTGTTCCAGCCCCTGACGACCGCCGCCTGTTCGACGAAATGCCTGAGGGGAGCGGGGCCGCGAGGAGCACGAGGCAGGCTACGGACGGCGGCTCGGACCGCCTCGGAGCGCTCCCGGACGATTTCCTTCTGGACATCCTGTCCTTGCTGCCGTCGCTGGACTCCGTGCGCACGTGCGTGCTCGCCCGCCGCTGGCGCGACCTGTGGAAGCGCGTGCCTGCGCTCCGCATCGACCCCACCACCACCAGCACCACCCGGAGGTTCTGGGGTGCGAGGGCCCTGAATGGGTTCGTCAACCACCTGCTGTTCCTCCGCGACCGGTCGCCTCTCCGCGTGGCCGAGTTCAACTCCTTTAGCTCCCATGGTGGGGATGATTTTGATGAGGCTGTCCAGTACCTGGAGGTTTGGGTTCGGTACAGTCTGTCACGCCCTGTCACCAAGCTCTGTATTGCCAGCGATGATATGGATGAACGCTGGCTGCTTCCCAAGGGGCTTATCACATCGGAGCACTTGACATCGCTCGAGCTTACCCGGGTCATGACGGAGGATGATCTGGATTTCTCGAGCTGCGTGTCGCTGTTGGATCTGAAGATGTTATATTGTAGCATTTACTGCAACAGGATCACGTCCCCATCTCTGAAGCGTCTCAGCATCGCAGTATGTCGCTTCGATAATGTCCGTACCCAAATATCTGTCCCAAATCTCATTTGCCTTGAGTTAGTTGACTGCTCGCAAAGGGTTCCTTTTTTTTCGCGAGCGTGCCAATGGCACGTATTTCATTAAGAGGAGGAAGTCAAAGGAACAAAGTTTGCTGCTGTGTCATCCATAGATGACAAGCAAGCCGTTGCAGCAAGAACAGAACAGAGGAGATGACAGGGGACAGGGGAGCTAAAGGGCTATTACACGGCAATGATTGCGCGACCTAAGTTTACATCGCTCACATTGGTCACATTGGCCACCACTCTGTCAGTAGACCGCTGCGCAGACATGACGAGCAGCGCCAAGTCTCTGTATCTGGCCATAATCCAAACTTTAGCTTCATCGAAAATCTGTTCAGCCAGCTGCATCGCTGATGTGTGACTCCCGTTGAAAGTGCGGGCATTCCGTTCTAACCAAAGCGACCAAGTGATTAGCACCACAGCAGTGTCAAACAATTTCCTGTTTTCCTTTGCTATGATCTTGCGCGACCTCTCCCACCAGCTTGCCAAGGAAAATTCAGTTGGTGCCGGTGCCAGGTTTGCACCATCGACTCTCTGTAGTATTCGAATCCAGACCTCTCTGCTGAAAGGGCAGGCAATCAGGAGATGGGTGATAGTTTCAGAGCCCTGCCCGCATAGAATGCAGGTATCCTGGTCCTGCAAATTATGCCGTTTGCGTCTGGCTGCAGTCCAGCATCTTTGATGCAAGGCGAGCCAAACAAAAAATTTGCATTTGCCCGGTGCTCTGGTCTTCCATAAAAGTTTAGCACCTGCCACCCCTTGCTGCCCAATGAAGAATGCCCTGTATGCTGATTGTGTTGAGAAAGTCCCGTCTGAGGTCCATTTCCACATGAATTTATCTTGGACGGAGTCATCGAGTTGCACTTCACGCAGCTTCTCCCAAATGTCTAAGTAATCAAGAATGACTTGGACAGTTAGTGCACCCCTGATATCCTTAACCCATCTCCGGTCCTGCATAGCTGACCAGACATTCGAGTTTTCTTCACCCGGGGACCTACCGTCTGTAACAAGCAAGGTGCAAGATCAGCTATGGAGTGGCCGTTGATCCATCTATCAGTCCAGAAGAGTGTACGACGACCATCACCAATCTTGACTGTGACAGATGCATGAAACATTGAGGCTACTTGGGGTTCGATCTCATCAGGTAGGTTTGTCCAAGGTTTGGTTCCGTCTGTACGCTTGATCCACAGCCATCTTAAACGAAGGGCAAAACCCATCAGTTCCAGGTTTGGGATTCCAAGTCCCCCCAAGTCAGAAGGTCGACAAACTCTTGGCCATGCAAGCATGCAGTGGCCGCCGGCCACTTGATCAGTTCCTCTCCACAGAAAAGCTCTCCTTCTCTTGTCAATGCAAGCAATGGCCCATGGGGATAGGGCGACTGCTATGGCCGTGTGAATTGGAATGGAGGATAACTTCACTTTCACCAGGATCCCTCTACCCGCCTTGGTCATCATTTTGGCTTTCCAGGTTGGGAGAGCCATGCTGATCTTGTCCACCAGTGGGAGCAGATCCCCCTTCTTCAGTTTCCTGGTCGCAATGGGGATGCCCAAGTATTTACATGGGAATGGTTGTAACCTCCCTGGGAAGAACTGCATTAATGTCACCGTCTCCTCCAGTCCACATTGAATTGGCGAAATCAAACACTTGTTCAAGTTGGTCAGTAGTCCCGTGGCGCCTCCAAAGAGATCCACAATAGCCCCTGTAGCGATCAGGTCTTGCTGCGATGGTGTAAGAAAGAGTACGACATCATCTGCATACATGTACGCCCTCTCCTTTATTCTGTCGTCCCCAAGTGGTTGGAAGAGACCCTCCTGATCTGCTAGTCTTAGGAGAGCGTTGAGCGCTTCCATAACTAGAACAAATAACATCGGTGAAAGCGGGTCGCCCTGTCGTAAACCTCTTGCGTGACAAATCCGCCGGCCAGGAGAACCATTGAGTATTATTTTGGTGCTGGCTGTTGAAAGCAGCATGCTAATCCAATTGAGCCATCTTCGAGAGAACCCCATGTGTTCCAGTAACTGCAGCAAGAAAACCCAACTAACCGTGTCAAACGCTTTTGCGATGTCGATTTTGATCAGCGCGCTGGCCTTTTTGTTCTTGTGGAGCAGTTTCGTGGAAAGTTGAACCGCCTTGAAGTTGTCATGTAGAACCCGGCCCTTGATGAAAGCACTTTGGTTATCTTGAACCAGAGTGTGCAGCTTTGGAGCTAGCCTATTTGCCAAGACTTTAGTGAACAACTTGGACATGCTGTGTATCAGGCTAATAGGACGGTAATCCCCAATTGCTTTCGCATCATCAGTTTTTTTCAAGAGGACCATATATGCCTGATTAACCAAGTGTAAGCTCCGTCCGTCAAGCGACCAGAGAGCTTGAAATGCCCGGATAACGTCTTCTTTGATTATTGGCCAAGCCAGCCGGTAGAACAGCCCTGTAAATCCATCCGGGCCAGGGGCTTTGTCCAGGGGTAAATCTTGGATGGTCCTCCAAATTTCATCCTCAGTGAAGCAGTGATCCGTTTGCGACATGTCCATCGAGGGGATGGTGAGGCGCTGGAGGTCAAGCAGCACCGTCCGGGGTTTGGATGTGCCCAGCATGGCATCGAAATGTTGGTAAACAGCCTGCGCCTTTGCATCTTCAGTTATGATCTCCAGGTCCCCAACCTTGAGCGACCGAATGTAATTCTTGCGACTACGATGGCAAGCCTGTAAATGGAAGAACTTTGTATTTGCATCGCCTTCGGCCAAGAATGTAATCCGAGAACGTTGGCGCAGAATGGTGCGTTGCAAGGAAGCAAGTCCTAGGCACTTGAGCTTCATCCGATTTCGCAAATTCTGCTCATGAGGGGCCAGGCGCCGACTGTCTTGAGCTTGGTCTAATCTGAAAACCAATTCCTTTGCTATGGCAAGTTGTAGCCGGATGCTGCCCACCTGTTTCGCGCTCCAGCGCTGCAGCGCAATAGCGGTGTTCCGAAGCTTGTAGTCTAGAGTTCGAAAGGCATCCATCGTTTCCGGGGACCACGGACAGTTCCAAGCTTGTTGGATGGTCTCCAGGCAGCCCTCATATTTGGGCCAAATGTTTTCAAAGCGAAACCGGCGAAAGACTTGGTGGGCAGCGTTGGTTTGGAGCAGCATCGGGGCGTGATCAGAGTGTTCCGATGACATGGCCCCAAGGTCATGATCAGGGAAGGACAAAACCCAGTCTTCAGTAACAAACACTCGATCGAGACGTTCCAAGGTCGGATTGTCTCGTTCATTGCTCCAAGTATAACGTCTGCCATGTAGGTGTAGCTCCTGTAACTCGTGGTCGTCCAGGAAGCGTCTGAAGAGGTTCATCATTCTTCTGTTGAGACGTGAGTTATTTTTGTCCTCTGCCTTGTATATGAGATTGAAGTCTCCACAAAGCATCCAAGTGCCCTGGTGACCTGTTCTGATCTGTCTCAGTTCATCAAGGAATTCCATCTTCCTAATATCCGTCTGTGGCCCATACACGCAAGACATCGTCCAGCTTTCGCCATCTGGTAACAAACTCAAATCTGCGGTGATGCTGTTCGTACGAAGAAGGGGCCTAGCCATGCCCCAGATGTCACGGCGCCATGCCAAAAGCACCCCTCCAGAAGTGTGCGTCGCGGGTAGATGAAGGTAATCAAAACCCGAACCCAGGAGGTCCATGACTAGCGCATCATCACAGCTATCCCATTTCGTTTCTTGCAGGGTTAACAAAGTGATATGCTCCTGAGCAACGACGTCACGTACAACGCTACGCTTGGCTCGCGCGTTGAGCCCCCGGACATTCCAAATTAAAATGTTTTGGGAATTCATGGATAACAGCACTTATGCGACCAAAGCGACGAAGTGGAGTGCTCAAGGCTCGATCTCCACCAGAGCAGCCGAGAACGTCGGCCCGTTGTCCGGCAACAGCGTGTCTAAAGCCTCACATTGTGAGACCGACAGAGTGTTGGTGAAGAGCTTCAGGAAGCGCTCGAAAGCATCGACGTCCAGTGTGCCGGTGGCTGAAGCTAGCCCGAGACGCTTCATCAGGACGTTCTGGGCTTGGATCACCGGCTTGGTCGCCCTTTGCCGCGATTTCTTGGCGAGCCGTTCGCTCCTCCTGATGGCTGGAGTCGAACAAGGAGTCGGGGCGCGGCTTTGGCGACGCAGTGGAGGCCGTTGCAGCACCGGTGATGCACACGGCCTGCAGACAGAATGTGCGAAATCAAAAGTTGAAGTTTTGATCGGCGTAGACGCTTCAGGGGGGATGCGCAGCGGCAGGGCCGCCCGTGAGCCTCTAGTGTAAGTAATGAAACCAGAATGGACCGGCTCCCGCTGCAGTTCAGGCACTGCCGCGTCCATGAAACGTACTGTTTCCAGCTGGGCCGAGTCGATGTCAGAGGAGTGTAGCTGCCCATCAAGTTGAGGTCCAGGAGTCACCGGCCCAGGAGCCGCTTCCGGGAGCCCAGCGACCGCATCCGTAGGTCCATCCATCGCGGCCTCCTTTTGCAGCTGAGCATGGGCCGTTGGGGACGTTATGGTCCCATCTAGTGGAGTTGCAGGCCCAGGAGCTGCTTCCGGAATTCCAGCGACCACATCTTGTGGCCCATCCGTCTCGGCCTCATTATCCAGCGGAGCAGGGGCCGGTGGGGGCGTTACGGGCAGGAACTCCGTAACGGCCGGCGTTGTGAATTCCGACAACGAGGGATCCAGAACAACCTGTGGGGAGCAGCGCTCCCTGGGAGGGGACGTGTCCCCCGAGTCCCCAGCCGCCTCCTTGTCGTGTAGTGCTCGTCGCGACCCAGCGGGTGCGGCGGATGTCAGCGACGCCTCGTGAATCATCGGGTCCGCCTGCACGCCAACGTCACGCTCCGTGTCCGGGTCCCCCCGAACAGCTAGCAGCATGGCCGCCTCGTCCACAGCATGGCCCCCGTCCACTGGATGTACGACAGCATGGCTGTCACCGTCACCTTGACGTACGGCCTGCCCTCGACGCCCGAAGCGCAACGGGCCCGCCAGCGACCAGGCCCGCGAAGAGATGTTGCCGGACATGGAGGAGAAGGGCGAACCCCATCCGGGTCCGAGGGACGGTCCGCCGTCCCCTGCGCCAGCACCGGCGCCAGAAGCGCCGCCACCTCCACCTTCAGGAAACGACCTTTTTGGCCAAGGCCCCGACCGGCAATGTCGAGATGCGCCCGGGTGGTGGCCATCGTCGTCGTCGGAGCTGTCGAAGCAGTCCGGCGAGTCATCCGAGGAATCGCTAGATAGATTCCAGTCTTGCACTTCCCTCAGTCGGACGCTCACCCTGTACCAGAGCCCCGCCCTCTTGGAGTGAATGATCTCCTCCGGCCTGAGAAAGAGGTTGCCCGGCTCGTGCGGCTCCTGTGGCTCCGGGATGAAAATGAGCTTCTCCACCGGGACGAAGTCCGGGTGGATGCACCATGCTGCCACATACAGCACACCCCGATCATCGCCGGCGAGGTGTGGGGGAGCTTCGATGAGGTCGGAACATGACGAGCCCAACACGCACTGAGCCGTCGTCACGTCGCGGGCATGGTCCGGAATGCCCCGTAGCTCCACCAGCACCCTGAAGCGTAGATGCGCCATACTCGCCCTGGCCTGCCGGCGCCACCGCCGCCAGGAGAGCTGGAGTGGAGCCCCGGCCGGCAGGACAGTATGCAGAACGCGGTGCGCCGTGGCCGCGGAGCCGAATTCTACCAGGAAATCATCCGGCGAGCGGCGGTGCACCGAGAACTCATCCGGCAAGAGGGAGTAGAACTCCTCCATGAACATGCCGACCTGAGATGGGGATACAGCCGGGCGAGTGCCGCCCACCATAGCGACCAGCGCCGACGATGAAAGCTGGGCCTCCCGAGCATCCATCGCCACCGACCTCGGGATGACACAAAGCTCCTGCCCCGGTCGGCGAGAGGGATCTCCCAGCGGGCGCGGTGATGGGGGAGGGGATGGCATGGGGGTGTCATCATCTTCAGGAGAGGAAGGCGGGCGACAGATCCCCGGCGGCGGGCCGGTGTCGCCTGTAGATTGCGAGCGGGCCGACCTTGTGTCTTCCGAGGACTGGGGGGAGCGACCACGGTGCTGATGTTCCTGGTGTCCCGACGGGACCGCCCGCGCCGACTGCGGCGGCCGCCGTGCTGGCTGTCGGTGGAGAGGTGCTCGACGTGCGAACGGGCGAGCAAACCGACAGTGTCGCGACCTGTGACCCTCGCGACCACACCGTAGACAGCGGGATGGATTCTTGCAAGCGGCGGCGACGTGGTCAGAGGCCAGGCAGTTGAAGCATCGACCAACAAGATCCGCGGGGACCGGGCGCGGCGGTCTCGGGGGCGGCGGGTCCCGGCGCGACCTGCGACGGCGTCGAACCTCCTCCCAACCGTCCTCCGGGGGTGGGACAAGGTCGCCAGCGCGAACAGCCACCGAGGCCAGGCGTCGTCCATTCAGTTCCGCACGGGAGCTTTCAGGTCCCCCCCACGCACGGCGGGCATCCGCCATGAAGCCGCCGCTGGAAGGGCCAGAAGGTGGCCGGGAGCCACCAACCCCGCCATCGTGGGGGTCCATTGCGATCGCCTTTCCTTTGGCCCCCCCGACCGAGGCCGTCCGCGGCGACGGCTGGAGATCTTCCGACATGGAGTCAGAGGAGGCACTGTACCTGAGCCATTCCGGCGTCCCGTCCTGCCCGTCGGAGAAGCGTCGAACGTAGGGTGCCGCAGCGGGGTTGAGCGGGGGGGACGGGGAGCGGGGTGGCGTCCCCGCCGCCTGCGCTGCGAAGAGGGTCGCGGCCGCCGCCAACGGAGGGAGGTGGGAGCTCCCCTCCCCATCTCGGTTCCTCTCAGACCCATCCATGGTGGATGGCCTGCGAGTGGCCGGGGTAAGTCCGGCCGGGAAGGTGGACGCCGGGTCCGGAGGGGAATCCGGCGGCGTGCGGGTGGACGCCGGGACCGGGTGGTCACCGGCGGGTGGGGAGCGCTGGGCTCCCAGCTGCTTAGAGAGAGAAGCTAGGTGTCATTTTTTCTCACCGACTGGACTGGATAAATACGGATGGATTGGGTGGGTCCTCCAACCCATGAACACTCCTCGTTATCTATCACTCAAAAAAAAAAACAAAAAAAAAATTAGCCGTAGTAAATATGAGCGCTCGTGCTGAAAAACAAGCATGATCTGGACAAAGGAAACTAGCCGACCTAGAGTTTCCCGAGTTTATACTAAGATAAGTTGTCTAGAATCAAAATATTGATCGATGATCATTGTGAACAAAAGGATCACATCCATGGAATAGAAAACAGCATCGATTATTGTAAAATGGTGCGATAGTCCCAGGAATTTCACCAACATTTGAGTGGATGTCGCGCGCTGTCACACAACTCAAAAAGCCTCTAGCTCGATCGATCGGCAACCCCGTCGTAGGTGCTAGTAGATAGAAATACACAGGCAGCACGCACTACCGGAAACTCAAAATACACCGTGTGCCCGGATCTTTGCCGTGTGCATAATCCTGGACACACGGCAAAAACGAGCTTCGCCGTGTGCCATATCTACGAAGCTCGTCTTTGCCGTGTGTTTGCCTCCAGGCACACGGCGAACCTCGTGTTTGCCGTGTGTCTGGAACAGGCCGACGGCAAAAGCCGTGTCCCTGGCCGGACACACCAACGGCCGTGAACGGCGTCTGACGGCCGTCGGGCTTTGCCGTGTGCCCTGATGTGGCACACGGCAAAGGATCCTTTTTGCCGTGTGTCCCGATATTGCACACGGCAAACAGCTCTCTTTGCCGTGTGCCTCAAGCAGGCACACGGCAAAGCAAAAAAAAAACATTTTCTGCTCTCCTAACTTTTTCTCCTCTCCTCATACATTTGTAGGTACTCCATGTTTCAATTTGGTACCATTCTTGACCTATTTGCTATATTTAATAAATTTATATCATTGAAAGGATTTTTTCATATAAGTTAAATTTGAACTGCAAGTGCATGAAATAATAGCATAAAGTGAAAGGAAAAATGATATTATTGATATTGAGTCTAGCGTAAGGACTTATCCAGTGGTTGAAACGAAATTTCGAAAATCGTGTTCACGAAACATTACCATGAACGTGAGGCAGAATAGTGTTTAAATTATAAAAAATTCAAACGAAGTCAGTAAAACATGAGATTTGTCAATATATCATGCTTTCATATGTGGAGCCTATGGTAAAAGTTTGAGGAGGTTCTGCACATTTTGTCACGTACGATGCTTACAAACTGAAACTTCTCCGAGGATGATCCATAGAGAAGAGAGGATGTGGTTAGGTTTGTAGGTGCAATCACGTTGTAATTTGACTTTGACTTCTAAACTTTTTCAATAGGCAATACAAGACTTAGATTGAGTCATGTTAAATTTTGGTATTTTTTTGGATCCGTTTGATAATTTTAATGTATTTACTCTAATTATACTATTTTAATTGTTAAAAAATAAATTTGACCCGTAAATACATAACATAATTAAATAGTTTGAGTGAAAAAGTTTTATTCATGTAAATGAGTGACGTGTAAGGCTGTGGTAAAAATTTTAGTGCTTATTTTAGTAACATTTGTGATCTAACATGAAATCTGGAGGCCCCCTTTGCCGTGTGTCTAGGGACCTGGCACACGGCAAAGGCAAGCCTTTGCCGTGTGCCGTGGATCTGCCACACGGCAAAAGCTTTGCCGTGTGCCAGATCCACGGCACACGGCAAAGGCCCGATTTTTAGGCCCGACACCTCCCTCTCTGCTCTCACACTCCCTCACTCACAGCTCACTCTCTCTCACACGCTCCCCGCCGCCGGTCACCGTCGCCGGCGCCTCCCTNCGGCGGCGACGAACTCGCGAGCCGCCGGTTCCTGCGTGATCTATCTCCAGCAAACCGACTACCTCTCCGAACGCCGCCGAGGACTCCGAACGCCGCCGAGGCGCCATTACGCGGCGTGACAACTCGCCTTGCGGCTTCGTACTGCCGGGTCGCTACACCGGCCTCCGGCCCCGCGTCTTCGACGAATCTTTTACTTGATCTGCAGCTGGAGATCGCCTACACGGCCCGTCCGATTTCATCTCCAGAAGTCGCGCCGCACCACCGAATCGATCA
>CM014276.1:59421315-59443130 GCA_004135705.1 Alloteropsis semialata
TGATGTTTACTATTTTTAATTGCAAGTAATTGAACAAAGATGGTGGGCGGTGCTGCAGCACGAAAATGCGCGTCTGCTTTCAGAAGAATTATGCCACACTCTGCGGAGACGTCGGGGCCCTCGACTTGGGGTCGAGGGAAGGGTGGCCCCAAGGCTCGCCCCAAGGGTCGAGCGGCTCGACTTGTAGAGCCGCCTTCGTCCGAGTCTGAGGAGGAGGAGCAGCAGCAGCAGCAGGAGGAGGAGGAATACGTACCTTCCGCGGAGACGTCGGGTGCTGAGGAGGAGGAGGAGGGGGAGGAGGAGGAGGATACGACAGGGGCTATCCCGGCTGTCTGGTTGCGAGGTCCCTCGAGACTTCCGGATAGGCCGATACCTCTTGCCCAACGGCCGATGATTCAACCCTCTGGGCCAGCGTAAGTAACTTTAGTTTTTGTCAATACTTCTTCATTTCATAACTTCATAATCACAATATAACCTAATATTTTATCTTTATCACTTTTGGCAGGAGTTGGAGAGTACTCGTTGGAGGTGCTCATAATCGCAAGGTCAACGGCATCTTGGGTCTTCTGTGCAGGGAGCACTTCCCAGGTCAGGTCCACATTCGTGGAAGGTACGAGCCGGCCTGGACGTGGGAGCACTACACCGTCGCCCCCGATCATCTTGATCGGGAAAACAGGTGCTTCGACAACAAGGCAGAGCGGGTGAAGGCCGAGCTGTGGGTAAGTACACTTGTCAATACATCGCATTCATTGCACATTTTTGTAATAATGATTGCATACATCGTGTTAATTTGCAGGATTTCTATAGGTGTGCGGATGGATACGAGGAACGGGCAACGGTTGTGGCTCACAACCGATGCTTTAAGCTAGTGAAGGACATGCACTACGAGGCGCAAGTCCAGTGTGTGATAAACTACGGCGCTCTGTTCCTTGGCCAGAAGATCAAAAAAGAAGATGCAAGAAATTTGAAGCTGACCCAGGAGCAATACTTGCAGGTAAGTTAAGATTAATTTTCAGATTAAGTACATCGCTTGATTTGATCTTCTTACATGTCAATCACTTGATCACGTGTAGGTGCCTGTGTGGTGGTGCCGTAATG
The DNA here is from genome assembly GCA_004135705.1 of Alloteropsis semialata. Lineage (NCBI taxonomy): Eukaryota > Viridiplantae > Streptophyta > Magnoliopsida > Poales > Poaceae > Alloteropsis > Alloteropsis semialata. Next base: position 59,422,414 of record CM014276.1, read on the forward strand.
ATTCCACGTGCTGGGAACGCATAGTGGATAAGTGGTTCACACCAGAGTGGGAGGAGAAGCACAACGCAGGCCGAGAGCGGCGTTTGCTGATGCCAGGTCTAGCACACCATCAAGGCAGCCTGAGCAACGACGAGTACAGGGCTAGATGGGTATGCGTATTCATTTCTTTATTTTAACCCTCGATTTTGCATAATTTGTAATCAACTTACTTTTTCTCGAAGTCGGCGGCACATGAAGGCGCTCAGTGCTCGCAGTTCATGGGATGGGCTATGGCCCACAAGGGCAAGGCGTCTGAGGTCACCTACAGCTCGGACGACCCGCCATCGGCGTACAGCAATCCCTCCATCCACACCCGCATCAACGAGTACACAGAGGCGGGAAGGCAGGTCCATGGGCCAGAGTGGGATCCGAGCGCCCATGACCTTGATGGAGAGATCATCATGAGGGTGGGAGGGGGCAAGAAGCATGGCCGGTACTATATGGGCGACGGCACTCTGGACACGGCCACTACTCCGACTCTCGCCCAGGTTCGAGCAAAGAGCACGAGCAGTTGCCCGCCCATACGCCCACGTCTATCACAGGCACAGCTCCAAGTGCAGGAACTTCAGGTTATTTCTGATTTATTCGTCGTCCATTAAATTTCTACATATGTTTCATTCGCATTGTAACATTGACATGAAAAATTATAGGCCCAGCTGGCGGCGCAAGCACAGGCACACGAGGCAGCGATAGCCGAAGAGAGGAGAATACGGGAGGAAGCGGCGGCGAGGCAGCAGGAGGAGGCGGCGAGGCGGCATGCCGAGCTTCAGCAGCAGATGGCCAATATGTACAGCTACATTCAATCTATGTCCGTTCATATTGGTCACCCCATACCTGCACAGGCGATGCCGATGTTCACACCGGCTCCAGCTCCTGCAACTCCTCATGTGAGTCACTTGACAATCTTCTATATTTATTTGAAGTATTAGAGACTTAGAGAATGTAGAGACTTAGAGTCACTTTGAGAATGTAGAGACTTAGAGAATGTAGAGACTACAATGAACTTTTCAATGTTTCAGATTATGACTTAGGAAATTTGATTCGGGTCTGACATGCAATATATTCTCCTTTCTTCAGAATCTCTCGAGGGCGGCATCGAATACGCCTGACATGTCACCGGGCATCTCACCGACGTTACACCCACAGCAGTTGTTCGCACCTCCGTTCGACCTAGCACAGCCGTTCCCTCCACCTAAGTGATAAACTTTAGTTGGTTCGTATTTGTGAACTTGTGATATTTGTGAGCATGTGGTACTTGAATGTGAACTTATGGAATTTGTGATGTTTTTGTGATATATCAAGTGCCTGTGATGTTTGTTGTGATATGTGTCTGACAAATATCACTACAACACATAGGACCTTTTGTGACGAATATCTCATGACATCGGAGCTAATCGTCGCTATGGCAACCTACTTTATGACGTTTTGTACTGGGCACCATGGTTTGATGACGAAAATAAGGTGTTCGTCGCTAACACCAATTAGAAATCGTCACAAATGAATCCAGTTACACATCGTGACAAACTTAATTTCGTCACAAAGGCTAAATAACAAACGTCACAAAAATTATGACGGATAACAATGTTCATTTCATCATAAAGGCTAAATGACAAACGTCACAAAAATTATGACAATGCTAATTCATCATAAAAAACTATTTCTAAACAATTAAAAAATAATACCTCCATATTATTTTCCTATCTCACTCTTTTCTTCCTGGGCCATGGATGTAGGCCTACACCAAAAAAAAAATTGGTCTGCAGAAAAGAAATGATAAAAAATTCAAGCAAAATTTGGAGTTGAGCCAACAACCTTAGCAACAAACGATAGTGTATTAACCAGCGTTATGTTAGAATGTGAAGGAAAATTTTATTATTTATACGGACTAATGCACTTAGACAGCACCTTTGTGGGCTGGCGCTGTTGCAAAAATGTGTGGCTGTAGCAAACATTCAGAAAAATAGAGGGGTCACCGCAAAGCTTCGATCCCGCGACCTTTCGCACAAGCCACAGTTGCCTTACCACCACACCACTACGAATTTGTTGAAAACAACGGGAAATGAGTTTAATTTACAAGTAAATTGTTACAGGATTAGCATTACCCATTACTCCACCGGACTTATCCTCTTTTTCCATCGCAGCACGACGGGCTGCGACCCCACGGCGTCTCTCCTTCTCCGCGCCTCTCTCCTCCGGCCTTCGCTCTCCGCCGCCGCCCCTTCCCCTCCACCCTCCGCCGCAGCCTCTCCTCCTCCACCCTCCGACACCGCCTCCTCTCCCCATCCACCCTCCGACGCCGCCTCTCCCCCTCCACCTTCTGACTCGCTCTGCTCGGCCCCGTCCACCCTCCGCCGCCGCCCCTCGATCTGCTCGGCACCCACGACGAAGACGCAGCCTCGCTAGGGCACCGCCGAACCCACGACGCGGCCGACTCCTTCACACCCCCCCCCACCACCTTGACGCCGACCAGGGCGCCGAGCAAGGTCATCTTCAAGATGCCTCCGGGTCGGAAGTTGGGGCAAAGCAAAGCCCAATCAACAGGTAGATTCATGTGCTTTTGTCCTTTATTTTTGCAATGGAAACAATGGAGGCAGTGGGGAGCAGTGGAGCACCAGTAGGTTCAAGTTGCAGATGTCCTAGATTTGTGATGGATTAGGGTTTGGGTCCTTATCTGTGATAGATTTGTGATGGATTAGGGTTTGGGTCCTTGATCTGTGATAGATTTTTGCTTGTTGTCCTAGAGCTCTTATTTTGTTTTGGCAATGCCCTAGCAATTGTCTTGCTAAGCTTTGTGTTACATTCCACTGGCCTATGCCATGATGTATCTTCTGTGTAACACCTTTTAATTGACAAATTAGAGTACATCTGAACTTAATTAGTGAATGGATATTGCAGTGCTGCATAACTAGTGAATGTATGATGGTTATCTGATTATGGTTGGATATCACAAAAGAACTTCTGTTGTATAGGAAACTAAAAACATTGCTTGCTGTACTGCATATGAGAATAACATTGAGCTACTTTTTGGTAGCACAATCATATATGGCATGGGATGTAGTACATGGTTGTTTTCTGCTATGGTTCATTGCTCCAGTAGTTATAAGTTATGTGGTTATGCCTGTGTCCTGCCTGTGTCCCGGAGCTTGCAAGTGTATTCCACTGGGCAGTTGCTTGCAATCATATGCTGCAGGTTTTATCTACCACAGTATGTATGTTGCAAACACTTCAGTTTTTTCATTTGATGCCTTGTAAATTGCAAAGTGTAGTTAACATCTGATACATGCATGAGGTTCTTAGACTAAACCATTGTAGTCTCTAATATGGAATTAGAGTTGTTGACTTACTATTGTCTTTCCTGAGCTCTGGATAACAAATTATTATACTAGTGTCTGTTATATGGTTGTTCGTTTTTCAGAAGTTGATATTATTAACACATGCATCTCACAGCCTGTCTCTTAAATATTATGTTGTTTATCAGATTATAACATCAAAATCCCTGCCAAGTGTTAAAAATATAACGTGTCATACATATTCATGATATAAAGATTTGGCTTACAAAGCCTCTTCATTATTCATTTTTCATGGTTGTAAGCTAGCCGTTCGCCCAAGAGTTAGTCTGAAAATATATTGCATAGCAATTAATCTTGTCTCTGACCTGCAGCCTGCTCCTTGTCCATTTAAATGAATTACTGTTGCAGTATTAATAATTGATAAAAATGTCCCATTAATTATTTCATAAACTGTCTCCTAATCTTCTATCTATTGCCTTGCAGTACTAATGTTGAAATCCATTTTGTTATAGGGTATTGTGCAGCAGGTAGTAGGTGCTAGATGATAAATTCTCTAGATGCCCTGAAGAAGGTAGGTGAATCAGAGGTACAAGCAGTTAGCAAGATTGAAAGTTTGACGAAGGCACTAGCCAATGCCCTTGTTTGTCAGCTGCTCATCCTCAATGACTAGGCAATTCCTTCAACTCTCATATTACCTTCTAGATACTTGATGAATGGTCCATTGTTAAGTTATTTGGATCTGTGACTTGGCTATCTTAATTTTGGTACTGTATTTTCTTAAGACAATGTGTTGCCTGGTATGAATGTGCTATTGTATTTGTGCCATGCATCTTTTGTTTATTAGGTTCATATTCATTTATAGTCTGTTTTTTACATTCTGATTAATCATTCTGATCCTACCATTGCATGCATGAGCTGAAAACCCTGAGACACTGTGTTGCTTGAATTCTACTTTTTTATATCTCTTGCTTCACCTCCACTAACCGTGCAAACAATTTCAAATGAGTTTATCAGGTAGCTAGTAGCATGCTCCTAATCTAGAATTTTAAAATGGTACTGCAGGAGTTGAGTTGAATAGGATTTCATGGGTGTATAACCAATTTATGTGGTAAGCAAAAAGCATTGAATACGAGGCATGTTTCCGGTAGATACCCTGATCTGAAGACAGGGGTGCCTCATGCAGCTATCGAAGCACTTAAAATAATCCGAGAGAGGTACAATTTCTTTCTTCTCTTATATTCATATTTTGCTCTGACAGCTAATCAAAAAATATAATAGCTTTTTCTGTATCAAAAGCATAAGGCCAGCTTTATTTGATAATTAAAGTTCAGATTACTGCCTGTAATGCATGGCACTATTTGTGTTAACAAAAGGTTTTGAGTCATTATCTAAATAGGCACTAGTGTCTTATGCTCATCAATCCAAATAAATTTAACTTACTGTTGTTTTATTTGTGCAGGAAGCCCAGTGCTACTAGCCTAGTATGGACATATTCTTCAGATGCTACTATTTTTCTGAGAAATTGACTTTGTATTCAATACTTTTTCTGTACAACTATTTTCTATATGGATGTCGGAAAGTTGTTTTGCTATAGATTGTGTATATCTATTTGTATGGATGGACCATGAAAGTGTGTATTGAATTGTTTTATAACAGCAATATGAGTTATTACATGGAAATGATGTTTTATAACTGCAAATGTGTTGTTTCTGTAGAAATAAATGGACCAAAAGATGATGTTTCATTTGTCACAAAAATTTTATGACGAATCAAATCTTCACAATTTAAGGGCCATGTCAGAATCTAGTCATTGCCATGTCATATGGTGCAAAATTTTTGTGACGTTTTCTATCCTATGTGGCACCTACATAGTCATCCATGCTAATGGTTTGTGACGTTTTTTAGTTTGATAGTGACGAAAACTTTGCGTCATAAATTAGTGACGACATAAGAATCGTCACAAATTTTATGACGAAAAAACATGTTTTCGTCACAGTATACCTTTTATGACACACTATAGGCGACGAACGGGTTTTCGTCACACGAATGTCACAAAATGCAAAATATGACGAAATTTATTGTTTTTGTGACATAAATGAAACGTCACCTATCCAAACATCTCTTGTAGTGTATGATGTTTGATTGATTGGGGCAATTTTTACGTCAAAAAATAATAAAAACAGAATTTTTTGGGTCACTTTGCCGTGTGCCAGAACTTTGGCACACGGCAAAGTGACCTTTAAAACTGAACTGGAGCAGCCTTTGCCGTGTGCCCCAACGCTAGCACACGGCAAAGTGACCATCTTTGCCGTGTGCCAGGCCGTGGGCACACGGCAAAGTTTGAATCTTTGCCGTGTGCCTAAGGCCTGACACACGGCAAAGATAGAGAGTTTGCCGTGTGCCATCCTTGAGGCACACGGCAAACGTGGGGCCCACCATCTCACGGGAAAGGTGACAGGGTGACGGAGAACGGCCGTTAGCTCCAATTTGCCGTGCGCCCCCTTTGACACACGGCGAACATCTTTGCCGTGTGTCTGAAATAAAACGCACGGCAAACATCGCTTTGCCGTCGTTTCTGTCGCCGTGGGAGCTTCGCCGTGGGCAGCACACGGCAAAGCGTTTGCCGTGTGGCCCCTGGCCTTTGCCGTGTGCCTAGGGCACACGGCAAAGTGACCGATTCCGGTAGCGACGCCTGGCCAGCGTTCCACCAGCGATTGGTGGAACGGTCGACGACCAACATGACCTTGCAAGCACAGTCCCACGCTTTCGTGACATATGTGAATGAAATGATCCACGTGTGTGCTCGCACTGCCGCACGATCGGTCGGACGAAACGGCCGGGAGCCCATGACCTGCTGTCGGTAAGCATTAGGGCGACGTCGAGACATGTCAGGGGTGCGCGCGAGAGTGTGCCCTAGCTCGTCGCCGGGGTCACCTCGCGGGGCCCGCCCCGCTCCGGCCGGTAACGCCGGCCGCGCGCGTGGCTGATGGCTCTCGATCGACCGTCGTCCCGGCCCAATAATGACAGGGCCCGGGCCCGGCCGCGCGCGCGTACAGTAACATGTGATCTTCGGACGACAGTCTGGTCTACTGGATCTCGATCGGCCTCTGGTCTGGATCGATGGATTGGGTGGGTCGTGTGCGGTTCCCGTGCGTCGGCCTCGGCCCGAGTCCGAGGTTCACGGCTTGACGGCATGGTGGTGATTGGTGAACCACGACGAGCGCATCAGGCCGCTCGCCCCGGTCGCCCTCACGGCGCCGGGCTGGGCCGCCGGGATCGCGTCATCGCCGTAGCGCCCTCGCCAATTTGGTCACACGGAACGGGGACGCGAGGGGCACGCACGGGGCTGTTAGCTGGCGCGCGCTCGCTGCGACGCGTATCAGCGAACGGTGGGTCCCACCACCACCGGCCTTATCTCTTCCCCTTCCCTCTTCGTATCTTTTCTTCTTCCTCCGTCTCCGGCCTCCGGCCTTCTCCACCGTTCGCTGCCACCACCACCGGCCTCCTCCTCCGCCTCCGGCCGCCGGATCTGCCACCACCACCACCACCACCGCCACCTGCCACCACAACCACCACCACCGGGCGCCCCGTTCTTCGCCGTCGCCGGGCGTTCTTCGCCCCCGCCCCGTCCATCTTCCCCGTCTCCGGCGGCTAACCGCCGCCGGATCCGCCGCCGCCACCCGCCCGCACGCTAACCCGGCTCCGCCGGGGCCGCGGAGCTCCGGCGACACCCTACTGCGCCGCGGCGGCCTCCTTCTTCCCCTCCCCCACTCCGGCGAACTCCCCCGCCCCGACCTGGCCCGACCGCCCCTACCACCGCCAGGGCCCTAAGCCGCCCGACCACCATCCCCACCGCCTGGCCTACCTGCCTCCCCCGGGCGGCCCCTTCGATCTATAGCCGCCGGAGTTGGAGACGACGGCTGAGGAAGCGGGTGGAGGAGAATCGGCCACGTCGCCCGTTCGCCGCGAGTGGTTCCCAGCGCGCGCGTCGAATAAGATTTTCGGGGCACGCACGGCACATAGCCAGTCACAAACGCGCGCGCGAGGTAGCCTCGATCGTATTCCATACCCAGCTACAGTCCACGTAGCAAAGAGCTAACGACGGCCGGGCCGGGCCGGGCCAGCGCTACAAATAAGGCCCGTACATGGACATGGCCACAGCACTTGCAACGGCAACCTTGCAGCTACCTCTGATCCATGCTCCACTATTATTGCACATACATTCACCAGGCACCACACACGTGAAAGAAGCTAGGCATCGACGAGACGACGCGACCGCCGCCCCCAGCTCGGCCTCCTCCATCGCCGCCTCCGCTCCGGCCAATACACGTAGCCCGGAACGATGGCCAATAAGCCCGTGAAGCTGACCGCCGATTCCCTCACGCTGAAGGCCTGCCTCGGCTCGCGCCGGCAGCGCCCGCTGTGCTCGTTACCCCGCGTGATGGCGACGCAGCGGGGCAGAGCTTCATCTCGCCTTGGGGTCAACAGAGGTTCGTAACCTGTTTTATTTTATTTATTTCTTCGTTGCAATCCTTATCCGAGCGCGCCAGACACGATGCTTACTCAAACGAACACACACCCACACTTTATGATTAAATTGGATTGATGAATTTTGAATTTGATAAAGTCACCATAGACGACGCTTCACGTCGGGAGAAAATAATTAAGAAAAAATTAATATAAATAGTGTAGAAACAAGAACGGCCAAGCTATTATGTGAAACCGTGTGTGGATTAGTCTACATGCATTGGTATTTTTCTATAGTAAGGAAAAATAAATAAGAGCATATACAACTATCAAGCATGCAAACAATTAAGCCAGACTCAATGGAAGTGTCATGGAGAGTTTCATAGGTATTAAATACTATGCCAGATCAGCAATTTTACTGATGTGGCAAGGTCATTAAGAGATGAGAGAATGGAGAGTTTCATAAAATGTAAGAGAAGTTATCACATAAAACTCTCTCGGCACAGTTACCTAGTTTGTGAGGTTTGGTAACTTTGCAATGAAACTTGCACTGAGACTGACCTACGTGTGTGCTATAATTGGAACAATAATTTTTAAAGTCTCCTCGTCCTCCAAATTCAGGTGCGGAGTTCGAACTGTTTAGTGTAAAAATTGGGTAGGCAGGTGGGATTGATGGTAGAAAACTCCCTCGGTTCAATCCAACTCAGAGCTTGCATTTTTGGCCCCGATCGAACAGCATCCACTCGGTTCAATCCAAAAACTCACAACTTGCATTTTTTTGTCCCAGATCGAACAAGATTCCACTCATCCATGTCTCGACCATACGTCTACATGCATACAGTATCCGGCCCACGTTGTCTAGAGTGATAGAGACGCATGACTTGCAGGCATGTGCATGCACATTCGACATAAGCACAATGTCATACTAGCTACCTACAGAGGCGGCCTTGTTTAGTTCCAGCAAATTTCTGCAATTCAACCAAAAGTAACGCATTGAAAAACGTGTCATCCTCTCTGCAACACGTTTCTCAATGCACTTTTTTTACAAGAAATTCAACCAACTTTCATGAACTAAACGAGGCCAGAGTGTGTTGAGCTTATTGGGGCCCAAACACGCATGGCGCGAGTGCATCTCACTACGCCAGAAAACTGGTTTGGCAACGCACCTAGAGGGGCCAGGTGACGCGCGAGTCCATCCGAATCGCTAGACACTGGTGTCCATCCGTCATGGATGCTGAATAGAGCTCTGAACTGAGCACAACGTAGCAGACAAGCAGGACAAGGAAGAAGAAGACTCTGAACCGGTATTTGAGCCTTGTGGCTTGAGCTTAAGTGATAAAGGAAATCATTTACATTGGCCTATTGAGCCTTCGCCGATGCATTTTGGCTGACGAGTCTTCTCCTGTCAATTTCGCCGTACCTAATAATTTTACCGTCCTCCACCACTGTTTGCAAGGACCACGGACAGCTCCCTCGGCGCCAGGCGCCAGAAGTGTTGTGGGACACGGTGAGTGGCAGCACCCGGAGCGCGTCTAGCACAGGACGTCTAGTGCACCCACATGGTGACAGGTCGGTCCATGCATCACGTGTACTTTGCAATGTCTGTATTATTCTTCCCTTCCAAAAGATTTCGTCATTACGGAGTAGAGTAGATCCCTCTGCGTCAGAAGCTAGCGAGACATTTGGAGGTTGGAATTGGAAACCGGGGCAGTATATACAGCCCCATGGTTTCCTTCCCTATATAGCACACGTCGATCAACACGGGCCAGCGCCAGCGGCAGTCTGCCACACACGCCCTGCAGCCTCTCTCGCTACGGTGAGTCGGTGACCCATCGGCGGCCGACGGCGGCGCTCTCTGCTTCCGGCAGCCTAGACCAAATTAATGATGGCCACCGCCGCCGTCAAGCCCTCTGGCCGTTCCCTCCCACCGGCGGCATGCTGCCGGCACTCGGGCGGCCAACGCTTCAGCTCGTTGCCTTGCGGGCTGGTGTCCACGCAACTGGCCAGAGCTGATCTGCGCCGCCCTAAGCTCACCAGAGGTACACGTTCGCATTGGCATTGGCAATGCGTTTTCGTGGTCGGTCCACGTTTGTTGCTCGTCTGTTTGATCGACGGACTTTCCTGTTGTCCACTCTGATGACGGCGGCACGTATATCTATTATTTCATCCGTTCTAAAATATAAGAGCAACTCCAGCCGGGGGACTAAATTTGAGCCTCTATATTGCTTTTAGGGGCCGGTCCACAAAAATTTAGGGGCTTCAAACTCCAGCCGGGTGACTAAATTTAGAGGGCCTCCAGTTCTAGGGGCCCTGGATCAAAATTTGGAGGCCTCCACAAAATAGTAGCCCGTTTAGGGGTCCGGCTGGAGTTGTTTTTTTTTCATTGGGAGACTAAAACAAGGGATAGAGGCTCATTTAGGGGCCCGGCTGGAGATGCTCTAAGACATTTTGAAGATATATGTTGTAAATATTTTCTCTATAGATTTGGTAAAACTTTGAATTAATAGTTAAAATTAAATCAGGACAACATGCATCTATCCAGTCGTATTGTAAAACAATAGATTCATATTTCGTTTTCTTTTCCCCATGTCGCTATCAGAGTATTTACAAAGGAAATAAATTAAAGAAAGGCTGACACCCATATCCTTCCTTTCTTCAAGTGGCACAAGTTCACAGGACGACGGAGGTAGAAGAAAGCGCAAGCAGTCCTGCCCAAAACTGTAAGACCGAATTTGAAAGCTCTTTGCGTCCAGCTATATAATACTCTATAACTTTACGCAAAAAAAAACTCTATAACTGATCGATTAAGAAAAAGTTTGGAATTTCAAATTCGTATGTAACGACTAACGAGGCTCTTTGCTTCAGTTAGCGGCTGTGGCATAATAAGCACACAACATAACAAGATAAGGAAGCAGCTCCAGCAAGTCGATGTGCTTCACAACATGGGAATTTCCCGGCATTTCGCTGGTGAGATCAAGTGTATCCTGGACATGACATATAGGTATGTACTAATTAGTATCTTGTGTATACATCATTAGCCGTCAATGCCATCATGTCCTTGACGTTTTAGGCGCCATTGATTTTACAGCTGCTGGTTACAGAGAGTTGAGGAAATTATGCTAGATGTGGAAACTTGTGCTATGGCCTTTCGGATTCTTCGGATGAACGGATACAGTGTTTCTTCTGGTATAGTATCTATTTGCTGGAAATTTGTACCCTTGGCTACTTACTACCATTATTTGGTTATTACAAATACCTGAAGCTTTTTTTATGAAGATTTGGTCAAACCTTTGAAATTTTGATTGTCAGTAGCTTTCGAAACATTTAGTTTGGATACAAATTCATATGCGTACATTTGTATTAAAAATTACCTAATCTCATATAGTAGTTACTAAGTAAGTTGTACCACTGAGAGTATAAAAAGTCAACAGCGTCAAGTGTTTTTTTTACCAGAGCTAGTTTATTTAAAAATCATAGTGACTGTAAAAAAAACATAGTGCTTTGAAATTTCAACTTTCAACACACTGACCCACAAGAAAATGTTGTGCAGACGAGCTGTATCATGTTGCCGAAGCGTCCGGATTCCATTCCTCACTTGAAGGATATTTGAATGATACAAGATCCCTATTAGAGTTACACAAGGCTTCGAAAGTTAGTATCTCAGAAAATGAATCTATCCTGGACAGCATAGGCTCATTGTCAGGCTGCTTGCTGGAGGAACAGCTGAGATCTGGTGCGCTGCAGAGAACTCCTCTCTGTAGAGAGGTACTTTAGAGAATGTACTATTGCTTCTTCCACGTTTCGGATTTGGCGATTCAGCAGTTTTTAATGAACTGTTGTGTATTTTCAGGTGGAGCACGCTCTGGAATGTCCTTTCTACACCACATTGGATCGTCTTGACCACAGGAGGAACATCGAAAATTTCGATGTCGAAGGACACCAGATCCTAAAAGCATCATACTTGTAAGTTTCTTATTGTTCCACAAAGTATGGTTCCACCGGTACATTGTAATGTCTGTACTTAACGCCAAGGCTGTTCATATTTCCTGAAACAGGTCTTGTTATACCAGCAATGATATTCTAGCATTGAGTGTCAGAGATTTCAGTACCTCCCAGTTTAGTTACCAGGAAGAACTTCGTCATCTTGACAGGTAATAAATCAGTTGTTTGCCAAGCTCTATTGTCCTATGCAACATCAACTTTATGCTGTTCAGCTTATTTGTGGTGCAAAATTTGTTGTCCCAGCTGGGTGAAAGAGAGCAGGCTGGACCAGTTACCATTCGCACGGCAGAAGTTGGCGTACTTCTACCTCTCTGCTGCTGGCACCATATTCACTCCTGAACTATCGGACGCTCGCATTCTATGGGCCAAAAATGGTGTGCTCACGACCGTTGTGGATGACTTTTTCGATGTCGGAGGATCAAAAGAAGAACTAGAAAACCTTGTCACATTGGTCGAGATGTATGATCCTCATCCTTTACCCCGATGACTTAAGCATGTGACTGTTTCTTGGTCTAATTAATTCCTTCTTTTTGCCAGGTGGGATGAGCATCACAAAATTGAGTTCTACTCTGAACACGTAGAGATTGTGTTTTCTGCAATTTACACTTCAGTAAACGAGCTTGGAGCAAATGCTTCTTTGCTACAAGACCGCAATGTTACCAAACATCTAGTAGAAATAGTAAGTCCTGCGTACAATATTCAATGGGCTTTGTGGTGCAAAATTTCTTCTGCCAATTTTTAAAATACAATTTTCACTAAATTCAATGGCCTTTGTAGTGGCTGGATTTGCTGAGGTCTATGATGACCGAGGTAGAATGGAGAGTGAACAGCTATGTCCCAACAGCAGAAGAATACATAACGAATGCGGCTTTAACATTCGCGTTAGGCCCCATTGTACTCCCAGCATTGTATCTTGTTGGACCAAAGATCCCAGAAACTGTCGTTAAAGATCCAGAGTACAACGAGTTGTTCAGGCTAATGAGCACATGTGGCCGCCTTTTGAACGATGTTCAGACGTACGAGGTATGTCACACTTCAAATTTGAAATTTCCGCAGAAGTCCATCCCAAAATGAAACAAAAAAGGCAAAGGACTAAAAATAAATAAAAGCTGATCTACTACTACATTCCTTTGTATTTTCATTTATGGTACAATCATGAACATATTTGATAGCTCACAAATATTTGATGTAGAGTATTTGATAGCTCACAAATATTATGTCAAAAACTCTACATCAACATCTTGGATTTTCGTAAGTTTGTAACACTCATGAAAGTAATAGCATCATCCGTTGATGAAGATAAGGACCATTTCCGTTCTCTAAAGTGCTGCTGTTATATATTTAAAAAGAACATGGTAGATGGTACATTGGTATCCGTTTATCGTTGACTTCCATTCAGGAAGCCTTTCTATAGAAATTTTAGCAGGAATTGGCACTTGACACACACTGATGTACTGATGCAGAGGGAGTACGAGGAAGGCAAGGTGAACAGCGTTTCTCTCCTCGTCCATCAGAGTGGCGGCTCCATGTCCATAGCGGAGGCTAGAAGGGAGATTCAGAAGCCCATCGACACCTGCAGGAGAGACCTGCTGAGACTGGTCCTTAGGAAGGAAGGTGCCGTCCCTAGGCCCTGCAAGGAGCTGTTCTGGAAGATGTGCAAGGTGTGCTACTTCTTCTACTCCCGGGGTGACGCATTCAGCTCCCCGGAGGAGAAGGCCAGAGAAGTCGACGCCGTGATCAACCTGCCGCTTCAGCTCAAAGGAAGCAATAATGCATCACTGCCTGTTTTGTGGGAGTAATCGGGCCTTGTTCTGATGCTGCTTGTTTGGTTATAGCAGTAGCCGATTTCATTTTAAGGCAGTTTCAGTAGCTTATAGCGTTGTAGCTTGTATTAGGCGGTGTAACTTGATGCGTTGATGTCTTGGGAAATAGTATAGGGGGAAGTAGGAAATGTCCGGTACCCGCACGATTGCACGAACGAACTGATAGAAAGCTCAATGTTGAATCAGTGTTCGGCTGAAAATCCGTCATGATTCTCTCGAAATATTTATCCACCGCTAAAAACCACATGTAGTCCCGGCTAGAGAAGGGCTTTAATCCCGGTCACGTGGTATGCAATTGCGAAACGTGGTATGCGAGATCAGCAGAAGCATGCCAGAGAGAATTGTTAGTGATGCCCAAATCTTTTTTTTTTCAAGAATTTGTCTGGGCAGTATTGGACAGCCCAGGACAGCATAGGCCCATGAGCCAACAAGCCGACCTGGCCCGTTGAAACAGGTTAAAGGCCGGGCCTGGACCACGGAGGAGGCACGTGGGCGGCCCAGCACTACTTGTGGCCGGGCCGCCACGGGCCCGTGCTGGTATGGGCTAGGCGGTCCATATGGCCATGTATACTCACGGGTTGTGACTTGTGACCTGGGCCTATTTGGCGTTTCGGCCTCAGAGGATATCACGGGCCTCGGAGGATAAATTGGGCCTCGCTGCGATTGCCGTTGCCGCCCTAGGACCGGAAAGGAAGAGGATCCACTCATCAAAAAGAAAAAAAAAGAAAAGAAGAGGGAGGCGCCTCCCGCCGCCCGCCGCCGTCCCTGTCTCGTCTCGTCTCGCCCGTCCGCCGTTCGGCAGGCCGGAAATCTCCCGAGCATGAGGAAGGCAGTATCCGGCCTGAGACGATGAGTGCACGGCCGGAGAGGACGGCACTTCGTTTCAAGCGTCGACCGTCGACAAACAAAATGCGCATCAGAGAACTGCGCTTCGTGGGACCGTGCCCGTGCCGGCCGGCGTGCTGCTGTTGCTGTCGCATGTGAAGCTTCCGCGACGAGGTACAACGTTCCATGCCTTTAATTTTACCCTGTCTGTTGTCTCATGACGCATGCACTCTACGCTATACTCCACGACAAGTCCCCGGCCGGGACGGATCTCTCGACTGACACTATCGATGGTTCCCTCCGGTGCTTTCGCCGTCGAGTCGTCGGCGGTGACGTATTTCTTTCTCCCGTGACAAACAAATCCGGGCGCGCTTGAGAAACCCTTCCGGGTAGTGAGCAACCGGTGGTCGTGGGGCATGAGACGGAGGACGACATGCTTTACTCCTTAATAATCAACTGCTGAGCGTCCTCTTTCCGTGTAATCTTCTCCACTCCATGCCCTTTACGAGGAGGATCTTTTGTGGCTTTTTTGGGTCGGGGTGACCACTGCGAATCGTGACGGTGCGGGCGTCTTCCTCCTACAGCGCCTCTCACCTTTTCTCCCTTTCCCTGCTCCAATTTCTCCCCCAAAGAGCTCGCCTTCCACCGCCTTCCTCCTTTCGTCCATTCTCCTCCGTTTCTTTCTCTGGTTTCGCTCTGGGTTCCGCCTCCCCTTTCCTCGTTGTCTGCGACCTCACCGCCGGCCGCCGGAGCCTTCTCGCCTCGAGAGGTGATTTCCATTTCTGCCGGTGGCTAACCCCGCCTTTTCTTGATTCTCTTTCTGAGATGCGAGCAATCGAGTTGAAATCTCTTGGATTTGCTTGCTGCGTGTCGCCTTAATAATGCAGTTCATCCATCGATGCCTCCTGTAGGATCTTCTTCCGCGTGCAAGATCAGTCACGGTTGACGCCACGGCCATCGGCACCCGAGATTTCCTTGGTAGGGTCTCACTGAACCGCGATGCCCCTTGTTACGTCCGCCGCCCCAGCCAGCTGCTCACCGCGCGGGGTGATTACTGCGCGATCGAGCAGAGCGTCTCGTCCCGGGCTCGCTAGAGGTGCGTCCGCGTCTTCTTTGTTGTGTTTGCTGTCAGTGGATAAACACAATGCAAATCGCACCCTACCGTGTGGTCTGTTCTGCCGTGAAAGGGGATACCAATGCGTTACATCAGTAGAGAAAAAGTTTGATTTGTCGTAATTACTGTCTCTTTTCACGGCTATATTAGAAAGGAGATTCTTTTTCCCTACACTCTCTGGCATGCACTTGCAAAGTCCAAGGTTGATCAGTACTTGGTTCCTTTTTTAATTTTTATGCCTAGGAGGTTCTAACTTCTAACTGATGCCTGATTCCTGTCTTCAACAGCATATGCTGACAAGAGGTTGGGATCAGAAAATGCATTGGTGCAAACTGTGGTATGAGCCTCATTGCTGATTATTATATCTGTGCAACTTGCCATGGGCTTTGATTAAATAACCAACTAATAAAACGCAGCATAGGACGGACCTGGAGACTAGAATAAGGAATCAACTCCTAAGACCTGAACTACTGCTGTCTTCATACGACACAGCATGGGTTTCTATGGTGCCCGTGCGGGGTTCTGATAAGTCTCCGTGCTTTCCCCAGTGTGTTGAGTGGATATTACAGAACCAACAGGATGATGGATCTTGGGGTTTAAACCAATTTGACTCATCAATCAGCAAGGGTGTTCTCTTATCCACGCTGGCATGTGTTCTTGCATTAAAAAGATGGAATGTTGGTAGAGAGAATATCTGGAGAGGTATAAATTAAGGTTCCTCCAGATTGGAAGGTTTTATTATTTCAGTGAAAGTGATGCTGACTGGTCACCTTTCTTCTTTTGTGTTTTGAGCAGGACTGCATTTCATTGGGAGAAATTTCTCTGTTGCTATGGATGGGCAGATCTCTGCTCCTGTAGGTTTCAATATCACTTTTACTGGTATGCTTAGCCTTGCCATTGATATGGGTTTAGAATTTCCTATAAGACAAACTGATGTGGGTGGGATTCTTCAGCTCCGGGAGATGGAATTGAAAAGGTTTGTCAATGACTTATGCTGGCAAGGAAAATGTTGTTTATCCTTAGTGTGTGCATTTTAGGGACATTGTTTTTTAAAGTTGATATAGATGGATTTATCATAGGAACGTAAATATACTCTTACCTTAGTTTCTTTTCCTTGGTTCTGAAGAGCTAAAGAGTTTACATAAGTACTTCTATCTGTGAAAACATTACGGTTTCAGATAACCATTTTTTCCCTGGAAAAAGGAGGCTCATGATTTGTTCATATTATCTTTTGATTATATCAGAATTTGACTAGTGTCTGAGAGTAACATATCAGAGAACCTGATGGTCGATTTAATTTAGACAGGCTGTGGACAGTTCTCATGGAAGAAAAGTATATATGGCTTATATTGCAGAAGGATTAGGAAACATGCTAGACTGGGATGAAGTTATGAAGTTCCAGAGGAAGAATGGATCATTATTCAACTCTCCTTCCACAACTGCTGCTGCATTAATTCACAAATACAATGATCAAGCCCTCCAGTACCTAAATGTGCTTGTTAGTGAATTTGGCAGTGCAGGTGGGTTGGTGTACATTTCCTCGTCAAAATCTTGGTAGTGTTTATACCATTGGTTGATACCTAATAGCATTGGGATTTTGCAGTTCCAGCAGTGTATCCTTCAAAATTACATTGTCAGCTTTCAATGGTGGATACACTTGAAAATATGGGCATTTCTCAGCACTTTATCAGTGAAATTAAAAGCATCCTGGACACGGCATATAGGTAATGATCTTGTTTGAAAATTTCTATCTTCCTTGGTAACTTATATACTTGACTACGTCAGCTTGCAGTTGCTGGTTACAGAAAGACGAGGAAATCATGATGGACATAGCAACGTGCGCTATGGCATTTCGCCTTTTAAGGATGAATGGATATGATGTTTCCTCAGGTACTTCCTACTCAATAGTCTGGTGTTCCCTGTTACGTAGTTATGCCCTTTATCTTGATTTAATACACTACTTCTGATATTCATGCAGATGAGCTGTGTCATGTTGCTGAACCTTCCACTTTCCAGGATTCACTTGAAGGATATTTATGTGATACAAAATCTGTACTGGAATTATACAGGGCTTCAAAACTCATCTTATCAGAAAATGATGTGATCTTAGATAACATTGGCTCCTGGTCAGGCAACATGTTGAAGGATAGGTTGCACTCTGATAGGGTGCAGAGAACCACGATTTTTGGAGAGGTTATTTTCATGATATTTTAAATTTCCATTTCACCTCGGGATTTTAGTTCGTGTAATTGATTAATTCTATATTCTGCAAGTACAGATGGAGCATGCTCTTAAATTTCCCTTCTATGCCACACTGGAACGTCTTGAACACAAGCGGAACATTGAACATTTTGATACTAGGGGGTCTCTGATGCTAAGGACAGAATACTTGTAAGGTTTAAATTTCAGAAAATAATGTTCCATCCTATCTTAGTCGTTCTACATGCCAATTTTATACAAGTTACTGCATCAGGCCTTGTCATGCTAGTCGAGATCTGCACACTTTGGCTGTTGAAGATTTTGGTTATTCACAATCTGTTTACCAGGACGAACTTCGGCGTCTTGATAGGTATTCTTAGTTTTGACTCTGATTTTCTTTTGCCTTCTTAATTTAATCACTTAGATAAATTCTAAAATTTCTTGCGACAGTTGGGTGAAAGAAAACAGGTTGGACCAGTTACAATTTGCCCGGCAGAAGTTGACATATTGCTATCTATCTGCTGCTGCTACCATATTCCCTTCTGAATTATCTGATGCTCGCATGTCATGGGCAAAAAATGGTGTTCTCACAACTGTGGTCGATGATTTCTTCGACGTTGGTGGATCAAAAGAAGAACTAGAAAACCTCATAGCATTAATTGAGAAGTACAATGCTTCAACTTTTTGTCTTTGACTCCTGTAGTGTTGATCTCTTATGCTTACCTAATTTGTCTCCTCTGTTCTGTTAATGGTTTCCATAGGTGGCATGGGCACCGTGAAGATAAGTTCTTCTCTGAGCAAGTGAAAATTGTATTTTCTGCTATCTACTCTACAACTAACCAGCTTGGAGCAAGGGCTTCTGCAGCACAAGGCCGTGATGTCACAACACACCTAGCTGAAATAGTAAGTCTGATATGTGGCCCAATTATCTTGCCTTGCATTATTTTTCGTACTGACAACTTTACATTCATGACAGTGGCTAG
Organism: Alloteropsis semialata; assembly: GCA_004135705.1. Lineage (NCBI taxonomy): Eukaryota > Viridiplantae > Streptophyta > Magnoliopsida > Poales > Poaceae > Alloteropsis > Alloteropsis semialata. The sequence continues at coordinate 59,441,156 of CM014276.1, forward strand.
ATCTGTTGAGGTCTATGATGGTCGAGGCAGAATGGCAGAGTAGCCAACATGTGCCAACACTTGAAGAATACATGAAAAATGCAGTTGTCTCGTTTGCACTGGGCCCGATTGTGCTCCCAGCTTTGTATTTTGTCGGGCAAGAGCTCTTAGTGCATGCTGTCAAAGACCAAGAATACGATGAATTATTTAGGCTAATGAGCACTTGTGGACGGCTCCTCAATGACATCCAAAGTTTTGAGGTATTTGGATCCCTGCAAACTGCACACATATCTGTCTGCCAGATTAACATATCTGCTTGTAAATTTTCAATTTTTCTAACTTTGTGCTCTAAGAATTCGCGTGACCTTAAGATTTATGATCATTTTATTTTTCTCTTTATTGCTATTACTTTTGATAAGGGTACTGTTCAACCGTGATTAATATTCATTATAAGCTTGCAAATTGGTTGATTCTTACAAATCATTCGTCCATGGATGCAGAGGGAAGGCAGTCAGGGGAAGATGAATAGTGTTTCGCTACTTGTTCTCCATAGTAGCGGTTCTCTGTCCATAGACATGGCTAAGAATGCGATAAGGAAGACCATAGACACGTCTAGGAGAGACTTGCTAAGATTGGTTCTCAGGAAAGGAAGCACTGCCCCTCGGCCGTGCAAGGAGCTCTTTTGGAAGATGTGTAAGGTTCTTCACTTGTTCTACTTTCAGAACGATGGATTTAGCTCCCCAAAGGAGATGGTCAGTGCAGTGAACGAAGTTATCAACGAGCCACTTAAAGTCCAAATTAGCATTTCATCTTTGTCTAGTTCATCTAGAAAGTAAGGATGCCATGTACATGATCCTGTTCATATGTATCTTAAGCTGCAGCAGCAAGCTTGTAGCTGGGTTGATGTATATTGTTGAAGGTAATTCTTTTGGCTGCTACTTTGTTGCATGTGGAGTGATCCTTTGATAGTGAGAGTTGTTTGTTCTCAATCACATTTTTTTTTTCTTTTGTTGAGAATTTGCAGTATTCTGACCCTTGACATTAGCAGTAACTTTGTTGCATGTGGAGTGATCCTTTGATAGTGAGAGTTGTTTGTTCTCAATCACATTTTTTTTTTCTTTTGTTGAGAATTTGCAGTATTCTGACCCTTGACATTAGCAGTAACTGTTCAATTTAGAGCTTATTCAGTCTGACAATTAGGCAGAAGATTATTTAAGGTATTGCTTTGGCACTTTGGGAGATGGTTTAGCATTGTCCAAATGTTGCCTAAAACAACCAATCGTCTGCTATCTTTCTATAGCTCTCTCTCACACACAGGAAGCAATGTTAAAGGTTAACGATGGATAGAAGAACACAAAACAGAAGCGAATTTTTGACTGCTCCTTCCTCCATCCAACAATGAGACGAAATAATTACTGTCGAGCCTGAATTTTGAAGTGCGAGTTCAAACGCAAATATCGAAAAAGATGGCACACAAGGGCCACACCACAGCTACTAGTAAGCATAAAGCTTAACCAAGAGGGATTAGATATTCCTGGAGTTGGCGTGAGCATGAAGTTAGCACATTTGACTTAAATATTTGGGGAAAGAAAGCTGAAAGTGAAAAGGATGGAAGAAGCAGTGTACGTAAGAGCTTGTGTATCAAATATGTCAAGGAATCACCTTTAGTTTCACCTTTGCACAGTATTAGTCATACAAAATTTAAAACCGTACTACTGAAGAAGAGCTAGTTACAAAATCTGCAGGTGGTGTGGCCTAGTAGAAGCAAAAGGAATGATGATCCGGATGAACTTGGGAAAAATATGCACATCTGCATTCTGTTCTCGTGCATATCTACGTACCCTCATCACAGAAGGTCAAATTTGCACTTCTCATAGCCTGCAGAGATGAAATGAATACTACGATTAGGATCCAACTCAAATGAACTACTAGGAGGAAAATGCAGTGGGGTTCAGTTCAGTCGTGCTAAAAGTTACAAACAAGCCAATGTGCTGAT
>CM014276.1:59445650-59461619 GCA_004135705.1 Alloteropsis semialata
ACTGGAGGTGGCCTTTCTGTCCGCGCTCGGTCCGTCGGCCGGGCCGGCCCTTAACCCCTCCGTGGCCCACGTGCGGTTCGATGCCAGGGAATTTTTTATATTTTTTATTTTACAATTTTTCAAAAATAAATATCCGATCTAAAAATTTGCAGATCTATACTCATTCCGTCGTTTGAAATGGCTACAGCCAATGAATCGGCGGTTTTGCACTGTAGCAACCTTACCGCCAATTGAACCGGCGGAATTTCTCTTATCTATATTTTCAAAAAATCATAACTAATTTATATGAACTTTATATGAAAATTGAAGTTCTCGACAAGATCTATAACTTTGTAGTTCAAACTATTTTTATTCAGAGCCATCTTGATGCTAAAATAGTTGACAGAAGCTTCAGATCTAAAATTTAATTTCAGATCTGAAGCTTGTGTCGATTATTTGAGAACTAAAATTGCTCCTAATAAAAAAGGTTTATACTACAAAGTTGTAGATCACCTCGAGTCCTATAATTTTTGTATAAAGTTTATCTCCATATGAGTTCATATAAATTAGTTATGATTTTTTAAATGTGTATTGTTCAATGTTCAAATCAAAAATTAAATTTTAGATCTAAAAATTCTGTCGATTATTTGACCATCAAGATGGTTCCTAATAAAAATGGTTTGAACAACAAAGTTGTAGATCTCGTCGAGTACTACAATTTTTATATAAAGTTCATCTCCATCTGAGTTTATATACATTAGTTATGATTTTTTAAAAATATGCTGTTTAGATAAGTGAAATTCCGCCGGTTCAATTGGCGGTGAGGTTAAAAACCGTCGATTCATTCGGCTATAGCCATTTCAAACGACGGAATGAGTATAAATCTGCAAATTTTTAGATTAGATATTTATTTTTAAAAAATTATAAAATAAAAAATATAATAAATTCGACTACGGGCCCGGAGTGGGAGGAGGAGGCAGGGCAGAGAGAGTGTGCGTCGGTGACGCCCTCCCATATTGTTTGCCGGTTTGGTGGCCTGCGGGTCGCCGTCGCGGTGGGCCGGTGGCTACTGTAGATGCCCCCGGTCCTTGGGCAACCCATCGGCGTTCAGCTCCCGATGACAAGAGACAAATCGCGTTGACAAATAGCCCTCCAGCTTAGCCGTGCATGCATGCTTTGCTGCGTTTCCACCAAACTATTCTTAACCACATGAAAGCATATGCATATGCGCTGGCCGATGGACGACGCACGCCCGGCCGGGGCGCCGCCGCTGCCGCCGGCGCGCGTCGGCCGGTCGGGTCAGTAATACACGCGCGGCCGGCCGTGCGCCGCAGCACCGTCGCAAACGCCCTCGCCGAGCCGCCGGGACGACGCGTACCGCACTACTACAAAAAAACGTTTGTAGGGGCGGGTAAAACGACGTTTGTAGGGACGGCGTCGAAATCCGCCCCTGCTTTTGGCGGCTAAAAATGGCCATTTGCAGGGGCGGGTATTTAGGCCGCCCCAACAAATGTTTTCCAGGGGCGGACGATTGCATGGTCCGCCCCTGAAGATGTTTTTTGCAGGGGCGGACCATGCCATCACCCGCCCCTAGAAATACGTTCTTCAGGGGCGGGCCACGCCATCGCCCGCCCCTGCTGATTTGTTTCCAGGGGCGGGTAAAGGAATGGCCCGCCCCTGGAAATGTCTTGTTCAGGAGCGGGCGATGGCCTGCCCCGCCCCTGAAGATGGTGTTTACAGGGGCGGGCCATTCCATCGTCCGCTCCTGGTAATCCTTTTTTTTTAATTTTGATATTTGTTTTTTCTTTTGATTTTTAAATATTATTCGATTTTCTAATACCATTTCTCCGGCAAATAATATAAAAGTAATCACAAACAGTACACAATTTAATCTCTTTGTAAATTCTATAAAAGCAAATCCAACATAAAACAAGATTGTCATCCAAATGATATTACACGTATATTACATTAATCACACAAGTTTAGTGTCCACACTCCACACCCTCACATGGTTAGGCGATACTTCTCCAAGTGCCAGTTACGAAGAGAATCATATTTTTCTTCATAGAAATAATCTTGTTGCTTATCGATGTACTTGCCCTTCTCATGAAGCACATCAAGCATTGTGAAGTGACATAGTTCGCTGACTATCTTGAGAAGATCTTCCTCTTGGAGTGGTTTAGACTGCAATTTACGAGAAATGAATGTAAAATGAATATTCACACACATTCAGTATTGAAATATGATAGTTAGGCTTAAGCGAGTGATAGTTAGACATAAAATGAATGTGCTGAAATATGGTAAAGACACTTACACGTTCAGTATTTGGTGTGTAATGCTTGCGGCTCCTAATATATTCACACACATAATAGCCGCAAAACAAGGTACCGGCTGGTTGCTTATGGCATGGGTAGTGTGTGCGTGGAATCCAATCCTTTACTCCCTCAGGAGCCGGCCCTTTATAATGGTCAATGTAGAGAAAAAGAGCACTACTTGAAAGAATGGAACAAGTTAGTATATAATCATCGCCTCAAATATTTTGTAAGGTGTGGAGAATCTTATCGGTTGTTACCTCTTCAGGATGACACAGAAATCTTTGTATTCTGATTGCGGGTAATCCAATGAGTCAAAGACCACATATTTGGCTTCCCTCGGCAATAGCATAAAAGCAACCCAGTGTTGACTGTCACAGTGTTATGTAGCGACGATAAGTATCAAGCTAATCGATATATGTAGAATTTGAGAGAGAAATTTGCAATATTGGGACTGCAAACATTGACCCTTTGCAGTTTTGCCATTAGGCCCACATTTCATGGACACAGATGGACCTATTTTGTCATTCACTTGGAGTGGCAAAACTGCGAAGGGTCAATGTTTCCTAACTCACAGTTTTATACGGTGACCCTACAGAAAAGCCTCACCGTACGAAAGCCCATTCATCCTATGGTCACAAGCAGCAGTTATATAGTCAGGCCGCGCACAGTTTGATCCGGTGGTTGTAATATAGTGTGGAGCGGATGATCCTGTGGTCGTCTGGTGGTTAGATCAGGATCATCCGCTCCACACTATATTACAACCACCGGATCAAACTGTGCGCGGCCTGACAATATAACTGCTGCTTGTGACCATAGGATGAATGGGCTTTCGTACGGTGAGACTTTTCTGTAGGGTCACCGTATAAAACTGTGAGTTAGAAAACATTGACCCTTGCAGTTTTGCCACTCCAAGTGAATGACAAAATAGGTCCATCTGTGTCCATGAAATGTGGGCCTAATGGCAAAACTGCAAAGGGTCAATGTTTGCAGTCCCAATATTGCAAATTTCTCAATAATCAATAATATTGGGACTGCAAGAATTGTTGGAATTTAGACGACGTACCCGAAAAGGTAGGGCGCCCATATGCAACTCGCATCACGATGTCGATCCAACATAGTTGCTATGTATATTGCCACCTTCTTCCTAAGATCAATGGAAAGCTCCTTTCGTTTCTTTTGTCTCTCCTTGTGCGTCTTACAGTCCTTTAGATCTTCGGCGTCGTCTGGGTATTGAGGGGGAAGTCCCACCTAGCCTTGCAAATAATAAAAGGGTCAAGATACCCAACCTTGGTCTTCGAATCCATTGCGAGGCGACCTTGCATCCTGCACAACACATCGCAAAAAAATTCATTTTGAGACTACAAAGGCCAGTACCATATGCATATATACATGGTGTATGGAGATGAACCACTTACATACACCACAGTCTCATGGGGCTTAGCTCCATCATTTGCAAGCGGTACATTGCATGGAAGTCATCGAAATCCATGACTATGTCTGTACTTCGGTTTTTCCATCTATTGCAACCAAACACATCCACATCGACCCGTGCCCATACAGTTGTGAGACCTAGGGTGCATGCCCTGCGGTACCAACTATGGAACTTCTGCATTTCACCAGGACAATCATGAAGAGCCCACCCGGGTAGCAAGTCTTTGCCATACACGAATTTCTGCGGGCAATCTGGCAAATCTGGTATGTCATGAACCCCAACTTTATAAACGAAATCAGTGTCTGTACGAGGCTTGGAAAACCCCGGTCCAGTCACCACTGCTTCCTTTCTATTCTTTTTTTTTGTCGGAGTCAGCTTCTTGTTTGCGCCTTTGTTGGCTGTCATCCACCTGTTCACAATCTCAGGCTCTGTATTCTTGTATGCCTTTATCACCCGTGGCACCGACCCCATTAACCGCTTCGGTCGTGCTGGCGACTTTATGACCATCTCTGGCTCATATTGCTGCACTGGTGATGGGGGTTGTTCCTCCTGGTGTACTTGTGGTGATTGGGGTGTTCATCCTGGTGTAGTTGTGGTGATTGGGGGTGTTCCTCCTGGTGTACTTGTGCTGATTGGTGGTGTTCCTCCAGCTGTACTTGTGGTGATGGGTGTTGAGCCTCCTGTTGTACCTGTGGAGTTGACGGGTTGGAGATAGTGGTGGCCACAATTGCTTGCTGTGGCACATGCTCTTGTGTGTTCTTAGCATGAACTTGTGCCGGTGTCACCATCCTCTGGGAGCAGGGTGTGAGTGAGAGAGGATCTTCAGGTGGCGGAGGTTCCAGTATGATATCTCGTTTATGCCACGGTGCATTCTTTCCTACGGCTTGTCCCAAGGTTTCAATGCCCTCATCAAGGGATAAGTCTAAGAAGTGATCATCATGTCTTGGATCCGTGATTGTGAGCACTCTTACCCATGCATATAATGGCGGGATAGGCTGTCCCCCTAACCCAGGACTATTGCTCACCACCAACGCCACACCTTTGGCAGCCTCCTTTGTCTTCCCACTTCTGCCTATCGGAATGTGCAACGAGCAAGGAGTGTCAACAGTTATAGCATCTACCGGGTATGGTTGTGCTGACGTAGAGGCAACACTACTCCGACAAAGGGTTGAGGGAGCGGGCGGCGGCGGCAGCGGCAGCGGCATCATTGAGTTATTGTTTAATGATGGTTGGCTCATCATTTGTCGTTGCTGGTGCTTGCAAATGCCGCCGTGAAATATTCATTAAATCTTGCTTGCAATGCTTTCTCCGCCGCTTCTTTAATTTGATCCTTGTACCGATCGTGTCGCCTGTACCTCTGCCTATCATTACTGAACCCGTCCTTAAAGGTCAAGTGTTTGGACAAGCCTCTGATCCGGCCTCCATGCTCTTTCGTGCCAAGGGATTCGCTGAGCATATCATTGTCTCTATTCGGAACATACTCGCCTTTCCTCTGTGCTTCGGCAAGTGCTAGAATCTTCGCCCCCACTACCTCGGTCTCAGGTTGTGGGAAGACCAATTTCTCCCCCTCCGGGCGTCCTTCCCTCCCTTTAATCCACTGGAAGGCGCGCTCGTCCACGCCTTCAAAAGGGTCCGGTTGCCCAGCGGCTATTGCGTCCTCTCTTTCCTTTGCCCACAACTCGGCCTTACCAATGTAACCACCCGGCCCAAGGCGAACTCGATGAATGTTTCTCAATGCCAGATCTCTTTGCTTCTGACTAAGGGCTATAGCATCCAGAGAGGTCTTTTGCCGTATGAACTCGGCCCACTGTGCATCTGTTATATTGTAACCCTCAGGCTTCGGCTTGCCATCCTGGACTAACTTGTTCAGTTCACCCTTCCATCGGCGGAAACATTCACCCAAATTCATCAGGGTGCGCGCACGTACTTTTTCCATGTCGGTGTTGCGAGGAAACTTGAATGATTTAGCAATGAGATGCCACATCTCCACTTTCTTCCCTTCAGGCACCTTTGACCAATCTTGGATCGTTGGGTCCACATGCACCTTTGTTCTGATTATTGCTCCAAGGGCGTTACGGAACTTTGCACGAACTTTTGGAGGGTTCTTAACCTCTCCTGATGGGCTCAGTTCTTCAACCATCCAGGTGCCTGTGGGGTATTTGTTTCTGCCTCGTTGCCCCTTCTTTTTTTAGGTTCACTGGTTGTGGCGGTGCATTCAGCCTCTGGCGCAGATGACTCCAACTCAATTTCTTGTACTGGTTGGGGGCTTACTCCACGTCGGCGGCATCTCCTTTTCCTTACCGGAGAACGAGGCACCTAACACGATCATAAGAGTCGTGAGTATATGAGGTGTTCATCTATCCAATCAAAATGTACATGAAAGCGGATCAATAGGGATCGCCGTTACCTCACTAGCCGGATCGAAATCCGGGTCAAGCTCTGTCTCCGTACGACCTACACGAGGTTCAGTGGGGTGTGGATTAAGAGGGTCCATCCACACGCCGCCTACCCACGCGCCTTGTCCTATTTGAGGTCCGTCTCCATCTTCCCGGTTCTCCTCATCCCCGGAATCTTCTTCTTCATGGTCATCCTCAAAGACATCATCACCGTCCCACTGGGTCTGGGACCCAATCACGTCCAAGTCGAACTCATTCTCATGATCATCATGATTGGATGACGATGGCTCATCCATCCTCTCGATGAAATCACATGTGACAATCAAAAACACAAAATATGTTAAACTAAAAATGTTCTTTTCATACACATGTGTATCATATATACATCAAGCCAGGGGCGGATCCAGCACCGGGTCGGCCGGGGCTGGAGTCCCCCCTACCGCTGCCGAGTTCTTGGAGCCCCCAACAGGCTCTTCTCAAAAAAATCAGCCATTGTAGCACTGCTAGAAGGGGACTGCTAGAAGGGGCTAGAGGTTGAAGATGATGAATAATTCGTCTCCTATGTCAATTTCTTAGTGTTGTGGCTTGGTATGGACCGACAAATTGCATAATCTACTTGACTCATGTTGTATTGTGATATATTCATCTATGTATCCATATAAGACTCCTTTAAATTACAACACTGGTTCTGTATTGGATATGATTCGGACAACTAGCTTTTTTGTACAGTATTGAGTCCCCCTATCAATTTTTTCTGGATCCGCCACTGCATCAAGCACTTGCTAAGCATTTCATCGAGCACTTAGTTGCATGATGGAGGACCTCCTCTCACCTTCGACTGGAGCGGCACAGGGGGGCGGCGAGCGGTCGTGGACGGCGGCCGGCGAGGACGGCCGGCCGTGCTGGCGCGGGGAGGGGAGGTGTGGCCGCAGCAGGAGCAGGGCGCGCCCGGCCCGGCGGGCGAAAGGCGGAGGATGCCAACTCGGGGGACGCCCGGGGGACGGCGGGGTGGAGCCCGCGCCGGCGGAGAGGTCGCTCCGGCGGCGGTGGTGGATCTTGCGGGAGGGGGAGGCGGCCGGAGCGCGGAGAGGCAGTGGCGCGCGCGAGGCGGAGGGTCGCAGGGGTGCGGAGGGCCGGCCGGAGGAGCGCGACGGGGGACGACAGCGGCGCGGCCGGATGAACGCGGCGGGGGACGACGGCGGCGCGGCCGGAGGAGTGCGGCGGGGGACGAGTGCGGCGGGGGACGACGACGGTGGCGCAGCCGGAGCGCGGGAAGGCACGAAAAATTTCGGCAGCCTGTCTTAAAATTTTGGCCAAGTCCCCCGGTCGCTCCAGTTTCTATATGGAGTCCATTACCAGGGGCGGGTGACCGTCACCCGCCCCTGGAAATGCCAACAAGAAGGCAAGGATCTAACCACCAGAGGACCGCATGATCATCCGCTCCACACTATATTACAACCACCGGATCAAACTGTGCGCGGCCTGACTATATAACTGCTGCTTGTGACCATAGGATGATGCATGTGTGTCAAAATTGTAAGATACATTGTACTATAAGTTGTGTCTCAAGGTTTGTAAGATAAGTCTCAAGTTTTGTAAGATAAGATCAGTGTAATGCATTCCAACAGGCTCATTTTATTGTATGAATGAACGGTGAGGCTTTTCTGTAGGGTCACCGTATAAAACTGTGGGTTAGGAAACTTAAGCATTCGAAATGTTCACACTCCCCATAATGCCCTGTTTCGAATCATACTTGCAACATCATACATATTTAAGCGAGGTAGCACAAAACTCAAAGAAGTAAGCCGCACAATACAACTAAAGAGGTAGCACAAAACTCAAAGACATAACTAAAGGGGCAGCACTTTAATTTCTCCAATTCACATACAACCATCAACCATGCATCAGTTTGGACATGCCATCTGATCACGCACATCACCAAAATAATAGTGACCATGCTAAGTGTGCACTCTCGTTTTATTTCAGTTAATGCATTCTTGCGCGTTCATTATGTCTTTTATCTCTACTCATTTGTGTTGTAACTAACCAATGGTACACGAAGATTAGGGACCTTTGTAGAATCGAGTGTCACTTCGAGATGAAGATTTTGTAGAATCGAGTGTCACAGTTAACGGGGTACTTGAACTAGGACATACTTTGACAAAGCTAAGCGTGTAGACATGAAAGAGAAGCACACTTCACTGAAACTAGGACCTGCTAGCTCAAAAGGCACAAGACATGGCATTAGAAGCAACGAAAACGACCAACGACTCAAAGAAGTGTGAATCAGATTAGTTTGAACCGACACCATTCACAACAATATACGGTGCGCCATATTTTACGCGGGCAGGAAGAACGTACGTTGAAGCGGTGGCTCCAAAAAGCGTTACACGTTCGTCCGCTCCGAGCAGTTTACCGGCAGCGGATGAAACTGTGCTCGCGCGTGAAATTGGTGCCGAGCTTCCACCGGATGAAGGTCTGTTCAAGCGGTCCTCTTCATTGTGGCATCACCGGACGAAACCGTTGCTGCAATGAGCTTTCAAGCAATTATGGATCAAGTCCTAGAGGTGTTTGATTATATTTGCGTCGAGGGGAGCCCAGTATGCACCAGATATTCAAAGTACCAAGCTTGTGTCTCTTTCTAGAAGCCACATGATTGGATTGGCCCTTACCTACGTTGTTCGAGGTTTATGGTAGTGCGTATGACTGTCCATGTGAAGCAACGTCGAGCGCACTAAATCATGCTCTACTTTATTTTGATGAAGTTCTAGGTTTCACGATCGGAGACCTAAACTATGTTGGATTACTAAGGACGTGAAGCAGTGTAAGAAATGTGTATCATTGATGTACCTTTATCCTTTTCGTATGGATTTGAACTTGTCTTTAGCATTGATGTAAGAACCTGTGATACTTGTTATATATATTTCATAGCATTTACTTTGTTATCTGAATGTTGGATGTAAATGGTGCCACCCGCCCAGACTGCGATAGAAATAGGAATGCAAATAGATATTAAAATGGAAGCCAAATAAACAAGATAAAAATAAGAGTAAAATGCACAGTACGTCCCTCAACTATTGGCTCCTTCCCATCTGTGTCCTCCAACTTTCAAAGTGACTATCCAGGTCCCTCATCTATGTCCGCGGCGCATCCACGGCCATGACGCAGCCACGACAGCCACATAATCCAACGTGGTCGAGCCAGAGCGGCAGTCGAAGAGCTAGGTCATCGCTAATTTAGCAGAAAACTCCCCGTGAGCGTTCTGTTCTTTAGTGCTCGCCGCCGCTGCTTTGCTTCTCGCCGCCGCCGCTTCTCATCCCCATTCTCTTCTTCTTCAGTGCTCGCCGCCGCCGCTTTGCTTCTCGCCGCCCGCGCCCTCGGTAGCTGGTCCGACCACCGGCGCCCGACTTCTTCGATCCGCAGCGCTTCGACGGAGTCTGCGATGCCGGTCGGGAGCTCGTCATCCGCGCAGAGTATTGGGCCCTTGAGATTGGCCGAGAAAACACGGCTGCCCCTGATCCCGTGCCCTAAATGTGGCGAGGAGATCCTCGAGCTCACTTCGGGTCAACGATCTAAGGTCCCGGGGGCCATCTTCTTCATGTGTCGGCTTCATCGCAGAGATGTAAGTGTCGAGCCCTTGAAATTTTCCCTCCCTGTTCATCATCGTTCATACCCACTGTACAATTTGCAGGACACTACAAGTTGCCCATGGTATTTGTTTGCTGACAAGTATGAGAAGTTGCTAATTTCTATGGGACTGGTGGAGAAAAGAGGGGCTACTGGCGCCGGCATTAGGCAGGAGGTTACCTTGAATGAAATTGAGCAGGTCAAGATTGCAATTGGACGCTTAGAGGGAGTAGTGGAAGGAAACAAGTCAGAATTGACACCTTTGCTTGCTGATGTAGTTTGTCTGAAGAATGGCTGTGACAGTGTAGCTGAAAAGCTTCAGAAGTTGGTAGACCTAGGAAAAATTGTAGCTGTGAGCCTTATAGTTGTTGCTGTTGTTCTTGTTCTGGGTGTAATAACCTTGTTTTTCAAGTAGAAGTGGCCTACTGAACCATGTGTTCAAGTATGTTTCAGGGCTGTAGCTGTAATGGCTGTGTTCATGTTCAATGAATGGAATGTGAGTTTGTGTTCATGTTCAATGCACGTCGGATTATGTGGCTGGCGTGGCTGCGTCAGGGCCGTGGATGCGCCGCGGACATACATGAAGGACCTGGATAGTTACTTTGAAAGTTGGAGTACGCGGATGGGAAGGAGCCAATAGTTGAGGGATGTACTGTGCATTTTACTCTAAAAATAACTACATAGAGGGAGTTGCACACTCGAGTTAGACCAGTAGTCATCGTAAATAACTCAAGACACATGGCTAAAAGCAAGGAAATAGACAAGAGACTCAAAAAAGGATGTGGCGGACGAGTTAGATCGGAAACAATGTCACAGTTTCATCAGCTGGTCGTTGTCTAGCACGGAGCGTTTTAATGGCCGTTCATCCTGTGGTGGCTTAGCTTGCACTAGTACACAGGGTCATGCCGTGATCGTTGGGTCTGTATTACGCTTCTAGCACCGAATAAATGTGTCGGCTGTGTAGCGCTGCAGCCTTCATCCTCAGATCACACAGGATGGACACAGTTCCGAAAGGTGACTTCTGTCGTAGGCCGATCGGATGAATGGGTGGCTGAAGTGGCGTCGGGCAACTCCGAGCGCGGCACCAAATGAAGAGACATTGGTCCGTTGCGTTCTGTTTTACCCAAACCGGATAAACCTGTGCCAAGGGGAAGTCAGACCCAGCTACTGTCGTGACCACCGAATGAATGGGCATTCGTCCGGTGCTCTCTATTGGTGACTCACCGTATAAAACTGTCGTTTAGGCAACATCACGGTCAACTATGTTCGCGCCACCATATGAACAGTGTTTATGTAAACGTTGTGTGATCGTGCCGACGGAATGAAAGGGCATTCAAACGCTCCTGTCTATGTCTATGGTGTGACGAGCGTATAAAATGTTGGTCATATAGTCGATTAATATGCAAGTGCTTACAAATTTCAAATTTGAATATAAGTTAATATAGTAATGTGAAGACGTCCCCGTTCATACCCTCTGAGGCAATCAATCCTTACAATACACATGCATACAAATTGAAATTTGAACAGAAGGTAATACACATGTCATATCTAGCCGGTGACAATTCTTGGTTCTCCATCATTCCGTGCCCATGGCTTTTCGCCCCTTTTTATGCCTGCTTCTACATTCTGTATCTTCTCTAGTAGATCTTGGAAGAGGTTCATTTCTTCGAACTGATTGTATTGTTCGACGTCCTCAACTCCGTCAGCTCCTATAATAGCTTGTTTTCCAGGGATCACAATGTGCTTCTGTTTTTTAGAAGGGTCGATTACATAAAGAACCTGTGCAACATGTGAAGCAAGTATCCAAGGGTCATCTTTGTATCCAATATTTTGGAGGTCAACAATTGTTAGTCCATAGTTGTCCACCTCAACACCTCTTGGGTGGTTCACCCATCTACACCGAAAGACGGGGAACCTAATATTACAACCATAGTCTAGTTCCCATATATCATCTATGATGCCATAATATGTGATGTTTTTGCCGGTATTTCCGTCTAAGGCTTGTGTGCGAACACCGCTATTTTGAGACACGCTTTTCTTGTCTTTTTTTGGCAGTATAAAATATGTAGCCATTAATATCATAACCTTGCCATGATGTGACCTGAGCGGATGGTCCTGATGCCAATCTTTTGATTGTTTTTTCTTCTATGGTTTCCCCATCTGGTATGTCCTGTTCCTTTAACCAATCGACGAATCGACGCTTGTGCTCCTTCATGATCCAATCTTGTGAGCGGCCATGACTTTCTGCTCTTACAACATCCAGGTGTCTTTGGATGAATGGTCCCATTAGTGTGATGCGTTGCAGGACACTGTAATGTGCTAGTTTTATCTCATTCATGTCATTGTCGATGAATGTTTTCCTCCCCGCTATGCCGATACCATCCAATCTTCCCTGATGAAGTGACGCTGGTAAACCAATCCCCAAATTATCTTTTAGATAAGCCAGGCAGCACTCGATGACTTCTTCAGTACTGTATCCCTCTATCATGCTTCCCTCAGGGTTTGCACGATTCAGTACGTATCGGTTCAAGATTGACAAGAAACGCTCGTATGACCACATTTCGTGTAAGTATAGGGGACCCAGTGCCCTTATCTGATCTACCATGTGAATCATGAGGTGTTCTGTGATGTCAAAAAATTGTGGAGGAAAGCACATCTCAAGCTGCACCATGGTCTCCCTGACAAAAACCTGCAGATCGTCCAATTCGTCTTTGACAATCACCTTCTGAGAAATTCTGTCGAAGAAGTAATACAACCGAGTGATCACCATCTTTACGTATACTGGCTTGATCGCCCTGATTGCAATTGCAAGGAACACAGTCAGCATAACATGGCAATCGTGACAATTGTATCCAGTAAACGAGAGATCTTTCATCGACACTAGTTTCTTGATGTTGGATGAGTAACGACTCGGAACTCTGATACCCCGTAAACACTGACATACTGCCCTCTTCTCAGCCAATATTAAGTTGTAGCTAGCCGCGGGAAGTTTATATCTTCCATTCCCCATATCTATAGGGTGAAGATCATCTCTAATGTTCATAGCTACCAAGTCCTGGCGCGACTTCAGGTTATCCTTTGAATCCAGTAAGAGCCCAATCATGTTACCGAACACATTCTTCTTCATGTGCATACCATCTATGGCATGGCGGACCTCTAGGTCCTCCCAATACGGTAAGTACTTGAAGAAAATTGACTTCTTCTTAAACGGCACGCCATCCTTAGGTGCCTTATCTCTTTTTTTCGGCTTTCCGTCTTTTGTCATCTTCCCATATTCAACCTCGATGTCCTTGACCATCTCAAAAACTGCGTGTCCGTCTTGTTTTGCAGGAGCGGGACCTATCACAGCGTCGCCTCCAAAAAATTGATGGAACTTCTTACCTCGGTACTTGTGTCCTTCCTCTAAGAAGCGTCTGTACCTCAGGAAAACTCCCTTTCTAGTTCCGTCGAGGAAATACCAAGCGGTTTCGTCGTCCAAGCATACACTGCATGCCGTCTTTCCTTTGACCTGCCCTGAAAGCACAAACAATGCCTGGTAATCGTTGATGGTAACGAAGATCATAGCTCTTAGGGTGAATTCTTGCTGTGTAAAACCATCAATCATCTTGATACCGTTGTTCCATAAATTTGCCATCTCTTCCAACAGAGGCTCAAGAAAAACATTAATATCTATGCCTGGATGCTTTGGGCCTTGTATAAGTATGCATAGGAAAAAATACTTTCGCTTCTGGCACAACCATGTAGGTAGATTGAACATGCTCAAGACAACTGGCCATGTGCTGTGTGTGCTCATCCTTTGACCAAATGGATTCATTCCATCCGTACTCAAAGCAAACCGAACATTTCTTGGATCTTTTGCAAATTCTTTATGCTTCTCGTCGAATTTCTACCACTGGCTAGCGTCGGCTGGATGGCGAAGCTTTCCGTCTCCCTTCCTGCGCTTATCAGAATCCCACCAGCGCATCAGTTCAGCGTCGTTTGGGTTTGAGAACAGACGCCTCAGGCGATCGGCCACAGGGAGGTACCACACGACCATGGAGGGAATTTTCCTCTGCTTCCCATCATCATCAACGCCTACACAAGTGTCAGGTTCCTCATTACAAGCAACACTACCCCTCCTCTTTCTTTTATTCCCGTCTGTTTGAACTTTGTCCTCGCCCCCACAATAGCTAGCATTGTTTTTGTACCGTTTTGCACCACATACCGGGCATTTGTCCAAATTTTTGAATGCATCCCCTCGGTACAATATACAATGATTTGGACAAGCATGAATTCTTTCCACACCCATCGTGAAGGGACTAATAAGCTTCTTTGCTCGATAAGTGTTCTCCGGTACTTTATTAGGCTTTGGAAGCAACCATGCTAAGATACGAAGGAGATCATTGAAACTAACGTCGGACCAACCATATTTAGCCTTTAGAATCAACAGCTCGAGTATGAAGCGAAGCACAGTCCAGTGTCTCGGACAACCCTTTGAACGCTCATACACAGTTTCCTGAGCTGCCTTTTTCAACGACTCAACATTTTGTGCGCCTTTCACACTGCCAACTAATAGTTCCTCTTCGGTATGATGCAACAACTGGCCCAAGAAATCGCTGTCATCAAATTCATCACCACCTTCATCCCCAACAATGTCCTCAACACCTTCATCCCCAGCAATGTCCTCACCACCACCGACTCCATCACCACCACTGTCAACACCATCATCACTTCCGTCATCCTCGAAACCATAATCTTCATCATAACCGTCAAAGTATCTGTTGACGGCTTCAGGGTCTCGCCAGATGTCTTGCAACTGGTCCACAACGTCGGTATCCTTCTTCTCACCATGGTATGTCCATAATGTGTACTCCTTCACGAAACCATGAACCAGCACATGTGATCGGATTGTAACCAAGTCATTGAAAACACAATGGTTTTGGCACATTCGGCAGGGGCAACGCATATCTTTGGTCCTCTCGTCCATTGCATGATTCTCTGCGACTTTAAGAAACTTGTCAAACTCTCGGCGAAAATATTCACCATGCCTTGATATATTGTACATCCATGACCGATCCATCTTGTAACCTTGAAAAATTCCATTAAAAATATAAGTCAAGAAAAAATAACACATATCCATGAACAAAAAATATAAGACATTATATGAGGCTAACGTTGAAAATGTAACAAAAAGAAAAGAAATACACGCTTATTGTAAAAAAGATAAATCTTCTTGTCTCTCCTCCATGGTTTTAGCAATTTCCCCATCCATGAATGAGCCTAAAAAGTCAAATCCGAGGCAAATTAAGGGGAGAATCATCTTCCCCTACTTCACTAACCTAGTTCCATCCAAAAGGTTGAGCTTAATTGGGGTCCAATCGGCCAAGTACTACCATACATGGAGATTTAGATCTAGCTAGAGGTACTACCATGGAGATCTAATTGAGCCATATAATCAATGCAATAAGCTTAAGAATAGTCATAGGATAAGCATCAACTCACCTCCTAATGAGGGGACAAACCATCCACTTGTCCTCCACTTGTCTTGGGAAATTTGGGCAGCACCTCCCTCTCCTTTTTCCGGTTTGGAGTCCACTTGTCGGGTTGTGGAAGAAGACCTCTCGCTTTATGCACAGAGCAACACTTCTAGGGGCGGTTCATGGCGCGAGCCGCCTCTGATAATGAGTTTCAGGGGCGGGTCATAGCATGGGCCGCCTCTGGAATAGACAGCATTTACAGGGGCGGTCGACGCCATTGCCCGACCCTGGAAATGCTATTTACAGGGGCGGTTGATGGGGCCAGCCGCCCCTGATAATGAGTTTCCAGGGGCGGGTCATGGCATGGGCCGCCCCTGGAAAGGGAAGCATTTGCAGGGGCGGGCCATCCCATCGCCCGCCCCTAGAAAATGCTATTTACAGAGGCGGGTCATGGCGTCACCCGCCCCTGCAAAAATTGGATGTTTCCAGAGGCGGCTCATGGCATCACCCGCCCCTGTAAAGCGGTCTGTAGGGGCGGCCCTTAGTTACAGTGTCATTCATGCATTTGTAGGGGCGCGTCGCCTTTTAGTCCGCCCCTAAAAAAACCCCTGGCTCTTACAAATATTTTTTTAGTAGCGCCGGCAACTGGGCAAGGACCATCGACGCGCCGCGCAATGCTCATCACCGGTGTCCCGATCGGGGGCACGGAGATGAATCTATACGTCTCCTCTATCGGTCAATCGATCCATATGATGTAAGAGAGA
>CM014276.1:59463394-59540055 GCA_004135705.1 Alloteropsis semialata
ACAGTATCATACATGCACGCGGTGCGTTCAGACTTCAGACTACAGACTTCAGACTTGAGACAGGCCGAGAGAGCAGGCGAGAATGAGGAAACAGACGGGGAGCGACCAATGCAAGCTAGAGATGCATGCATGGCTGGATGAAAGGTACGTGGAGGTCGGCACGGGAAGGCGCCAAGCCGTGCTCGCCACGCCCTTCCAACGGGTTGCCAATGCCTGATGTCGCCCCGTCGCCCGTCTTGGATCATTGGACACGGGACGCCGTCGTCGCCTCTCCCTGTCAATCCGTCTCCCCCATGGCCCCTGCAAAGGCTAGCTGCAATCCTGCACCGTGTTCTTACGGGAAATAATCCTTCGCGTTTGTAGTGTGCGCCCTGCTCGTACGGATGCATATGGTAGGAGGTACCCGTCGGTCCATGGATCATGCATCCACTTGCTGCTGAAGAAAGTCCAAGAAATGTGGCCCGATGGATATGATCGATTCACTGGTGGAGATCTTGTACGACCACAAGAGTTCTAATATAATATTTTCTGACAACTTTGTGAGTGGCTAACAGTTTAGTACTCCTTTGGCAATTTTCTTAAGTGGACCATATTTTTTGAAGTGTTTTTTTTTGCTTTTTTCTAGTTTTTTTTGACAAATCGTTATTAGCAACATTTTCAATACATGTATGTATTAACAACAGTTATTATAGACACCTAACATAAGATTAGAAACTATTGTACATTTGAAAAAAAAATGTTGGGAAATATTATCACTCTTGTAGTGAGACGTATATCACCCCCTCGGCGCACGGTATATATAGAAAGTTGGTAAGACTGTTGATCTCTCATTCTCTCTTCATCCCTTTTATTATGCGCTTTTGAAGAGAGAAATATATACGATGATTGATGGTTGGCATAAATGCAATATAGTCCTCTAAAAATATCTGAAGATAATGCCAAACTGCCAATGGATAGTAGCTAGCAGGGGGCCATGCAAGCATATTGCAAGCAACACATGGCGCCTATACGTGTTGGAAAGAACAAACAACAGTAACCACCCGCTACCCCACACAAGTCGTTCTTACACAGTTCTAAATTCAATCATGCTTCTTCTTCTTTTACTTGAGACTTGACTGTAACTCTCTTCTTTCTGTGCGTGTATCTGTAAGATGCATACTAGCCATTCATGTATAGTTATGCTAGCTGCTAAGAGGGAGGTAATGTTTCTTTTTCACCCACCGTATGCATGATGCATCTGCGCGTCGACGGGTCAATAATTTTGTAGCTTGCGTTGACGTGCTTACTGCCGCCAAGTTAACGCATGGAGGAAAACGCAGGCACCGAAAACTACTTTTTTTTTTCGAACGAACCGGCACGAGATTGTGCCAATTTCATTGATAAAGAAGGAATAGTTTAATACATCCGGCTAACCGGAGCAAAAACAAAAGTACTACTCAGGCACCGAAAACTACTGGTCTGCAACAAAACAACCGCGCGAGTTCAGGACTTGCTACAGTCAAAAAACCGGTTGTCTGCCAGTAGGCTGTCGATTCAACTGCGCGACATGCGGACCCCACGGACGTCCCTCACAAACTCTCACATGCGCTCTCGCAATTCCAGGAACGAGAGGACAGACAGATCGATCGCCAAGTCGCCATGACTTGGGCGTCGAAGCAACAACATCCAGCTCCTCCGTCTCGACGGCAGCCACAACCTTTGGCTACCGAGACAGTGAGACATGGCACCAGCTCGGCCATTGCCATCGTCACTTCACAGCCTCACGTACGCCTATATAAGCGCGCCCCCGGCTCGCCTGCTTCACTCGCACCAGCACCACCACTCGAGCTGAGCTCTCAGAGCTAGTGATCGTGAGCTAGCCTCGCGCCATGGCCGCCAAGAGCCACCGCATTGTGGCCCTCCTGCTCGTGGCGGCCACGCTGGTCGCGCAGCTCGCGCCGGCCGCGGCGTGCCCGTACTGCCCGACGCCCAACACACCGCCGTCGTCCCCGCCACCGCCGTCTCCCCCGCCCCCGAAGCCGTCCCCGCCTCCCCCGCCCCCGAAGGCATCCCCGCCGCCCCCGAAGGCGTCTCCGCCGCCGCCGACCACGCCCTGCCCTCCACCGCCGTCGCCCACACCGCCGCCGCCGTCCACGCCGACGGGAAAGTGCCCCCTGAACACGCTGAAGCTGCTGGCGTGCGTGGACGCGCTCAACGGGCTCGTGCACGCCGTGGTGGGCGCCAAGGCCGGCGAGAAATGCTGCCCGCTGCTCTCCGGCGTGGCCGACCTCGACGCCGCGCTCTGCCTCTGCACCACCATCAAGGCCAAGGCGCTCAGCGTCAGCATCGTGCTCCCCATCGCCATCGAGGTGCTCGTCAACGAGTGCCACAAGAACGTGCCCGCCAGCTTCCAGTGCCCGTGATTATTTAAGCTCACGAATCACTGCGTATGTATCATTATATCCTCATGCATTCATGCATGCATGCGGCTAAGATTTTACTATAGCATATGATGGTAAATCGCTCAGGTTATACTTGCATCATATAACGGCTACATAGCTTAAGCATAGCTTCATACATGCATGAGCTCTTTGGTTTGTGATATATATACATGGGGCGAGCTGTGGATTGTGCATTTATCTTGAAATTGTTGTGTACCAATATTTGTATCATCATAACCAGTTTGAGAGTTAATTGTGGGTTTGTAGTGACTAAAAAGGTTTATGCATGAATAAAGTGTGTGTCATATATGTGAAGTTTACTGTGCAAAGTTGACAAAATCTTGCCAACTTGTTGTACTAAACCAAAGATATCGATGTCATTTGTTCTCAATGTAACATGCTTCGTTTTGTTAAATGAATGTTCATTCATCCGCTGATGATGAGAAGTTCTGTGGCTTGTTCCTGGGGGTCATAGGGTATTTTTCGGTCTTGATTGTATTCTCTGTACATTTTCGTCTTGTTCCTGGGAGAATTTTTTTTCCATTGAAAAGAGTTTCTCGAACAACGAAGATTTTATTCCACAGAAAAAGACAATATTTTCAACTCAGTGGGAAGAAAATGCCACCCGGTTACTGCCACTAGTCAACCTTGGAACAGAACGAATCGAAAAGTTTGAAGGTTGAAAAAAAAAAACCCCTCACAACTGCAACTGCACCAGTTCGACACAGCAGGTTAACGCAAGGCATTTGCAGGTTAAGCCTGCTTCTCCAAAAAAAAAAAAAAAAAAATTGCAGGTTAAGCCTACAGTGCAACCTTTTCGTTTGCCCATTTTCCTATTAAAAAAATTAAATAACTGGTCTAAAAGAAAAATTAGGTGGGTCTGCATTTGATATGAAAAAAAAAGAAATGTTAGACACAACATAGTTCAAAATAAAAAATATATCACCATCCCCAAAGAATTGTGCAAATAATAATCAAGGTAGGCAGATCTGCATGGAGTTGAAGGAGCTCAAAACACAGTAACAAGGTAAGCAGCAGCAGTGCCAAATCATCGATATGTTTCTATAAACAAAACACAGTAACAAGGGAAGGCCAAGCATTTTAACACAGTAACAAGGGAAGGCCAAGCATTTTTCCGCAAAACAAAAAAGAAATAAAGAAAAAGAAAGGCCAATCATCTGCCTAAATTCAACCTCCCAATCTCAGTTTACAGATTATTGTTTCTCCAACAACATGCGTACGGCGCTAAGCTTGTCCGACATGTATAAGCACAAGAACGCCGCGTAAAAACAATAGAAGAATTCGGACCACACATCAGAGGAAATCAGTGTGAGGTCCTGAAGGACGCACGAGCAAGTTGCCTATAACGCTGCCCACAAGGATTGACGGTACCTGCTAATCCAGCAGAACACAACAAAATGCTAACGTTGACGATAAAATGTAACAATGATATTCTACATATCCGTTTATACAGCAGGTTGTTCCGGTACAGGTACAGGATTGACCAAGTAACTTTACCATTACCATCAAGGAAATTAGACAAACAAAACCACCACTCCACTGTGTCAACACACACCAAATGGAAAATGGGATCAATGTGGTGTTTTCTATAATCGTTGGGATTGACGTGTTCAAGCAACAGCTTGGAGGGCCCTCTCGAAGTTTGCTTCTGAGGATGCGGCGTTCTTAACTAGCACATGATCAGGATGTGATAGCTTCAGCTGGCTGCAAAGAGTAATAAGAAGAAAGTTATAAGCAACCTACACTGTATTTGGTTATCAAAAGTAAAATAAATAGTCACTGAACAGGTACTAAACACCAAAACAAAGCAAGGAAAATTCTACTTATAACGACCATGGTGCGCCAGAAAGCAGTTAACTCTATCTATCCTCAATAGCTAAGGTCTTGATTTTGCCCTCAGCTTCTCAAAATATCAATCTTCTGTGTCTTGAATGTTTCATAAATCACTAATGAAGCTATGAGTCAGATTTGATGAAGCTTAGGGTGCTCCTAACTTATTTATAGCACCCCCTCCAAAATCAAAGGTGATAGAGGATCCTAGCATGATACCCTACCACTTATTTTGCATACTATATTCGTGGCATGTAAAGCAAGTGGAACAGTCTTCTTGAATGCGTGTGGACCAAAAGTCGGACCGGCAAACACAGCCAGCATAGGTCAGTTTCAAGTTGCTGTGGAAACCTTGTCAGGATATATGAGATCAGGAAGACGTGGCTGTAAGATGTTAATCCCAGATATGCAAAATCAGGATCAGAGGCCAAAAGGCACAGCTGTGCTGCATGAGACTAGAACGCGTGAATTCATTGAACAGAAAAAATATCTCACAACAACGTCCCTGTGGTCCTACTCTCAGCACGTCGCTACATCCCAAAGCCCAAACTCCAAGGCCATAGACTCATAGCTCTTTGTATAACAGAAGTGTATTCTCAATTTATCTGAAAGTTTCAGCCTCTAAATACAAAGGTTGATTCAAAGTTGGCAGAAACATCTTCTACAATCTCTTGCCTTGCAGCCTTGCTAGCCATTTATATTTAGGTTTGATAAGCACAATCCATGTACACTCATCGGCTAATATATTTCTAAGATCATTAGATCAGTTTACAGTGCATTTACTGGATTAATACAAATTCACAAGAGAAGCCATAAACAATAACATAGTGAGCAGTAGAAACCATATAGATGTTTTTACGTTACACATCGTACCTGAGGAATCGTGATGATGGTTTGCCAAGGTGGAGATTACATACAATGAGATTGGCAAGGGTTTCAGGATCTTTTGCATCCTACAATAATAGAAAAAGACGGTTAGAGTATAGCGGTGAACTTTACACCCTTATGCATTTTCAAAAGAAAAAAAAAACAAATGCCACATGTTTGCATCCATTACTGGAACGGTGGGTAATCAGTGCAAACCTTGTTCAATGCTTCAAGCAATAGAGTCTCGGCCTCGTCAAAGCTTCCCATGTGCATACAGCAAACTGCTTTCCCGTTCAGAACCATCCCTGTCATTGGGTACTTTTCAGCAAAGTCTTGGAATATAAGATAAGCTTCACGGATCTTAGAGCCACCCTGCACCATTGATTAAAATGATGTTAAGCACATTGTTTCTGGGAAAGGACTAATGCAGAGACGAAACTAAAGTATTTAACAACATTGGACTGTGAACTTACAACAGCAATGTCCAACCATGCATTTGCAAGTTGTGTCAGTGTATGGTCTTCGTCAATTTGTTGCATGATCTTTAGTTGCTTCTCAGCATAGTCTGAACGATGCATCTTAATGAAGATCTGGACATTCAATGCATGCCTGTAACCAAGTGAGAGTCCCCCATCAGCAAACAGCTTTAAGTTTGATAGATGCCGGATGCAAATGAGGTTCAAAACGCCAAGCTTCACAGTGAATTCAAAAACCAGCAATGTCAAAATAAAATCAGTAAAGTGACATCCTGTATAACTACCAATCACAGTACACCCCAAAGAAATGAATATCTATCAATGATCCTGCACAAAATAAACATCTAGACCAACTCTTATCCATCAAATTTTCAACAAGATAAACATAAAGAACATCTGACCATGGAAGGCTAGAAGCTGGAGCACTTAAGCACAGGAAAGCTTCCAACCACATCATTGAGATAATGAACAGTGTGCAGGAAACAGCGGTATTTACGTTACTTTCTATCAGTAAGTTTTTCAATTTTACATGGTACAGGAAATAAATCTGGGCAGCATTGCCTATGAAAACAAAACTCATAGAGCATTTGCTGCTGTTCAGTGTCATCCCTGATTCAATACTGAAAGTCTAAAGCATCAAAAGACGGAGGGAATAGGAGTCAACATACAAATCCAGAGTTCCTCCAGACTGTGTGTGCTTGAGAGCCTCACTGTAGTTCTCCTCATGCATAAATATGATTCCAGCAATCAATCGCAGAACAGGATTGCTTCCAATTGCTGAATCGCTCAACCATTCCTTGAGACTGGAGATTGCACCTTCCTTCAGAATTGCACAAGAAATAACATAAAAGGCATTTCAGACTAAAACCTATGTAAAAAGAACTGAAGATTTAAACATGAAAAGCGCCTTTAAACTGCAAAACACAGACACATACAAGCACAAAAATTACTTTAAGTGTGCTGCCCGAACTACTATCTCATTACTATAACAAAATTAAGAAAGATAAATAATTGAACAAAATATTGATCCTCAGAGGAGCAATCATTGGCTGTCAGTCAACCACGTGCCCTCATTTCTGGTGTGGTTAATTACTCTATAGTAATCTCAAGCTATTCTCCAATAATTGGCTAATCTATAATTTAGTTTAAATGGTAACATTATGGATTTTGGGTAGCATAGCATCACATCATCTTTTAGACGAGATTACAAGCTAAATTCTTTATTTCCCAAATGTTACACACAAGGAAGGTCTTCACACTATCTAAACTGTACATAGCACATATGATAAGAGGAGAGCTCATAGGTGTCAGGACAAGTTGCAGCAGCGATTTGAGAAGGCCCAATACATGCCCTACGCCAACAAACCTGATACACTAATAGTGTTGAGGAAGTGTTAATTGAATCATACTTTCAGTGTTCTATTTTAATCATCACATGGCCAACCCTATGCCATCGTACGAAGTGAGAGTAGAAGAGGGCATTTCTACCAGCAATATACAAATGCTAACATTACTGAATGATAGTACAGACCTCATGCACAGTGGGTGGCATGCAACCAGACACAGATTATTGTACCCATTGCGCAGACGAGCTCATGCTTTCAATTGAAATGGCGATAGCAATCAATCACCAACGATCTCATCAGTCCTTAGCCTCTAGCAGTGCACATGATGCATAGCATATAACCCCAGATCACATTACTCAGTATAGCAGTGGCAGATCTAAGCCTACTATCGTAACGATCCCCAACTCAACGGCCCAGATCCAGACCAGCTGAGCACAATCAGGAACAGATGAGAGGCTATACAGGTCAGATCCAGCGCGCTAACCTTGTCCCCGGTGAGGTAGAGAGCGAGGAGCTTCACGGCCTGCAGCGACGTCGCGGCCGACGAGTCGATCTCGCTGATCACCAGCTGCGCAAACACAAGAGGCGTGCCCACCGATCAGAGCCAGAACCAATTGCGGCGAGCAAGCGGGGAGCCTGACGCGGAATCAATTCGCACCTGGTAGGAGCCGAGGGCGATGTAGGAGCGGAAGACGATGGTGTCGCGCTCGGCGGCGGCGTCGGCGTCGAGGCCCGGTACGTCGCTGTTGTTGATGGCCGCCTGGTAGGCGCCCAGGTAAAAGAGGTTCCGCAGGTTGAAGAGCAGGTCGGGGGTGGCCATCGCTGCGGCGTTCGACGGCGGCGACGCGACGCGGGCGGTTGGGCGGCGAGAGGGGAGATCCGGGAGGGTGCTCAACTCCGCCTGTTTGGTCTCTTCGGTTTGCTGCTGGGGAAGAAGAGGCGAATGGACTTATTTATAACTGGGCTCTCGTTGGGCCTGCAATGAAGGCATTTAGGCCTGGTAGTTCGGCCTGTGGGCTCGAAGTGTTTACCGGACCAAACCAGGCCCAAAGCCTGACATTGACGTCGTGCTCCTGCCGCGGCGCGCAAACGCGATGCCGACGCGGAGGACGGAGTCGCTGGCGCCATAAAGAGAGCGGCAACTCAGAGGAAGCAAGCACCGATTCCGCCGCCACTCGCAGCAGCGCCACCACTCCAGCTCCTCCGGTTCTCCGGTCCAGGCCACCGCCACCTCAGATCCGCGGCGCAGCAATGGCACCGACGGAGGCGGAGCAGCACCCGCGGAGGGCGCTGGCGCTAGCGGCGCACGACGCCTCCGGCCGCGTCTCCCCCGTCCGCATCTCGCGAAGGTACCTTGCGCGCGCTCTCTCTCGTGGGTGGTGAACTTCTCATGGCCGTAGCTGGGTGCTTCCTCATGGATCCCTAGTGCCTCCTCCAAATTGCGTTTGCTGCTGGATAAAACCCGGTAGCGTGGGCTTGGCGTGGAATCGGGCGCAATGCAGGACTAGTGAAGCGACGTTGCAAGTGGAATCTCGCCGTTGTTGTTGGATGTTTTTGCTCCTCCCGTTTCTCCGGCTATAAGAAAGTACGGGGTAATTTAGCACGGGTTGCAGTTGAAATGCAGCATTAGCAAAGCAATGGGGCGAATAGAGCGGTTTTCGCTTCCATTTCGAACGCAAGTTTGAGGTTCTGATTGTTGTTAGCGTCGATCTGCAAGTTTGAAGTTCTGGTGCCTGTCTAGATGGAGCGTATTTCAGCTAACATATCCAATTTCTTATAAAGACTAGCATCTTATTTTTCCCCCCCCTCAATTTCAAGTTGAAATTTGAGCACTATTATGCAATGTTATGCTTAAATGCATACCGGCATGAAAACGCATGTACTCATATGGAAGCACACAAAATTCAATGGTAATTGTCCCCGAGGAATCAATTGCAAATAAACCATAGTAAAATCAGAATGATTTCAGTAAAAACCTTGACGTTTGTTGTAGCATTGCAGGTTTGAAATCTAACCACACTAGAATGGATTTTGGTGAGTAAATCGAGTCACCTGCTTTTACGTTTAGGCTTTACCCATCCATCCATCAGTCTTGGTTCAACCACTAGTTCCTTCTACTTAAAACAGTAGGCATAACATAAACACAGATCTGGCCAGATCCCAACTGCATGTACGCTTCTTAAAACCTGGCCCTTTGCTGCTTGCTGGAATGCTGGTGCATCAATACAAGGTGACAACTGACAATGCCACTCCTGCTCTTGCAGGAATTTATTGAGCCCACAGTTATCTTCCCCCCTCTCTTCATTGTGCGGCTCTTTCTGGTTTCTGGTTGCTACCATCGCAGTCACCAATCACCACGTCCTCTCTGCTGCCTTCTGGACCCTCGACCTCCTCATAGTAAATAGTATAATAACTAAATAAATGTTCATCACGAGCGTCGGTCCGTGCATGGATGGATCATGTGGTTCGACTTGTAGGGCCTGATGCACATGGAGTGTTTATGTGGGCTGCGTGCCTGCGTGTTCATATTCGTCTGGTATGATGCATTTTTCCCCTTCTATTCTATTGCACACGTCCCATGGTGATCGTCTGATCGACGATGCCCCTAGGGAGAATGAAGACGGGGTGTTGAAAACTGGTCCATGAGTTGGTTGCATCTGTGCACAGGTCTTGAAGACATTACCAGATTTTGCCAGTGAAGCAAGCAGTGCAGGCATTTCCAAATTTTCACAACCACCCAACAATCTGTTTGTTGGTGATACGGCTACCTGCATCCTCTATATATGACAGCTGGTCTCCTGCTATGTGCATTTTCTTTCAGCTAAGATTGTATAATAATATGTGGAAGGTTTCTATTCGTTACAGGGAGCAGTTTGATTGATTCAATTCGCTCGAAAAAGTTTAATTGATTCAAACGGATAAAGTTAAATTCTAATATAAGAGATAAAAGTAAAACTGTGGATGTCTAGATTTGGACTAGCAAAAGTGCTGGGTACTTGGTTGTGGAGCTGAGTTTGTCACTTCACTGCCCGCATTTCAGTCTAGAAAGTAGAAACATAGCCATGAAATATTTTCAGTTGAAGATAATTAAGTAGGCTTCTTTTCTGTGAGGAAATTTGGACCAGACTGAAACTGAAGTACTATTCCATGCAGCACTTGATAAATAGCTGTTTTCTGACATAAGCAGGTTGCATTAAAAAAAAGATCTGGACAGATAATCAGGATTTGTTACATGAGAAGATGTTTTATGACTTGCCATTTTGCAGGGAAACTGGAGATGATGATGTCGCCATACAGATACTGTACTGCGGGATATGCCATTCTGACCTGCACACTGTCAAGAACGAGTGGAGGACCGCCATCTATCCAGTTGTCCCTGGGTAGGTGTTCTCACGTCTTACAATTCAAGGGATGCAAATCAATTAAAAGAATTACGTAATCAATCTGAGCTATTCTCACCGCACTGGATACTCGCGTGATATCCACTCTGAACCTTCGTTTCAGAAGGGGGGAAAATGACACGCTCTCTGATTCTGATAATACTAACATGAGGCCATCTCATATTCAGTGCTCTCATTTTCAACAGGCAACTCTGATTGGTTGCTCTGAGCACAACAAATTAATTAATGCTTGTTCATGAATGCAGGCATGAGATCACCGGACTGGTCACCGAGGTTGGCAAGAACGTGCACAAGTTCAACATCGGCGACAAAGTCGGCGTCGGGTGCATGGCCAACACTTGTCAGTCCTGCGAGAGCTGTGAGGAAGGGCTCGAGAACTACTGCTCCAAGATCGTCTTCACCTACAACTCCCATGACAGGGACGGCACCGTCACCTGCGGTGGCTACTGCGACATGGTCGTCGTGAACCAACACTTTGTCATCCAGTTCCCTGACGGCATGCCCCTCGACAAGGGCGCGCCGCTGCTCTGCGCTGGGATAACCGTGTACACCCCCATGAAGTACCACGGGCTGAACGAGCCGGGCAAGCACATTGGCGTGATCGGCCTTGGGGGGGTTGGGCATGTCGCTGTCAAGTTCGCAAAGGCGTTCGGGATGAGGGTGACCGTGATCAGCACGTCCCCAGCGAAGAGGGAGGAGGCTATGGAGAAGCTTGGCGCGGATGCCTTTGTTGTCAGCAGCGATGCTGGTCAGATGAAGGTAAGAAATGTTTGGTTGGGTTGTTCATGGGACAAGTAGTTCAATTAAGAGAGAAACTGAATGAACAAATTGCAGATGTGATACGCATTAGGTGGGGAGTGAACTAATTAATTATCATGTCGGTACCAATTATCTGTCTCTGTTTGTAGTTAGCGTGCAGCTTCAGAGCTCTCTCAGAGTATCAGTGGTAAAATCCTTGTTAAAGTCCTGCTGCTTGATTCCAAAGGACTCCAATTTGAGAATGGAACATTTTATAGAATCATTCTATCTTCTTAGCCGACTATTTACGGTTGCATTTTGATCTGTGTTTTTACAGGCTGTGAAGAGCACAATGCATGGCATTATAAACACGGCGTCTGCAAGCATGTCCATGTACCCCTACGTCGCTCTCCTCAAGCCCCAGGGCAAGATGATCTTGCTTGGCCTGCCTGAGAAGCCTCTGCAGGTCTCTGCCTTCTCTTTGATTGCTGGTAAGTCAGCCTCTGAATTCTTATACCGTGTACTCATAGCATCAACAAAATTGCACACGACACACTTCGATCTCTTCGGGAAAAAAAGGCAGTGCACATATTTTGAATCTGTGGTGAGTGGTGAGAATTACCGCGACAACCTGTGCACGCAGGCGGCAAGACTATGGCCGGGAGCTGCATGGGGAGCATCAGGGACACACAGGAGATGATCGACTTCGCCGCCAAGCATGGGCTGACGGCGGACATCGAGGTGGTCGGCGCCGAGGGCGTGAACGATGCATTGGAGCGCCTCGGCAAGGGCGAGGTCAGGTACCGCTTCGTCATCGACGTCGGCAACACCCTCACAGCGGCATGACTAGCGAGCTCACCGGTCTCGGCCCTATAGCTAGCTACGACCTGTGACACTGGATTTCTGCTTGGATCGGTGAATGCACCAAGGGTGCCACTACTTGCCTAAACATAATGTTGTGTGTTGATATAGTGTGTGAGTGTGATAAGGGAAGGTGCACTTGGAATAAAAAGCAGCTCTGTGGTTTGAACATGTAACTATGCTGTTTGTCTTGTGCAAATGTGCAACAGTATCTGACACTCCAAGAAAGGAATCATTTGCATTCTTCTCTGTCTCTTTTCCCAAACTGATCCAACTATCCAAGTCATCCGATCATTCAATAAGATATTTTGAATAATTGTACTTGTGTACAGAGAGAAACAGATGGAAATTCTCACAGCATGACGAAAGATGTAGTATACAAATACATTTCAGCTTGTAGATTGTGTTCAAGCAACAAAGTCTGCATCCGTCACCTAGACATGCCAAGGGATCTGGGGATGGACAGGGACCGGACCTCTGGCGCTGAGCTCGGGAACATGACGTTGAGCCTGTGCATGAGGACGTCGGCCTTGGAGGGTATCTCGTTGAGCAGGAACTGCTGGACGATGGGTTTCTTGAACCACTCCAAAACCGAGTCGCCGGGCGCCCGCAGGACGACCTTGCTCACCTCAAACGGGGACTCAAGCGATGCCAGCACCTGTGCCACCACCATCTTCAGCGTCGGTCCTGTCACCAGCTTGATGCGCCGTGGCACGACCCCATAGTAGAGCATCCGCTTCCTGAACCTGTGCATCGTGTGCACGGTGGCCACGAGGGCCGCACCCACGGACAGGCTCCGGACATCCAGGGACCAAGCGATGTGCTGGTCGAAGACGATTGCCTTGGCGAACAACTTGTTCTCATAGGCGACCTTCCACACACAGCGGGCACGGTTCATCTGCCCCATGAGCACCAAGTAGTTGAGGAGGACGTTCACAAAGTACCTGGCCGCGCTCTCCTCGTTGTCGTAGTCGATACCTTGGAAGAACTCACGCACAAACGAGAGCACGGGCTGCTTCCGCTGCTCCGGTCCGGTGAACAGCCCGCACATGAAGTCATGCGCCTTGTGCTTGCTGGCACTCAGGATGTCCATGATTGCCCGCTCACCGCTCTCGTCCTGGCACCGCACCAAGTGGGCGAGGATGGATGTGTAGAGAATTAAGTCCACCTTCGCCGCCCCAGCAACATATGTCTCAAGAAGCGGCCGTGCTGAGTCATACAGGCCTGTCTTCATGCAAGACTCAAACAGCTGCCTGATGATGAAGTTGTTAGTCCTTATGCCAGCTGAGCCCATGAACCGTAGCCACCGAAGTGCAAGGTCAGTTGATCCATCTTTAATATAGATCATCAGCAGGTCGCTTGCGGTCACCTCTATCGGGAAACCTGATGCCTTCATCTCCAGCAGCACCTTTGCAGACAAATCCAGCATCCTCTTATTTGCCAGCATTGTCAGCAAAGCTGTAAACGTGCTAAGCCCTGGCCTTGTCCCAGCATTTGCCATGGAGTGATACAATCGCATTGCGGCATCCACCTGCCCTGCCGAAGCATGCATTTCCACCAGACATGCATATGTGCCAGGTGTGGGGAAGAACCCAGCCTTCTCCATGTCGCCAAACAATTTGGCGGCAATGTCCAGCCTTCCAGACCGTGCATTGGCCTCGACAACCATGGTGTACAAACCAAAGTTTGGTCGGAGCCCTCCCCGCCTCATCTCCTCCCAAAGCTCCATCCCAGCATCCAGCTTGCCAGACCTCACCAGCCCCTCCACCATGGCAGTACTCACCGCTGTGCTCACTCGATGCCCCACAGCCACCATCTCTCTGTACATCCCCATGGCTGCATCAAGTCTCCCTGCCTTGGCCAGCACATCCACCATCACAGAATACACCCCTGCCGGCGCCCGCCCAACTCCCTCCCTCTGCTTCATTTCATCAAACAACTTGCGGGCAGCGTCGATCCTCCCGGCACGAGCCAGCGCAGGCACCGCGAGCTCGTACGTGCCCTCGTCGAGGGCGCAGCCCGAGGTCGCCATTTCGTCGAGCACCTCGAAGGCCTTAAAGGCCAGGCCCCTGGCGAGCAGCAGCGAGAGGAGGGCATTGTAGGCAGGCGTCTCGAGGCCCCTGAAGCCGGCGTCGCGGAGGCGCTTGAAGCAGTAGAAGGCCGGCTCGAGGAAGCCGTGGGTGGCGAGAGCGGAGACCACGGCGTTGAGCGTCTTGGGAAAGACCGCGGGGTCGGGAAGCCCGAGGGTGTCGTCGAAGAGCGCGACGAGTTCGGAGGAGTGAGTGGCCGGCGGGAGACGCGCGGCGAGGAGGGAGAAGAGGTCGTCGGAGGGGACGAACCAAGGCTGGAGGCGCGCCCATGCGACAAGGGAGATGAGCGGGACGGGGTCGGAAGCCGGGAGCGAGGCGGCGGCGAGGAGGAGCAGCGCGGGGTCGGGCGCGGAGGGCAGCGCGGAGAGCGCGGCCGAGAGTGGCGCGCCCGAGCGGTGGCGGAGCGCGAGCGCNGAGGCGCCGGAGAGGATGGTCGGGTCGGCGCCCGGCACGGCCGGCCGCGCCCCGGGCGCCGAGGAGAGCAGCGCGCCCGTCTCGTCCAGGTACTCCACCGTGTCCGTCCACTCAGGATCGGGCGGCGGCGGCTCGAACGAGAGGCGCCGCGCGAGCGGTAGATAGAGGGAGACGGCGCCGCCGCGGAGGCGGGTGCTGCGCGCGAGGCCGACGCGGAGCAGCATCTCCTCTGCTCTTCGGGCTCGGTGGCTTGGGGGTTGGTCGCCGCCGCCGGTGTGGACAAGCGGCCTGAGGCCGGAGTAAATTTGCAAATCGGCCGGCAACGGCAAGCCGATCCGACGGCCCAGATTGCAACGGACCCGGCCGCGCTTCTCCCACGGGATGGGCTTAGCCCAAAAGTAACTGTTGGCCCATTTAAAGTCGGCCTTACCATCGTGGCAGCACGCTCAGCACCACGAACCAGGCAGCTTCCGATCCAATCGACGGCTCCACTCTCTCTGGTCCCTCGCTTCCGTCTCCGGCGTCGAACCCCCTCCGGGCTCCGGCCAACGAGCACTCTACTCCTTTGCTAGGAAGAGCGCCGCCTCCAGGTTGGAACCGTCGCTGCCCTTCTCTGTGCTTGACTGCCGCTGAGAGGAGATCCCATCGGGAATTGAACTGACTTCGTCTTTTGTGGGTAAGAAACCCCTACCCTAGCTTGTTTCGCGGGATCCCTTCTTTGCTGCGAGTGATCTAGTCCAAATCTTTCTTGCTTAGTTGCATGCTCCAATCCATACACACACTTTATTGCGGATTTGCTTGTTCGCGCCCTAAAAGCAGAGTACTTTCTAATTTTGGGTGCTCCAGCTGAACTGTGATATCTGTATGTTGATTTCAGAACTCCCATCAGAAGAAGCAATGTCAGGAGTGATCACAAAGTTCGCCATTACATCCATGGTGATGTGGATGGCGCCGGTCGCGATCATGTATGGGTTCTACTACCAGCTGTTTCCAGGTTCGGCGGCTGTTCCTGTTGTCAGTACTGTGTGGGGTACTCCATCTCTCATGTTCAAGTGAAGTGCATAGGCTTGTGTACTTGTAATGAACTAATGATGTTGTTTCACCTTGTTCAGGTGTGAGTCAGATGTCATCCTCAGCACAGACACTTGCCAGCGGGTTCCTTGCTGTCATATCAGTTAATCTGGTCATCGGCTTTTACATATACATGGCAATGAAGGAGACTCCGCACCAGGAGCCACAGCCAGATCCCACCTTCCTGGCAAATGCCAAAGCCAGTATCAACCAGCCAACATCTTCTCAAGTGAGTGATGATTCCAAGGGGAAGGGGAAGGTTGAATAAGCTGTAGTGTATATTGGCTTGGGTCTTGTGTATGTTATGTTTCAGGAGGAATAGTTGTGCTATGCCATCACACAACACCACATCCTTTTAAATTTCGCTATTTTGCTGTAAATCTTGATGGTTATGGCTGTGGGGCCATATGATGATGAGCGTGTTGTATGGAAACTGTGTTCCATGTGTTAATTTTGTTAGGATGCTCATTGAAACTATCCTTTGGTTATATATTAGATCCTTTTTGGTGATTTGGTTAGATCCTATTAAGCATATGCCTTGAACAGGCATGGTACAAAGTGGTGCCATTCTGGCTTTTCACGAGATCAAATCTAACGACATAGTTACTAGCTGATATTTGTAAAATTTGCTTCATTGTGCAATGGATATTTTCTGTGCACACCTGTAAGCTGTACTCTGATCAAACTTGCTATGTATGTTTAATGATATAGGACTAAGCTAACTAATCGTGTATAATCTCACATTATAAAGTACAAAAATACCATCTGAGCCTATATTCTATTGGAAAAATGGAAAGCTCACGCATTAATATGATAAATCCTTCACCAAGAGAATCTTATTTCGAGGAAATGGGGAACTCTTGGACAAATACAATCTCAACTCGAGTAGGGAATACAGGTGGAAACACAACTATCTGATGGTCTGAAGATCTATGCCCATATGGCAAGCATAGACATCATCCCTGCACCTAAGAAAAGTGCAAGATATGTCATAAGCTGAAGCTTTGTATTTGTCTGTAGTTTCGGGTTGTTGAAATCTGTGGCTAGAAGATCAACTAATGACATGTAGATCAAAATTCCTGCCGAGGCTGAGTTGAAAACTCCTTCGACAATGAAGGCAGTAGCGCTATGACCATTGTAGCTAGATGATATTGCAATCCCTAATGCAATGCCAATGGGTGCAGTGAGGGAGAAAAAAATTGACATCATGACAGTCGCCCTTAACTTGAAATTTGCCTGCAGAGAGGTGGGAACCAGAGGATGTTAGCTTTTCTAGTGACGTGAAGTACAATATGAAATTACTTACTTCTCTTTTGTGTTCATTTATCTTCCTTGTTGATTTTTTTCTTTAACTTATGAAGTAACAACCCATTGCTAGGGTCCATGTGCAATGAAATAATTGGGTTTCTTCACTCTAATTTATTTGATTTAGCTTTTGCGACATTTCTGTTCAAGGATTGATCATTGATCAGTTTTCAGGTATATATATATATTTTTTTTGTTATTACTGAAAAAATGATTAGTTGTTCATGCTCTTATATTGCGTCATGTTGCTGTCCAATAACCGTTCCATTTCAACTTAATATCATATATCTCCCTGTGGCCTCTTGTTTATCCCCCATTCTCCTAAAGGGAGCACTTCTAGAGTTCTAGTGGTATAAATTATAATTTTCCTGAAATGATTGGTTATTTAGTTTCCCTGTAGCTTATGATTATTCTAGTCAAAAGGTAGAAGCAGAGAGAATGGTTAGATTTTCAGTGAGATATATGCAGGTATTGTAGGTTATGGTTATGGTGCAAGCATATACCTGCACAATGCAACCACCCAAGCCTATGCCTTCAAAGAATTGATGAAAGCTAAGGGCACCAACAAGAGGCCTGATGGTGGATGACCTCACAGATGTGCCTAGGGACACCCCAATGATCACTGAATGCACCAAAATTCCGAGCTCAAGGACCTGCATGGTGAGAGATTTACTTTGTTATTTCAAAAGGAGAACAGTGCACTGGAGTCAATTCTTGGGCTAGAGAGGAACATTATGCTGAATCACAAATCAACACCCACTTAACAGGTATCAATCTTTTCGTCCCAATCTCAGTTTCTTCATCAGTGTGTTATGTGAAGGAGCAAAACTTAACAAGTCATTATGCCTTTTGCAATCTGCGACTCTGTATGGGGGTTATATATATCTACTGCACAGTAACTGTTCTATTGATCATAATGAGATATTTGGAGCTAATTCAGTAAATTGCTGCATGATCTTGATTGATTATGTGCATTTCTCATGGAAAGAGTTATGCTTTTTATGCTTCTTTATGATTTCTTTGCTGCAGGTTTTCTGAACTTGTGCGTTAACAAAAGCGGACTCTTTTCAGTACTATTTGAAAGGGAGGCTTATGGGCATCAAAGAACTGCTCTTACCTGAGATACTACCCTGTGCCGGATTGTGTCAGCTATTGAAGCCTCCTCAGGTGAACTGATGACATCTGCCTCTCCATGAGAATGCCCATGTGTTGCATGGGTGTGCACATGCACATGTTGTGCGTGCCCAGTCCTCTCTTCGTCTCCAGGTTGCTCATGTATCTCTAGGTTGTCGATTGGTCGTGCCTTCTTGAAGTGAGACCGGCGGTAGTACCCAGCAGCCAGTGAATCTATCACCATTGTGGCCATTGCAGCTGACATCGCTATGAGGCCCGCAAAGGGGAAAATATTTCCATGGCTGCCACCTTTGTAGAGGCATGGCGATGTCAGCCCATCAAATGCTGCTGGCAGAATGTGGACCATGCCGGTGGCAAGGATGACCCCAGCCGCAAATGCCTTGACCGCAAAAAAGATGTCACCATCAGGGTTTAGCGCAGCCATGGAGCGGCCTAGCAACGGCACCAGCACGCCAGCTGCTCCAGCTGTGAGGATGGATGCAATTGCGATGAGCTTCAGCTTCATTGCACCCGGCTTGTCAGTTTCGGTCCCTTCTGTGGCATTTGTGCAGTTGGAGGTGCTGGCGACAGCCAGTTGTGCAAAGAGCAAGAGCCATGGAAGCACTTTCAAGGTATGCTTCGCAGCATCCATGGCACTGCTTATGTTATGTATTGTGATATGCTGTATGTTCCAGTATGAGTTGCGAGGAGATAGAGGCAATGGTTGGTGCTTTATATAGGAGGAATGTATTGATTGGGATGGTTGCCAAATTGCCCTCCCGTGGCCAGGTGGGGTCTGCTACACTAAGTTTCCAGATCCAGTGGTCAAGTGTAAAAAAACCGTAATGTTGTTG
Organism: Alloteropsis semialata; assembly: GCA_004135705.1. Lineage (NCBI taxonomy): Eukaryota > Viridiplantae > Streptophyta > Magnoliopsida > Poales > Poaceae > Alloteropsis > Alloteropsis semialata. The sequence continues at coordinate 59,482,202 of CM014276.1, forward strand.
CTCATACTGTAGCTTATACCACATACCAGTCATCAGTGTCAAGGATTGAACTCCCACAACAGTGCTGCTGTTAGTTGTCACTTTATGAAGATGCTTAATGACTGTTGAATCATCAAACATGGAGAAAAGAAGATCCAGCCCAGATCCCCAGCCTGAATCTCTGAATTTGATTGATCATCAAGAGTCAGCTACCCAGTCTCCTGCTTGGCACTGTTCATAACTGCTGGATCACAGATGGATAAAAGCATAGGGCAACAAATGCCGTCTATGGTCACCTGTTGCAAGCAAGGAACATATTGGAAGCTTGGGTGTGGAATGTACTGATGGCTGAGGAGGTGAATGGGTGAGTGATGCTTTCTTGTATGGTCAGAGCATTGTGTAGTGTTGACACAATGTTGTCATCAGTTAGTTAAACTCTTTTTTAAGGCTTGCACTTTGCAGGTGAGTTCTTTTCGGAGGTGGGTTGAAAAGGCTGTTTCGCTCATGCTTAATCAATCAGTGATGAGACTAATATCTGTTCATGGAACGACTGGTGGAGTCATCACTGAGATTAAAATGAACCTTTTTGCAATGATATTGCTCCTGTTTGGTTGTTGCTAGTTCACTAATCTTTTATTGCATCTGGAAGACGCTGCCCTACCGTCCTGCATTATGACAGTGTTCCTGGACCAAACTGATTGGTTGATGTCCATGGCTTTGGCAGGCATCACACTGTTTCCTGGAAGCTGCAGCTCTCCTTTTACCATGTGGCTGAAGCCTCTCTCCACCAAGAAATGCGTCTGCCATCTGGTATATGTTGATTGGGGCTATCTATTCAATTTTGGCATGTGAGGAAGATTAAGAGGTTACAAATAACCATCCTTCCAAAGTGGCTACACCTGATTATTGGATTGAAACTGAACTAAGAAGATCACTTGAGGTGATGAATATGGCCATCAACAGCATACCACTGAATAAGTTCATCTCTCTATCACTTCTACTGTTGTTTCATTGGCATTTGGGTCCAGCCTCACAACAGTGGCATGTAGTGTATTCTCAAGGATCTAGGAGAATGTTTTATTGGGGGCCTGCCTACTGACTCCATTGTTCCAACCAACCTTCCACCCCGAGGGATACTGACTTCATTGCAGGTGGCTTCCCTGTGAGATAGATCTCTGTACGACCGGTCCAAATTCATGTGTCGTACAGCAGTTTCTCTTTAACTGGCCTGTAGCTTAGGTCTCATGATTGCACCTTTGGATAGTTCGTAGATCCACTAACCTTGGCACTGCATAGGTCTCCTCATCCAGTACCCAATGTCAAGGAATATCTGTGCATGCATCAAACAGTAGCCATCAAATTAGGAGGGAACCTCTGGCTGGACGGCTGGTGGTGAAAGCTCACACTTTTTGATTGGGAAAAGAACGCTCCAAATTGATTGAAAAAAAAGGAGCTACAGTGACATTGCAGGATTCTGGCCCCAATATGGATAAGATCTCTTCATAGATTTGACATAGGTTTGGCATGCTTCGGCAGTGTTGCTGTTATGGATTTACTGGTTTTGCACAGAGAACCTGGATGAAATGGCGCTGCCATTGTTGAAGTGTCCTCCCCGTTCACTTCAGTCGGTTGAATGTAGGAAGAGACAGCCATCCGCATCTTTTTATCAGAATGGTACTCCAAATGCTCAGTTCATTTCACCTTTCCTTGGCACGAATTTGCCGGGTCATTGGGGGCATAACGACTGATGCATAGATGCAATGAAGAAGACTTGGAAAGTTGCACGTCCGTGTGGGGGCTGTGGTGTGTGGACCTTGCAAAAACTCGTCCAGGCTCGTGGTTTCGACTGTTGAGGAGCATCTATGCCGGATTCTTCCTGCTCCATATCATCCTAGGATTGAACCATTCCAGTCCTAAGAGAGTGACATTTCAGGGAAGTGGGTAGCCCAGACATATCAGCAAATGTCACTCCTACTTGTGAACATTGCAGTGGCAATTGGCCTAAAGACGGGCAACTGATTAATATCAAGCTTGAAAGTTGACGCGCTTTTCAGAAATATCAGAGTGGTGACCAATAATCAGGTCATATAAGTTCACATGGTCTACAGAACACAGTGGCCAAGTGGTCTACTTGCAGTGCCCAAATGGTCTACTGAGCAGCTAGCCTCCAAGTTATAACACGTTCTAATGACCAGAGAATGACAATCGCTGAAGTGTCTGCCGGTCAGATCAGCCAATATTGCCGTAGTTGTGAACACTGGCAAGATAAGTTGGCCTAAAGATGAACTGCCTGATTGTACAGGCTTGACAGCGGACAAAGAAGCACGCTTTGCATGAACATGAAATGGTAATGCCCGTCACTCATCAGGTCATGTAAGCTCTCAGTTCACATCACATGGTCTCCTACTCTCCTGGGCAGTCATGGCCGTTGCACTAGAGGGGAAGAAGAGGCTGGGGAAGGTCGATCGACCCGCAGCTGAGAGGACAGATTTTTTTTTGGACGGGACAACGTGACTCCTGTACAAAAAGCAGGGCCGCTTGCTGTTCGTGGGTGAGCCAATAATGCAGTCGAGATGCGTGTTACACGATGATGGTGCTCTTGACTTGACTCCGGTGCTCGCCTGATGAACTCGTCGGTACCGTGCATGTGGCCGTTCTGAAGGCAGCGGGTTCAGACGAGAGGCCTAATTCTTCAGACAGACGGCCGCGGTAGATGTAGATCTGCCAATCTCTGTGACCTGTTGTGCTGCCGTCTGTGCAGTTGTTGTTGAAGTGTCGAACAGTAAGTAGGTAATAGTACCATGCTTACGTGCAGCGTCAGTGGGTTGGGTTGTTCGTGCGCTGCATTTGTACATTTGTGCCTGCTCTGCTGAGAAGTGAAAAAAGGTAGCGAACATGCGGTGCATTTTGGGTGGCCACCAGGTAGTCAACTTATGCCCCTGCATGCTCTGTTGCCCCTTTTACGTGCATGGTAACTGTTGGAGTTACATTTTTACAGATGCAAAAGGCGGAGTGAGGATGAAAAGAGAAATGTTTCAAAAAAAAAAAGAGGATGAAAAGAGAAGAAGGGGATTCTGCCACAGCGGCACTGCAGGGAAGACCACGCATGTGAGTGACAGAGTGAGGTTTCAAATTCATTTTGGTGTGTCGTCGGTCGGTCCGAGCCGGGGCACAGCCGCACAGGGCACTTGAATTTATTTCACGAGTTCAGGGGTTCACTGATCGTGGTCCGAGTCCAATGCACGCAGTTGTAGAGGTTCTCAGTGAAGGCGCTACAGTTGGAGGGACTATATATGTTGGCTTTTTCCTTCCGTGGTGCCGTGCGACATGAAGGGATGGAAGGTTTTCTTGCTTGCAAGTTGCAAGCACTGCCTCAGTTTCGAGATCAACCCCCGCGCGTGGTTGGCGAACGATATGATTCGCGCATGACTCTAAAGCATGGCATTGAGCTAGCCTGTCGCCGAAGTTGCATTGCATCTAGTGGATCGACGAACTATGAGGCGCATGCAGTTAGCCCCTAGGTTTGGGTTTCCTTTGCGTGCGTGCGTCCGTTTCGTCCATCATTTGTGTATGGAGCAGATAGTTATACGCACGGGCGCAGCAGCAACCGGAAGCGATTCTCACTTTCCTCCCTCTGCGTACGTACGCAACGCACGACGATCGCCGCCGGCTGGAGGGGGGGCGCAGCGCACGGCCGCAAGGAAGGGAGGTGTTTCAAATACCGGAATTCCGATTCCGGGTACCGGTGACGGAGAACTACGCGGGTTTCCTGGAGAGGTGCGGCCAATTGGGTAATTTCGGCCCGGTTATATTGTGCCGTCTGCTCTGTTTTCAATGAGCCCATGAGACATGAGAGGGAAGGCCGCCCTAGTTTGTTTCAAACGGGATTCCATTTTACTCACTCAGAAGAAAAAAGATTTGTACATTTGGTCACCTATTTGTGACCAATACTACCAAGTCCATAAATGTTGACTGCACCAAGTTAACTACAGTCGTTTTGTACTCCCCTGCCATGGGAGTATAGTATACATGGGAATTGCACCAACTCGCCTTTGGTTGTGGTCGGGCCCTCTCAGGCTTATGCAGGGGTGAAGCTATGTTAAGGTCAGAAAAACCAAATTCACCATTAAAAAGTTTATTTTGGCAAACAAAACTAACAAATTTATATATGTCTATACTAGTATGCACCACCCTAAATTTCACTTTAGCTTCGCCCATGGGCTTATGTGGTGTCTTATTGTTCTGAAAAAAAAATATGGAATCTAGGGGGGAAAAAACAATGGAGTATAGTACTCTGATAACATTTTTCTATGTTCAGAGAATCACTCTAATGAAGTTGAACTATGATTGTGTCCCGGTGAGTAATTTAATTCTTGTTATGTTTGGGCGGACCCAGAATATTTGCCCATTGATGTCACTAATAAGGTCAAATGTTACCAATCCTTAAGGATTATTTGCTATAATATAGAGGTGTTTATTGGTAGTTTTGGAATCATTGGTGTCATTATCACACGACGGCAGGGCTAACATTGTGACTCCACCCGCTATTTGACTGCATTGATACTCTGGAGCTGCCACTGCAGCTAGCATCTTCTTTTGATCTCAACAAAAAGGGAAAAAGGTCATGTTCTATTTGATTTTGCAAGATCTCGACAAATAGGTAAGAAAGGTCATGTCCTATTTGATTTTGCAAGATCTCAACAAATAGGGGAAAAGATCATGTCCTATTTTGATTTTGCAAGATCTCAACAAATAGGGGAAAAGATCATCATGTCCTATTTTGATTTTGCAAGATATCAACAAATAGGAAAAAAAATGATCATGTCCTATTTGATTTTGCTTGTAGAATTCATTTAGGTAGAATAGCTAAAAGATAAGATTGAACCTATGCACGTGGGCTATTTCTTGAACCTGGTTTTGTATCTTTCCAGAGTAAAAGAAAAATTATTCCACCATATCAGAATAAATTATTATCATATTAGTATATAGCACGTGCGTGCTGCGCGGGTATTGTTACAAGTATGTATAAACTACTCCCTCTGTCCCAAAAAGAATGCAACTCTCGCATCCTGAGGAGTCAAACGATTTCAAGTTTGACTAATTTATACAAAATAATACTAACATTTATGGTATAAAATATGTATCATTAGATTGATCATGGAATGTATTTTCATACTAAATCTATAAAAAGTATAAATGTTAGTAATTTTTTGTAAAGTTGGTCAAACTTGAAATGGTTTGACTTCTCGAGAAACAAGAGTTGCATTCTTTTTGGGACAGAGGGAGCAATATTAGATAGGACCACGAGATTGCTAATTCTCCGTGGTCATCGCAAGAATGGAATGAAACCCTAGCTAATCCACAAGAAAGAGGAGCAAGTCTTTCCAATGGTACGACATGCATTGTTTCTTGGTCGTTGGAAGTCGATACGGTTTAGGTTTGGTCTCCTTAACTTGTTGCGTGCGACCTTTTCTTCTTCGTTAAATTAGGCGCATATCTCCATGATTGATCGATGATCTACTTGTGGTGTAGGCGCTATCATGTGTCTGTACGTACGTTGGTCTGCGCCAGTATGTAGATGGCCACAGCAACCCGTACCCGGCGTCCGTGATCGGCGCGCTAGGCGCTAGCTGCTTGGAACCTAATCAGTAATCGCACAGAGACGAGATGACGATATGATTATGGGCAGCATGCATGACGCTGGCGGAGGAGAGGCGGTTGGTTCTGCAGCTTGAATTGTGATCTTGACATGCTGAGCAGTTAGGCTGTTAAGAAGCAGTAGCGTGTCTACCTAGTATAGCAACGCGCACGGCGTAACGGCCGTAACTCGGTCACCGAACGAACCATCTGACTATTGGCAGTTGGGACGACGGCCGGCCGAACACGAGACTTCCTAGCCCATGCATGACCGGGGCGAACCAATAATCATCGACCAACATGCTGCACCGCGCGCTAAACCAACCCGGGCGCGGCTTCGGGTCTTGAATCGGTTTGCGTGATGATGGGTATGTGGGCTGTGCTTCTTTCTGAATCTGATGCACGGCGCGCACGCACCCTGGGCGCCGTCGCTGAATCGGAGGAGAGAGGGAGACAGAGGATCCCAGCTGGGGACGTTTTGGACGGGGACGCCGAGCGAGGTTTGCTTTCGGAGCGTTGGAGATGGACGGCCTGATGGCGGTGAGGGCGGCGGCAGAGAGGCATCCGTTACGTTTCTAATGGTCGTGTCCTATTTTATTTCGCAAGAGCTCAACAAATAGAGGGAAAGAAAAGGTCCTATTTGATTTTGCAAGATCTAAACAATTAGGGGAAAAAAGACATGTCCCGTTTGGTTTTACAAGATCTCAACGCATAGGAAAAAAAATGACATGTGCTATTTGATTTTGCAAGATCTCAACAAATAGGAAAAACGGTCATGTCCTATTTGATTTTGCAAGATCTCAACAAATAGGAAAAACGGTCATGTCCTATTTGATTTTGCAAGATCTCAACAAACAGGGAAGAAAAAGAGCCGCCGCCGCAATTCTTCTCTTGACCTCAGACATAGGAAAAAAGGGTCATGTCCTATTTGATTTTGCAAGATCTCAACAAATAGAGAAAGAAAAGGTCATGCTCTATTTTTTTCGAAAGACCAATACAGACGCAAACGCTCACATATATGCAAACTCTACACCTACGAGCACCTCCGAGAGACTGAGCCGGCTCTTCCGATCTTGAGATTGACGAAGTCGCCATAGACATCTCGCTATCAAATGGTACGTGAAAGAATAGTGCCGATTAAATCCTGAAATAAATCCAGAAAAATGCGACACCCGTGCCGAGTCGGAGACTCGAACACGGGTGGGTAGATTCCACCATAAGAAAACTAAACTAAGCTAGGAGTATGCTCTATTTGATTTTTCAAGATCTCAACAAATAGGGAAAGAAAATGTCATGCCCTATTTGATTTTGCAGGATCTCAACAAATGGGAAAAGGACCATTTCCTATTATAAGATTAAATGTTTGTGTGTTTTTTTCAAGAACGTGTACGCAGGCAGAATAATTTATCGGTTGCATTATTCGGGCGATCGATGGACGCGTCGTTTTTTCTAGTCGTCGAAGTCGATACAGTCAGGGGGCATACCTGATCGATCGAATACGTCACACGTGGGGAGCAGTCAGTTGTGTACGGCCGCAGCAGCGACTCGCGAGGCCCTCATTTTTACACACGCACGCACCTGTTGTTCCAGGCGATCGTAGCACAGTGCAGGATGTAGCTAGGCCGTTAGATGCAGTAGCGTGTGTACCTAGTGTCGCGACGCACACGGCGTTACGTACGGCCGTATAACTCGGTCACCGAACCATCATCTGACCGAGTAGTAAGTACTACAGTAGTCGGGATTGGGATTTGGGAGAAGGCATTTGCATATTTCAGACGACGCTATTAGCCCATGACTTGAGCGCGGCGAACCAATGAATCATCGACCAAGATGCTCCGCCGCTGAAGCGCTGAACTGAACCAACCCGGCCGGCTTCGGGCCTTGGATCGGTTGCGTGATGATGGGCCTGGGCTGCTTCTATTATTCTGTCTGATGCACGCACGGCGCCGAGAGACAGGCCGGGCAAGCAAAGTGACCTGTCGTCGCTCGTCGGCATCGCAGCTGGACCTCAGGACCTGGGCGTTTTCTTTCCCTGGACGGACGGGGGCACCGAGCGAGGCGGTGATGGATGATGGGGCCTGTTCGGCTGGTATGTTGAACAGTGCTCGGCTGGCAAGTTTCGACTTATTTTCTCTCACACAATACTATTCATTCTACCAGCCGATCAGTATTCATTCTACCAGCCGAACAGCCTCATGGCCTGATGATGGGGACGCGGCACGCCGGCAGGGGGCATCCGTTACGTTTCTATCCCCCGGCACGCCGGCAGGGGGCATCCGTTACGTTTCTATCCCCGGCCCTGACAAATCAAACAGCTAGCAGGTGCCAGGTTAGGATGCATGCAGCAAGCCAGCGACCGGAGTCCCTGCAGTGGAAACTTCCTGCACAGACGCTCTCTGCCCCTTTTCGTTGCGGTTCCTTTCAGAACCAACGGTTAGCCTTCAAGTTCAACAAAGTGGCGTACTGGCGCTCTATACAGATTTATATATATATATTCCAAATAAACTATAGCTAGTTTAGTGATGCTGCGTACGACACTTCCTTATCTTCTGCGATTTTAGGTTCGGCAGAAATATCATGCTCTTTTTGGAGACAGGATCGTACCATCCAAGTGTAAAGAGCAAGCATTTCAGGTTCGTTGGAAAAAGATCACAACAAAGCAGTCGCACACTCACTCCACGGTGACCTCCACTCGCTCCATCACCGGCTCTCTCTTTTTTCAGAAAGGAAAAGGAGATCAAGCTAAGCCTCCAACGTTAATGAGCTTTATTTCTCCGCTGCTGCAGCGATCATCGGCTCGACGCCACTGCAGCAATTACAACTTTGGCCTTGTTTAGTTCACCCCAAACCCCAAAAAGTTTTCACCTAGAGAACCGTGTCAGTTTATTTCTTCTCTCTGTGCACGCGACCCAATGCATAAGCATTATGCATAACGGGTGCATCTAAACACCCCCTTTGTCAATCTCTGGACCTGCTATTCACAAACTGTCTCAACATGCATCATGCACGGCAGATTAGATCAGGTCCGGTGGTGGTAACTTGCAAGAAATTCGGAGCATCTCATCAAGCATGGAATGGAGGGAAGGGAACCAAGAAGGAAAAGAGCGAGCTGCGAGCATGCAGAGCACCCAAGGAAAGGAAAAGCAAAGGATGAAAGGAGACGGGGGAAAAGATGGTGAAAGCAGGGCCGGCAAACAATCAAACGGAAGCAGTGGGATAAGGAAAAAGAATCCCCACGCACCAAAGCAACTTTCCTCCGCCTCTTTCCTCTGGCAATCCGATTAAACAACGAAGCAACACCAAGCAGATGACTTCGGATCCATCTTCCACTGTTCTTCTAGAACCCGGATTCGCGCGCCACGCTCCCGTCCCCTCCCCCGTAATCTAATCTAATCTAATCTAATCTGCGATCAACCACCATCATGCCAAGAGTTACCGTGGGTAAAGTTAATTCTGGCCGCTGCAGCTCCAACCACCTTCCATCCACATGATTTTAATAGTCAGAGAGAGCTTGGACAGAGGACCGCGGATCTAGCTGAAATGCTGAATGTAACATTGTTCACATAGCACTGCAGACTTCAGCGCTTGTTCAGAAAACCAGAACATCAGAGCTGTTGCATGCACAGTGGCTGGCGGTCAAAAAGGGTGATTTTTTTTCTTTGATACTGAAAAAGGGTGAACTTGGTTGAATGGTGCCGAATTCAATGGTGGTGTAGTTCGACGCTGTTCAATGTCCCCGCTGGAGAAGTTGGCAGGAACAAGGGTTGAATTGAATCGACTCGTCAAGCAATTGGCCCGTTTGGTTTTCCAGTGCTAGAAACTGTTCACAACTTTGACCACTAATTAAAGTTTTTAAATAAAGGTATTTTACAAAACTAACTCCAGAACCCCTGCACTAGGAACCCTGAAAAATCTAATGAGTCCTTTGACCGCATGATTAGAGGATGTTTAGAGGATGGTTACTGTAGCATCACTGTAGCCAATCATCGATTAATTAGACTCATTAGATTCGTCTCGAAAAGTTACGCTCATCCGTGAAAAGGTTTTGCAAATAGACTTCATTTAATACTCTATGCAAGAAAGATTCACTCCGTGCTAAATACTAGACTAGACTAGAAAACCAAACATGGCCAATTATCGAAGGCCCTGTGGCCCTTTCCCCCCGTTTCGTTTTCGGTCGGGCTCCGCCGTTGAGGCACAACAATGACGAGCGACGCAACCTTACGTGGCGTGGCGACGCCTGCCCGACTGCCCGAGTGCCTGTGTGTATAAACTCTCTCCATCCATCTCTTCCTCTGTGCTGCGCAGGTGTATGTATGCGTATGTAACCCCACACGCGCACCAAGAACTCTCTCTCTCTCTCTCTTTCTCTCTCTCAAAGGCAAAGCATTGCTATTTCACGCGGCAAGGGGCCAGGCGCGTAGTGTCCTGTCCACAGATAGAGAGGAAAAGGAAAGGCAGGGAGAGAGAGAGAGAGGGAGGGTGGTGAGGAGGCCTGGGCACCATTGATGTCGTAGCAGAGAGATCAGGTCAGGCCAGTCGACTCTAGCCAGAAGAAACCAAGGAAGCAAGAGCATGGAGCCAGCAAGGCGGAGAGGCCGAGCCCTGCCGCCGGCGGCGCTCCTCGGGGCTCTGCTGCTTGCATTGCTCGCCGCCGCGAGCGCGTGGCCTCACCACGGCGGCGTCGGCCTCGGCGCCGCCGGCTTTGCCGCCGGTGCCGGCGCCGGCGCGGGCAGGGCTGTCGGCGGCGAGCGGCTGTACAGGGATCTCGCGCTGCGCAGGATGGAGAGCGTCAGATCTTCGTTCGGGGCCAGGAGAGATTTGGCAACGGTAAGCACGCGCTTAAAGCTGTGTATCAGACGTGATTATCTGGCTTTCTTTATCAGACGTGATTATCTTGCTTTCTTTGTCCGTAGCGCGGTTCAGGTGTTCATCCCTCCTACCGTCCGATTTTTTTTATTTGTTTTGATTAGGGAAAGTAATTGTTGCATGCTGCTAGGGTCCTACACTCCCATGTCCTTTGCCCTTTGCGGTAATGAGTTTTTTAATGGGCAGTTCGTAGATTTCGTACACTTCCGTTCCGTTTGATCCGATCGTCTTCTTCAAGAGGCAGTTGGTAGGCTCCAGTTGTACGGCCACTAGTAAATTTGAGAGCGTCAGAGAGGGAGATGTCGGCTTGCTTTGCAGTTGAGCTTTTCACATGGAGCTTTGCAAGAAAAAAAACAACAATTTGAGGTCAACAATTTTTACTAGCACCAAATGGAGCTTTATAACCGGAAGTCGCTGTCGATTAGGAAATCCAAGCCTTCCTTCCTGCAGAAAATTCATCTCGCAAACTACTATGGGATGTTTACATCGCCCCATTTTGTAAAATGAGCACGTGTGCACAGAGAAAAAACTAAACACCCCTGTACTGAAACGTCAGTCTCATCGGCCAACTACTCAAACGAGTACTACTACGCTGTACGCACGCACAGGAGACTCCCTCCTCCTGTATTCGCGCACAAGCGTAGCAGTAGTACGAGACTGCAGGGCCGTTTCACCGCTGCGAGTGCGTCAGGTTCTTGACTGGACTGCAAACTCATGACGCGCCGTCCAGACTCCAGAACCTCTGAATCTACCGGCATTTGGCACCCAACCTCACGACACGTTTGGTATTCCTGCATTTCTCGTGTGATTTCGTCAGAAACGTTTGGTTTGCTTACATTTTCCCAGCAGCGACGCCAACTTTTTCCAGCTCTCTTTTCCACCTCCGGCACCGCTGCTAGCCCTGTGCCAACTAACAACTGCCCCACACCTACGACGCGACACGGGCGCCCAACGAACCGCCAGATGCTTTGCAATTGCAGCGACCCGTGCGGCGCACGATTGGCGCTTCGGCGCGGTGCACCGGTCACGTTTTTTTTTCTCGATCTTGGTGCTGTCACGTTCTGACGTGTCGCGCTGCGTGTGTTGGGTGGTGCAGACCTCGGCGGGCGCGCGGGTGTACCACGTGACGGACTACGGCGCGGACCCCACGGGCGCCACCGACGCGACGGCGGCGATCAACAGGGCCATCGCCGACGCGTTCCGCCCGCCGTCCAACGCCACCATGACCGGCGGCATCCCGGACCTCGGCGGCGCGGAGGTGCACCTCGACGGCGGCACGTACCTCGTCAAGGGGCCCCTCACGCTGCCGGCCTCCGGCGGCGGCAACTTCAGGATCCACAGCGGCTCCCTGCGCGCGTCCGACGACTTCCCCACGGACCGCTACCTGATCGAGCTGTCGGCCAAGGGCAGCGGCCGGGCCTACGACTACGAGTACGCCACGCTGCGGGACCTCATGCTGGACTGCGGCTTCCGCGGCGGCGGCGTCTCGGTGGTGAACTCGCTCCGCGTCGGCATCGACAACTGCTACGTCGCCCACTTCGGCACCGACGGCGTCGCCGTCAGCGGCGGCCACGAGACGGCCATACGGAACAGCTTCTTCGGCCAGCACATGACGGCCGGGAACGACCCCGGGGAGCGCGGGTTCACGGGCACGGGCATCCGCCTCGACGGCAACGACAACTCCGTCGCCGACGTGGTCATCTTCTCCGCGGCGACGGGGATCTTGGTCACCAGGCCGGCCAACTCCATCTCCGGCGTGCACTGCTACAACAAGGCCTCCGGGTTCGGAGGCACGGGCATCTACCTCAAGGTGCCGGGGCTCACGCAGACGTGGATCAGCAACTGCTACATGGACTACACCAGCATCGTGGCCGAGGACCCCGTGCTGCTCCACGTGTCGGGCTCCTTCTTCCTCGGCGACGCCAACGTCGTGTTCAAGGCCGTGAACGGCGTGGCCAGGGGTGTCCAGGTCGTCGGCAACATCTTCAGCGGGAGGGACAAGGGCGTCGACATCGTGCAGCTGGACGGCAAGTTCGCCACGGCGGAGCAGGTGTACGTGCAGCAGAACTCGGCGACGGGGATGGCGCTTAAGTCCACGTCGGCGCGCGGGTCGGCGGAGGGGAACGGCAGCTCCTGGACGGTGGACTTCGCCCCGGTGCTGCTCTTCCCGGACCGCATCGGCCACGTGCAGTACTCGCTGGTCGCCGCCGACGAGTTCCCCGGCCACACGCTCCGGAACGTGTCCGGCAACCAGGTCGTCGTCGCCACGGACAAGGCCGTCTCGGCCACCGTCCACGTGCTGGTGGACCAGAACAGCAACTGAGCTAGTGTCAGCGTGCATGCGTGCTGCTGCCTGCTCGTGCCACTGCTGCGAGCAAGGCGTGATTCGTTCGTTTCCTTCTTCTTCTTCTTCTCGCAAGATTCAACCATTATTAATGTTATATGCCGTCAGGGAGATGGCATATCGTTTGATCGAGAGAGAAAAATGCTCCAGAATGGATCATTTTTTGCTGTCTGAAATGAAATGTCTCAGAAGCTCTGAGTTTGCGCATTATTCTGAAATCCGGGGGAAAAAAAAACGGGGTACTTTGCTTGCAGTAGATCTTATTACGTGACATGATCCATACCGGGCCAGTTTGTTTTCTGGTCACCTGTCCTTCTCAAACGTACCAGAAAATGGCCCTGGAATCATGCATGCTACGGAGTACTAATCATTTTCTCCATTCTGATCCAGAAAAGTGGCCCAGGACCAAGACTCTGAAAGTTTTGCTGTCTGAAACTGAAAGCAAGATGCTACTAGTACTGAAAGTTTCCAAAGCGCAACGAGTAGTTCACCTGCTTTCCTGGCGAATTTCCATTCTTTGGCGCCGGCCATTTCTTGCTGAATGCTAAATTTCTAACGCTACGGTGGCCTACTTTTCTGCAGTTCAACAGCCAGTATTTCATTCTGTTTTGCCTACATTTCCGTTCCACGAGATATGGCGGCCTTTGAGTTGTTTACCAGCTTTCTTTCTCTCACAAACCAGTTCGTGCTGTCGTTTCTGCGCATAATTCACGAACTTCTAGATTGTGGATCTCCCAAATGCATGCTGTGATTGGTAATGAAAGTCAAGTCTCAATTCTGTTTGGAATTCCAATGTCACCGACACAGTCTGAAGAACCATCGGCTCAATTTTCTCGACTGCTAGTCAGTCAGTAATTGCCGTTTTTCTTTTCTAAACTCTATCTTTTTCTCAACTCCACAAAAGTATGACCAAATCCATGTGGTAATTTTTCCATGCTATGGTGTCTTAATTTTCTGCAGTTCAACTGCCAATATTTCAATCTGTTTTGCCTAGATGTCCATTCGGTAAGGTAGGGCCTCCAAGTTGTTACCAGCCTTTTCATTCAGAGAATCAGAAATCGTGCTGATGGGCAATGGGAAACCATGCAAGTCAAAGTTCTCAATTCTATGGAATTCCAAAGGTACCGAGGCAGAGTCTGAAGGACCATCGGCTGAATTGTCTTGACCTCTAGTCAGTAGTTGCAGTTTTTACTATCTTTCTCAAATTCACAAAAATCTGACCTGACCAAATCACGGGCTAATTTCTCAATGCCACGGTCGACTTGCTGCAGTTCAACTGCCAATATTTCGATCTGCTTTGCCTACATTTCCAATCGGCAGGATACGATATGGCCTCCGAGTTGTTTACCAGCTTTCTCATTCAGAGAATCAGAAATCTGCTGATGGATAATCGGAAAGCCCGGCACACCAGTTTCTCATGTTGGTTCTACGCATAATTCGCTCGCTTCTGAATTGTTGATCTCCAAATGCATGCTGTGAGCCTGTGACTGATAATGAAAGGCAAATTCTCAATTCCGTGTCAAATTCCAAAGTCACAAGCAATGCGAAGGACGTTCAGCAGACTTTTCTCAATTGCTAGTCACTTAGAAATTGAAGTTTTCCGAAGTATGAGCAAACCCATCAGACAGTGTTTTGCCCTTTGGTCCCAGACCATGTGATGTGAATTGCGGGCTGTGGCCCGTGGAAAATGGGAACAGTTCATTGCCGGTCACTAATCCAACGTTATTACTTTCAGGAGTCCACTAATCAAATACTACTATGGCTACGCCAAAGTTAGTTTTGAGATTGCCCATTGAGAAGAATAGATAGTTTATCATCTGAATAAATGTCGTGTTTCTTTAACCAAATCGGTGGAATTCAAGCCCTGATTTCAGACTCAACTTCAGACCATCTGACTGGTGAGTCACCCAAGTCTAACAACAAGATTTCTTCCATACGAGACCAGAGACACTGGGAACATATAGCAACTAATATATATCCGGGCACAGATCCAACACCTTTCTACTGAGATGTGCTTGCCTTCTTGCCATCTGAGCCTCTGAAGGAGCAAAGAACAAACCTAATTGGGAGTTGAGACCTCGTTTGACTTTGATGGATCCTGCCCGATCGTTGTCGGTCAACTAATCTGAGTCTGACAGGGTGATGCACCCAACCAGTAATTTGAGGTCAATCGTCTCCAAAACAAAATGTGATGCCAAGAAAATACTCCAAGAAAAGTGAAGCAATGCGTCGTATGGTACTTATAAGCAAATAAAGTACGCAAATTGCAAAAAAAAAAAAAAAAAATCGTGCTCTGAAAGCGTGGCGGCTTGACTTAACTAAGAGAAATTAAGATAAAAAGCTAATTTTGGATATGTACTATAATAATGTTTGTAGCAACAAAAAATAACCATAAAAAATTATTGTAAACTTCACTTCAATGATATATTATATTCTTGTAAAAAAAACAAAATTTACGTTTTGATCAAGCACTAAAAATAAAAAGAACGTATTGCGTTTGCCAAGTCTGCCAACGGCCCAATGTCTTTAATGCTCCAATCTAACTGGATTGGGCCGAGGCCCAAAATCGTCTATGACACCGTCGGCGTTCAGGACTTGAATTCCACCGTTACGACAGTACGAGTGAGTCGCAGCCGCCATTCTCCGTCTCCCTCCGGCTGATCTCCAGCTCTCCCGCGGTCGCCAATCTCATGTCTCCCTATGTCTGCTCGCAACCTCTCAGATTGGAGCATCTGGCTCCGGCAAAACGACCGTTACGAGTTCATATTGTGCAGTCCGATCTGGGTTGCAACTTGCAAGTCGGTTCGGATACTCCGATCCCGGAACGGATTAGTCTGATGTTCAATCCATATTCTCCGTGGCGCTGGGTCGCAGGGAGATGAGGCACAGAGAAGAGACGAGGCCAGCTCGCAGATCGAGATGGAACAATCGAACATGGCAAAGCGGCCGCGCATCGAGTCTGGGTCGAACCACAGAGGATAGGCGGAGCTTACAGCCACCTCCCGAGGAAGGAATCGGACATGTCAAACCGGCCTCAACTGGGTCGCTGCGCTGGCCGCTCCGTGCGGCCGCCTCAGCAAGGTTGATTTGAGCACACTGCATCGCCTTGATCCGCGTCTTTGAAAGAATTTGACCACTGAATGTGCAGTGTGCCAAGATAAACTAAGCTGTTCATGATTCTGCAATCTGAACAACACGGGGAAAAAAAGGAGAGGACCTTTTGCTTGCAGCAAACGTGTGTTTTCTGGTCATCTGGCATTCTCAAATGTACCAGAAAATGCTCTCTATTCATCCATGCTGAACCATTTTCTCCATCCTGAGTTCTGATACAGAGGGTCAGTTCAGGAAAAGTCTGAAATTAAGATTCAGGATCCATAGGTTCAGGTTAACCTGCCTTCTCTGACTATTTATCCATAGGTTCAGGATCAAAACGGTCTTGATTCTAATTTCGCAGTGTTATTGTGGCTTATACTCAGTTGAACTACCAGTATTTTAATCTGTTTCGCCGACGAGACTTAGCTTTTTTGTATGTTCCGAATGCAGGTTTTGACACCGTGGTCTGCACCGAGGGATCATCGATCATCTACATTCTAAGCCTTCAGTGAGTTTTTTTTTTTTTGGGGGGAAAAGATAGCCTTCAGTGAGCTCTGCTCATCAATTTTTGCAATTTTTAGTTCTGCAGCCTCACTGACCTTCAACTGATTTTTTTTCCCCAATTGCTCGTCAGTCGGTAATTGCAGCTATTCTCAACTTGAGAAAAACAAAGTCTAGGTGAATCCGTGACCCAATATAATTTTTGTTCTTTTAGTACACTGACGTGTGCATGAGCAATGTGGATTGGGGGGGCCACAGCCCGTGTGGCCCGTGGGAGCTCTCTATGACTTTTGTCCAGATCATGTGAATTGTTGGTTTGTAAAGTCAAGGGCTGACTGTAGAATTAACTTCATATTATTTGACCGGTGAGTCGCAAAAGTCTAACGATCGACTAGGGGCCAGGGTTTTTTTTACCGACCGGTGGCCCGTTACCGCCGGCCGGCGGTAGCGGTTAACCGGTCGGTTAACCGCGGTTACCGCTTAAAACCGGTCAAATTCAAAATCCAAACCAAAAACGCTAGTTCAAACGGTTCCCACCGGTTAGCCGACGGTTTGAGCGGTTAGCCGGCCGGTTTGAGCGGTTAGCCGGCCGGTTGCGAAAACATTGAAGAATTTGACATATTTTCGAATTTTAATTAAAAATTGGAAAATAAAAGAAAAATTCTAAAAAATTCCTAAAAATATTTTAAGGTGCGTAGAATTTAATGGTGTCAAAATTTTTCAAATATTAGTGCATTTAGTATTTTTTGCGGGCATTAGAAGTTTAACGTGCTGATTTAGTAGGCTGTTTGAACTTCTAATGCCAGCAAAAAAATACTAAATGAACTAATATTTGAAAAATTTTGACATCATTACATTCTACGCACCTTGAAGTATTTTTAGGAATTTTTTTGATTTTTTATTTTTTTGAATTCAAATTTCAAATTTTAAATTTGACCGGTTTGTAACCGGCCGGTACCGCTACCGGTCCGGACCGGTTACACCGGTTACCGCGGGAACCGGACCGGTAGCGGTCGGGAAGAAAAACCCTGCTAGGGGCCTGTTTAGATACTGGCTCATTCTGCAGAATGGCCGCGTTCTACAGAATGGACAGGTCTCAGTCCACGTGCACAGAGAGTAAAAAGTACATTGAAAAGCGCGTAGAATGCATAGTGTCCTCAGAATACAAAATGGAATGGGAACTAAACACCCCCTAGATCTTGCATAAACTGGGGACTTGCGGCAACTAAATACATCTGCACGCCGTGATGGCGTCCGGATTAGTTTGCTTGGGGAGTTGAGAGCCTTTGGAGTTGTATAGGACAAACATTGTTGGGAGACTTTCTTCGGTCGTAATCTGATAATCACCCAACCAATGATTTGCAGTCAAACATTATCGAAAAGAAAATGATTTGAGGCGAAGAATTTATGGGAAAAGTACCTATCTATACTATAAAGAGGGAGAGATTTGATGTCAAAATCTACACAACCTTGATCCTATCCTCACCTCACTAAACACCTTTTTGGGCCCACCCGTCAGGTAGGACGAAGACGAAAAGGGGGGGAGAACGATCTTGGGGTGGTTTCCCCGTTAAAAAGAGCAGATGCAGCCAAATTTTTTTCACCAGGCTTCTCTCTCGTACCCGCCGGGCCCACAACACCTTCCACCGTCCTCCTTCCACACCGCGCATGTCGCCCCCGCCACCAATATCGTCCCTGATTTACGTCCTCTAATCACGTCCCTGATTCACATCCCTGATTCACGCCTCTGATTCACGCCCCTGATTCACGTCCTCTGATCACGTCCCTGATTCACGTCCTCTAATCTCGTCCTTGATTCATGTCCCTGATTCACGTCCTCTAATCACGTCCCTGATTCACGTCCTCTAATCTCGTCCCTGATTCACGTCCTCCTGCTCTCCTTCCTCGCCACGGCAAGATCACCGCCTCAGGCCTCACATCTCGTCCGCAATCTGTATCCGTCATTCACGCCTTCCTTTCAAGGCGAGTGAAGGCACCGCCATCTTCTGGGCTATAAGGCTGTTTGCACCATGGCGTGCCGGCGCATGACGAGGCTGTCGTCCAAGCGACGGAGCAACCCTGACCCCACCTCCGCACTGCCTGTCACACGGGGCCACGTGCAGAGGCGGAGCCACTGCTTGGCCGTCGGATAGAGAAGATGAGGAAGTGAGCAGTGGCCGAGCCCGTGGAGCGCCCTGGCGCCGGCGCCGGCGTCGAGCAGGAGCAGCGCGGGGTGGAGAGGAGCGAGGGGCGGCGTAGGGAAGAGCGAGGAGCGGCCGGTGTGGGGAGGGAACAGGGGGCGACGCTCCTCCGTGGCCGCCCACCGGGCTGCAAGTCAGCTGCACGCCGAGGCCGCATGCCCGATCCGCTCAAGGAAGGAGTGGATCCATACCAGCGAGGGCCCGCCTCCGCCGGAGCTGAGCTACTTCGCCGCCACCTTCTCCTCCTCTTGTGGATGAGGAAGCCAGCATGGCACGCGCAACGCTGGATGCCAGAGAGGAGGGCCCCCTGCTCCTCCGCCGGCGCCGAACGCGGGGAGGAGGGCGATGAGGCAGAGGCGTGCCGCGCCATGGCCGCCGCGCAGAGCTTGGGGAGCCCAACCACCGGAGAGGGAGCGGTGGCCGCGGCTCACCGGCGGGAGAGCAGGGCGCGCACGCAGCCGGCACGAGGGGAGAAGGAGGGCGCGCACGGATGGAAGGCAGACGGTGGCGGACGAGTCGAGGTGGCGGCCATCGGTGAAGGTGGTGGCGAAGCTGACCGAAGGGGGCGCGGGCAGGGGTAGCAAGGGAGGGAAAGGGACCGGCGGAGAGAGGGAGAGCGGGAGGGGAGCGTGGGGGTGTGGGGTTCGAGTGGATAAAGGGTGAAAAAGGAGAAAAAAAGAAAAAGAAATTCTGACATGTGGATTTCACGTGTTGGTTAGTTGGTAGTTGATATAGAGGACCTCTTTGGTATAGATTCGCCCAGCTCCATGTGTTTTGAGGATGTTGACGATGGATTGTCATATGTGTTGCTTGTCACAAGGAATAATTTGCAAAAAAAATTTGTCACAAGGAATAATTAATTTAAGAAAGTTTATATCATTAGCACGAGAAAAAAATCAACTGTGACCTGTGTAGTCAGTTCTCAGACATGAACGGGAGGGAGAGAGGAATTATGGTATGGAGTAAGCTATTATGTTATTGAATAGTTCTAATACATGTAATTATAAATTATTCGCTTTATTGGTTTTTAAATATAGGCCTTGTTTAGTTCAGTCTAATCGATCGAATTTTCTGTAAAAAAAGTACAATGAGAAGTGTGTCCTGTGAGAGAAGGCACGTTTTTTAATACGTTACTTTTGGTTGAATTCACTGAAGCTAAACAAGGCCACACTCTTGTCATAGGTACTATTATTTATTTTATTTTTATGAATTTAAATTTTGATTTCTAAGTTTTTTTAAAACACGTGCCTGGGCACGTGCATCTCCACTAGTGCAAACAAAGGGAAGTAATGCGTCGCCCAGTACTTCAACCCGACATGTCAGCCCATCATTTATGCTAATTAGGGATGAAACCAGGAACGGGAAGTTCCCGTACCGACCGGCGCCGTTTCCGAATTTTCCCGGCCGTTTCCGTCTAAGACTATTTGCAACAGTGGCCTCTATATTTCACCCTCCAAAGCAAAATTTAGAGACCCTGTAAAATATTTCAACCTCTAAATCTAGTCTTTGTTGCAACGGTGGTCTGGATCCAGCCCTGTATCGGCCCACGTCCGCGCCGAGCCCCCCAGCCGCGCAGCGCCGCGCCCCCGCTCCCGCGCGCCTCTTCCTCGCCTTCCGCTCCAGCCCGGCCGAGCCCTCCGCTCTCGCCCGCGCCGCGCGCGTTGCGTCCTCGGGTCTCGCCCGCAGCCGCCGTCGCCGTCGAACAAGGAGGGTCTCCCCAATGTTTCTCCCAAAGCTCTAGCCTAGGATCACCACCACCGGCGCCAAACAAAATCCAATCCAGTCTCGCTCTCCGGCCACGACCTGACCCAGTCCGGTCGATCCATGGGTGGAAAGCTCGATCTCGGGGGACATGGC
This sequence comes from Alloteropsis semialata, assembly GCA_004135705.1. Taxonomy (NCBI): domain Eukaryota; kingdom Viridiplantae; phylum Streptophyta; class Magnoliopsida; order Poales; family Poaceae; genus Alloteropsis; species Alloteropsis semialata. The sequence continues at coordinate 59,502,683 of CM014276.1, forward strand.
GCGGGCCTTCGCCCGGAACCGGTGGCTGGTGTTCGTGGCGGCGCTGTGGATGCAGTCCATGGCGGGGACGACGTACATCTTCGGTGCCATCTCGCCGGTGCTCAAGGCGAGGCTCGGGTACGACCAGCGGCAGGTGGCGGCGCTCGGCGTCGCCAAGAACGTCGGCGGCTGCCTGGGCCTGCTCGCCGGTGCGATCTCGGCCACGCGCCCGCCGTGGGTGCTGCTCGCCGCCGGCGCCGCGCAGAACTTCCTCGGCTACGGCTTCCTCTGGCTCGTCGTCGCCGCCCACGCCGCCGCGCTTCCCCTGTGGCTGGTACGGTGAGCTCGAACAACGCCGTCGGGCGGGTTCTTCATCGACATGGACCGTCAGGCGCCGGCCGCGGCGGCGGCGGACCACTGCGCGGCGAGCCTGGGCGGAGCGTGCACCGGCGGCGGTTTCGTGATGAGCTGCAGGGTGGAGGGGGAGGCGAGGAGCAGCAGGCCGTTCGTGCAGCTCGCCATGCGGCACGTCATGTGCATGGAGGACGCCGCCATGTTCGTCGCGCTCGCCTTCAAATGCTCCAGAATGCGGCGGGGAGAAAAGGAGGGGGAGGCTGCGGCGGCGAGAGGGAGGGGAGGCTGCGGCGGCAACAGTTTGGCGGAGGAGGAATCCTCCCCGAAATTTGGGGGAGGCGACGGCGGACCTGCAGAATCGAGGACCGGATCCAGTTCACCGTTGCGGAGAGAAAAACGGGAGAAAATCGCTACAATACCGGCTCCGGACGGGATACAGGCAATCGCTGCAGATAGCCTAAGGCAGGAAAAACGGGAACCGGGATCGGAGGCGGGACAGCTCACCCGGACCAGGAACGGAATCGGGGCGACACTTTTCCCGGCCGCATTTGCGGATCCCGTATTCTTGCCGGGAACAACCGTATTTTTCCCGTTTCCATCCCATTTTTTTTTTTACAAAACCACTGGGCCACGGGCCACAGCGAAGCACCGGCGCCACCTTCTTCCCTTGCTGAGTGACGCAGGCAGCACTCTGCTGGCTGGGCCGCAATGGGCTTATTGCTAAAGCAAAATTAGTGCAACAAGCAGAAAAAAGGCAAGCCGAGGGGCTGCTGCGTGCCCATGGCAACAACTTCATTTCTTTTTGTGTTTTATATGTATATGGAGTATGTTCTTTTCTCTCAGTTTTCCTTTATGGCTATTAGTACATATAATAGTTTACATTAATTTTTCTATAATTTTTTTTGTCGTTCAAGTAATCAGTCTCTGATTCAATTCTAAATAAATTGGTTCTTTTTATACAAGTGATGTATCCGATAGTTTCATGCTTGTATCCTTTGCGTTAAGCCAAACATATTAAGTGATTGTGTCTTGTTATTCCCGTTTTTAATTATCGGATCCCGACCGTTATCGACATGTTCCCGATCGTATTGTTTCGTTTCCGACATCCCGTATACCCGATTTCGTTTTCCCGACCGAGCTTTCCCGAATCCGTTCCCGTTCCCGTATAAAAATATGAAAACGAAAGTGGTTAGAGCATTTTCCCGACCGTTCCGACCGCTTTCATCCCTAATGCTAATCATAGCTTCAATCTAACTCGAAAGAGACAGGATTAAAGAATGATGCGCTCTATCTTTTAAACGAAAGGTGCATTTTTGCTGGAGCATTAATTCAGAATCCTTTGATAGATTCTTCGCCGTTGTGAAACAAATTTAGTGCATGCAATCTTTCTGATGGAAACATTCAGACCAGTCGACTAAAGTGACAGTAGAATTTCTGTTAAGGCTTGCATGATAATACAGAGAAACTATTCCTTAGCAGAAATCCTGCAGCAAGTAGCAACATGCTGATGCTGCGACCTGCAAGCCTAAAAATATGATTCCCAGAAATCCTACCGTCCAAATATGATCACAGAAACCAAACTACACTATTTCAATCTGAGTGACAGAGTAGGGTAAAATTAGAGCTCTTTTACAGTGCCCAATACTAATACTACTCCTCAGATGGACCAGTATGGAATAAAAAAGCACCAATATGAAAGGATCCGACGGCTCAGAATTTTTGTATACTGGTGAAAACTTGACTTGTGGTATAGTGGTATAGATGGGTAGTATAGTCTAGTATGGGTATTTAGGGAAAAATTATAATGGCACAAATGTAATATTATGAAAAATTATATCGATACAATTTTATTTATTACAAAAAAATACACATTCACATTTACTGGCAGCCGGCCTACCCTATCATCCTCACTTCTCTCGTCTCTCACATCTCACTAACTCTCATCCTCTCATCTCACCTCTCTCATCTCCCGCGGCGGCGGCGGCGGCGGACCGGGCGGAAGGGCCGGGGGAGCCGCCGGGAGTGAGGCGTTGGCGGCGGGGAGCGTTTCGCGGAGAGAGGCGGTGTCGGCGTGCGCCGTCCATCGCGCCGCGGACGGAGGGTGCACCCGAGCAGACAACTCCAATAAAAGGGACGAATGGAAGATTGTACCGGTTCACACGGTACGTGCTGTCAAACACAACAACGTCTCCGAAAACTCCATAGTCCATCTGCGACTGACCATCTGACCAAAATAGGTTTTTAAGCCTACCTTGTGCATCCAAACTAAATTTATAAAAGAACTCTGGATCTTTCTCTTCCATATGATGCATATGATTCAACACACATTCAACATCGCTTCCTTGTACCTTTTCCTTCTTGTGCCTCGAAAAAAAATTATACAGGTCTTGTGAAAGAAATCTGGTCTCCTCTGCACCACCGTGGTTTGTCTCCATCATGTCCATGATCTGGAATGGACGAAGCCCACCTAGCCCCAGCTCAATTGCCTCTGCTTTCTGAGGATCATTAAGCCCTCGGTGCGACCGCAAAACAAAAGCATGCTCTGATTTTGCAAGGGCATGCGTATGGACATCCACAAAACCCTTGACATACCATATGCCACTCGTTTCATTCAACTCCACATCGAGCCTAGCTTTACATCCACATCGGGTCAGGGCACGTGGCTGTCTTTCTTGATCACTCCTTTCAAAATACTCCAACGATCGGTACCCTTCACATGAGCACACAAATCTTCTCCATATCACCTCCTTGGTGCCTGTCTTGTACCTCACATTGTCCTTTCTGACACTGAACCTTTTACTGTATGCATACTTATTGTAAAACTCATAGAAATCTTCCTCCCTTGTAAAAGTCTGATTTACAACGCTGTTATATTCCTCAAATTCCTCCAGGCTTTGGTACCCTTCTGCCTCCATTATGTATACCTGCAAGCAAGAATAAATCCAAAGGATCACATCCATTTTAAGACGTAATCGGTAACATTAATCACACTCGCAAAATCTATCTATATACTCAACCTAAAATTTAAATTACAGCGGTGCTTTTGCCTTCCACAAAGCTTTAATACCAAATTCAGATAAATGCCTTACGCTCACAGAATAATATCAACATCGAAATAACGAGACACACCACCTATTTGTACTAAATCCATGATTCTGTTTCTCAGTTTCTCAACAAAAAAGGGGAATATTCAATATACATTGAGTTGAATCAAGTGGAGGAGAGAACCTGTTGTGGCCACGGAGAAGATGGCCTGCTACTTCCGGCCAGGTCCCGCAAAGGAGGAGCCGCCCCTGGTGTGCAGAGCCCGGGCCGGAGGAGATCCGGGGGGCGCAGTTCTTCGTGGCAATGGCGGCGTCCGGCAAGGCGGCGGCGTCCGGCAACGCAGCAAGGGCGGCGGCGTACTTCTTTGCCGTCGAAGGGAGGAGCCTGGTGGGGCGGCGTCCGGCCAGGGGCGTCACGGCGACGGCAAGGGATGGCAATGGAGGAGGAGCCTGGTGGGGGCGGCGTGCGGCCAGGAAGTTTGCGGCAGCGCGACGGCGAGGTACAGGCGGCGACGGCGCAGGAAGTTAGCGGCAGAAAGAAAAACAACGAGAAAAACAACGATACACATCGGAAGAGTTCGAACCCGTGACGCCATAAAGGGGGAAATTTTGTCAACGACAGCAAATTACCAAATAGTACATCGTGTATACCTTATACTACTGACGAGTAGTATTGGGCACTGTAAAAGAGCTCTAAAATTATTTGTGCACTCTTAGCTACACCTAATATGAATCATCACCCTTGTTCATAGCCCAGTCTATCTGATTCCCTGATAATTGAGCAACCAGTACAAGATACGGATAGCAAGTTTTAAGAAGCACATATCACTCAAAATCCATGGATCTCACAAGACATAAGCTGTGAAAACACTACCCCAGAATGTGAGAAGGTTGTTCAGATAAAGCCACCTAGTATGTGTTTTATCTAAATTTGCTGTTCTAGAACTACAGTATACAAAGAGATATTAGTAGTATTTTGATTCATGTATCCACATTCTATACATTTCCCCTAGGAACTACCAAGCAACTGGACCTGGAGCTCACCCCATCCTATGAACAAGTGATTAGACCTCCAATGCCAATGCCAATGCCACCAGAACTAAGGCCTTCCTGTTCCACAGATTCCACCACAGCCTCATAAAGCTTTGTCCATGAGCAACCATCACCTGTCCCAACCACATCCCAAAATGTCAAATTGGGGCTCGGTGGGCATGTGGCGACGACCATGTCAGCAATGCTGCCAACTTTTGCTACTGATCGCGGGAAGTCCAGTGCCAAGTTGTCGACTTTATGTTCGTAGATTTTCCCATTCCGGTCAACCTTGTACCTCGACGTGCCACTGAAGCAGCCATATGATTCCCATGGGACACGCGGAGTGCCCCATAGTTCCCACCGGACGACTATTGAGTTCTCTGTCAGTTGCCAAATGCGTGATACGTCAAGCCCAATTTCTCTGAATAGCAGGCGCCCGTGGAATCTAAGTGCCCAGAAGATAGTCTTGTAGTTGTCAATCCCATGGAAAGTGTTCAGTGGGTCGACAAATGTGATGTCTTCACTGCAATAGATGTAAAATTTATTTTCAGTCACCATTTGCACATGGATAATGTAAAAGCATGCCAACAAAGAATTAAATTTGCAAGCGAAGCAATTTATGCAGGCCTAGCGTTCTTCTCAGACATAATCAATAGCATAACTGATGATGATGACTGTTGCATCTCATTTGCCTCTAACAGCCTAGCCATAGAACAAAGTAATAAACCGGCTGTTCATCTATTGATTCAATTCCATTCTCATATTGCATATGATAAACTGAATGTTCTGAAAGGCTAATACAGTACATGACTGGCATCCTTTACTTCTAGAATCATGAGTGGCGACACTGAAAAATCGCCATTATTTTTTTAGAATTGGTTATTAGCAAGCATAGAGTAACCATTAACCACTCAATTTCTATGCTCGAAATACTGAGCTATAGTTAGCAGCAAAGGAACTTCTCCATGGTCAAAAATCACCAAATTATACTAGACATATTGATCGACTGCCAAAGGCCTAATCCAAAATTAGCAACACGAAAGAAAAAGCTGCCTCTTTTTACTCACCGATAGATATCGTAGTTGGGTTCCCGGACGAAGACGTCGGGCAGGTCATCTCGCAGCGTTCGCACCGCCGTCCCGAGGTTGAGGTAAAAATCCGACCTTTGCGGGTCCCCGCCGCCCTTGCTCCGGTTCTTGGTGGCCGTGGACTTGGCCGACGGGGCGGCTGCTTGCTGCGAGGCGCTGAGCAGGAGCAGGAGACTGAGGTGGCCCGGGGCCGCGGCCTGCGCCGCGCCGGAGGCGGAGCCGTGGATCTTGCCGCCGCCATGGCCAGGCAGGGCGAGCTGGGGCTTGAGGAGGGGGCTCGGGGTCAACTTGCAGGGCGGCGTGGTGAGCTTGGGAAGGAGGAACGCCATGGCTTCCTGCTCTTGCTCTTCGATTTTTCTGGTCGCCTCTGCTTCGTCTACGAGCCTCGGTGTTCCATGGAGAAGCTTCCAAATCCAACGGGGGCTGCGTCCTTGGGAGCTTGCGTTCGTGTGTCTCGAGAAGGGAAGGGATTTGAGTGGCTCTGAAAGCTGCAGCAAGCCTGTGGGAGGAAAGATTGCAATTGTTGTCAGTCACTGCCTCTCTGGTCTGACGTAGTATAATAGTCTGGTTTTTCTTCTTTTCTTTTTCATTTCGTGAAGTTATTTCAATTTATCGTTTTTAATAAATATATATGGTGATGACAGTGTTTTTCTATATTATTAGTACCTGGCGGGCATGCGTCCAAACACTTAAGTTAGCAAAACCTCTGAACAACCCTTGTATTTTTTTTATTAAGGTTGTTTCTATTTTTCTAGGGGCTAGGTTTGTTACTCCTAACTCCAGTAATAACTTCTAAACACTCTTCTATTTCGTTGACGCACATGTTAGTTTCTATTTGAAAGAGACCTATGGGCTTGAAAGGCTTGTTAGGGATTTTGAGAAGCTCCCATTTTAGGGACCGAGATAGAGAGCATGTTGGAGTTTGTTTTTCTTTTTACAACAGCCACTAAATAGGAGATTATTTAGAGTGTCTACTAGAGTTGCTCTAATGCATCTCATCAGAGACTAGGACTACCATGGTTCAGGGGGCACATTATAAATTTTATGTTCATACAATTGAGGGCCTGTTTAGTTGAGAAAGTTTGATGAAGTTTGGAAAGAAAGTTGCCATTGGGAAACGTGTTCTGTGAGGGGGGGCACGGTTGTCAGTGGAAAAAAAGTTGTCAATCTAAACAGGGCCTGATACAATTGGCATATTAAAAGCGCGCATTGATGGTTATGACCGCCCTACTCTCAGTCAATGCATCACAACACTTCAAGGGGTCATCAGGCTTTAAAGGTAAACAGAATTCTGTTTTTCTGTGCCAATTTCCCAAACACTAGCCATGGATTTGCCTCGTGGAGATAGGAACCTTCTTTGCCACTTTTCTCTACTCCGAATTTCTCTCTAGGCCTATGCTACCTACTCCCTCCATTCCAAAAAAAGGCATACATCGATTCAAAAATTGTCAAAAAAAAGTCATTATACCTTAGTTGGTAAGCATGGTCATTTTACATTATTATTAATGTGTCCTAAAATTCATAAGATGTCTTATATCTTGAAATGGAGGGAGTCACTAACAAAAGACGGGACTGGATTGCAATTATTCTCGATCACACTCTATTTTTTTTTTCCAAACATAGCCTTGCATGTGCTACCATGTTGCACTTCCTCTTTACCAATTTCTCGTTTTGCAAACCCTAGGTGCTACTAAGGAGGAGAAAAAGAGGATACTTTCTATTCGCCACATCCCATCACACCCCCCCACCCCACCCTCCACCCAGGTGCATTTCTCCATAAGTTTTCCTTTTCCCAAACTAGAAAGTTATATGCGAATTTTCGCTCCGCGAACCCGATTTTTATTTTTTATCCCCTTATTCACACCTACTCTTGCTGTTCATCCTTCGCCCTTCTCCCTAACTCTAGCATGATCTATCCCCCGTTGTTCCCATCTTTGACAAGATGATTCTTAGGCAATCTGCCAATGCTAAGGTTAGGGATTTGGAGTTAACAAGAGAACCATTATCTGGTATGCCACATGATTGAAGAGGGTCTAGGCTGGGTTGACTTAGTGATGATCTAGTCAGTTAGTGCAGTGGTAGAGGCGAGGGCAAGCACACCATGACTATATGTATCACTGTATAAGTTATGTGGAGGTGGGGTGAGAGGAGAAAGAAGAGTAAGGAAAAGAAATTACAGCCCAAAACATTCGAGTAGACTATAGAATGCCTTTCCTAAATCTTAGCTTGTGTGTGGTAAAAATTTTGTTGGATCTCTATAAATTGCGGCTTTCATTTTGTATTCCTTTGTTTGCAATTGAAGTTTCAATATCTGGTAATTAAACTTCAATGCTCCGGTTGAAAAATCAATATCAAGTATATAAGTTTCAAACTAAAAAGTTTGAAACCCAGGTAGGAGGATTACCAAGATCTTTTCGATGCAAGATGAATCAAAATAGTGCCACGATACTGTAGGATTTTACTGAACATGATATTCAGAGCCCGCTTGGATGCCATCCACAGGTTACCATGCCTAACATACCGCATCGCCTAACTTGTGTCGAAGAAATTTGGCGCCTAACATACCGCATCGCCTAACTTGTGTCGAAGAAATTTGGCGCCACAGCCGTGGCTGAAATCGTGAAGAAAAAAGCTGCCACAACCTAACCTTATTTTTGAACCAAGCAGTAGCGTAGATTTGACGGCGGCGCCACAGCTGTAGCGTGGCTGGTGGTGGCCACCAACCAAACGCTCCCTCAGTTCCTGTCTTTTTCACATCGTACTAAAAACACGCTTCTCAAAATGGCATATTGCCTTTACTGGAGCGATTAAATTGCTCGGAATCCCTATGAAAAAAAAAGTTGCTGGACCTTGTTCTCTGCACAATTTATGATTCGCATATTAAGCACACGACTCCTTCAAAAACCCACACAAATAAATCATATGTTGATCTAACCACTATACTGTATACTAGAGGGGAAAATAAAGCAAACGTCACAATCCTCTACCGTATGCTTTTCTTAGGCATCATCTGAAAGCAATTTCAAGTTCCTAACCCATAAGCAGATACAGGAGAGCTTCACGGAACGGGGTTCTTCCTCTTTGCAATCAGGTTCTGAACTGTCAAAGCAAAAGAGTTCCGGTGCAAGCACAGAAGGAGCAGCATGCTGTGCTCGTTTTCCACAGCATTACACGATAACCGCACACCAGTTTAACCGCTTATGGTGATACCACACAACAATCCTATCTTCTTTTTACCCCGGCAGGAAGTTAGACTACACCATACTAAGTTTCTTCTGGACAGCCGCCAGATCTTCTCTAGTTGCAATTCACTGTGGAGATGTATTATTGTAGTGAATTGCAACAACTAGACCTTCCTCTTCATATGCCCATCATGTGATCCAGGCCTGGCTGAGGTGCTCCTCCCATACCTCCTCCGCCTGTCACATTGTGCAGCAGCTGTTGGAGCCAACGCCTTGTAGCTGGGTCATCCTGTGTTTACAGTAGTCAATGTTAGTATTTGTATAAGACATTTAACTTCGTAAAGCACGATGATGAATTGGCTATAGTAAAAGCGTGACTCACCCTAAGACAGTTATTGAATGTTCCATCTTTGAGCATGTCAGGAAGGCAGCTTTGTAATGCAGCACAGGCCCTGCATTGAGAGGGGACGTTAAAAAACCACAACCTTGGAGAAATGTGTAAAATAACTTCAGAGTACGATGGCACAAACCTGGCATTATCCGACAGCCTGAGGTAACAACGAATGATGTGCTTCAGTAGCCTTGTGGATGGTTGATCGGCAAGGGAAACAACCATGTTTGCTAAAACACTGCCTACAGCAAAGAAACGCTCAGCAGTGGCGCAGATGTAGCGCAGCCCAACATCATCTAGGAGAATTTTTTGGACAATGAAGGTTGCCACCTGCATATGTGCACAATAGCAAAGCCTTTCAGTCTCAAACAAGTTGGAGTAGGCTACAGATGAAACACATCAAGAGCCACCAACAAGGATATAAAAGTAAAATTAGATGGTGATCTATGTTTCAATACATGGAAAAATTTATAATTCACATATCATCACCTAAGAATAAACTACAAAAAAAAAAATCTTTGATATTGATCTGGATCTATGTTAAACAAATGAACAGGAATACATTCAAATACAATAGAAAAAAAGAAATAATAGCCCAGGACACCAAACACCTGTTACTAGCCACCCGCATATGCATAGTTGCCTAAGTTAGTGACTGAGTGATGGTAATAAGCGTAGCTGAAATGCTGAATACGAGTTTGCATGGTCCATGGGCCATATTTCAGCCTTAAAATTCAACATAAAATTCCAGCACCGATATAAGCTTAGGGGGTATAAGCTCAAATTCAAATATCCCAGGTGGTGCCAAAGAAAAGGGGAAAGTGTGACAATGTGGCAACCACGTGACAGAACAGCAGGTTCAAATGATAAAAGTCCGCTACTGAACCAAGAAGTACAGGACAGTCACTGAATGGCCAATCAGCTTTTGCAGTTCCTTGTACAGTTCACCACTTCACCTTTTAGGCTTATGAATTTTAAAGCGGTTAGGCTTATCAGGGAGAACACTGGCAGGACAAGAAGATTATAGAGATAACTGATGAGAGAAGGATTAGTGCTCCAGAAAAACTTCAGACGACAAAACACATACTAACTTTTGCCAGTGCTAAGCAGAAGAAACAAATGCTGATATATGAATGAGAATTGAGTTGCTAGCGACATACAGTCTTTGACAGCTCACTGCCCATTTCCATGGTACGCAAGCACAGAGGAATTATTTCAGTTTGAAGCAAAAAACTGATGACTTCAGTATCATCAACCTGCATTATCACAAGAAGAAAAAGAAGAACATTCTCATTAACAGTATTAGTATTTTTTGGAGCAAGCAAGCACTTACCATATAACTATGTATTTGAACAAAATGAAGGGAACATCCGTAAAGATAGTAATATGTTGTTGTTGCTATATGATAAATTGACAATACAAAAACACCTCAATGTAACAAATAACAAAGTTGCCATTTGCCTTGTACTTATGACTTGTCTCAGGTTCGTACTGAAGTTAAACTCAGTGAATTTTATTGTGCTAATTACATATAAGAGAACTACATGAATCTTCACTGATGATTGTATTCCAGATTTAGTAAAACAGATCTGTTTATCACACGACATGCACCTATCTAGTGCTGGAGGCAGAGGGCAGAGGCATTATAATGGATTTGCTAGTTCAGGTAAACTTCCAAGTACAAATTACCTTGACAAGAGCACCAATGACACCCAAGCTTGTAAGCCTTAAGTACTCAAAAGGCCTTGTTTTGCTGGTAGTATTCAGAAACGGGTACAGGTACAACGGAATATGAGCTGAAATGGATAATTAGTTGTCAATAATAGTTGCAACATACACATCAAAATATAATTGTATGTGTGAGTGAGACAATGAGGAAGGGAGACAGTGGGCAGGACTAATAATGCACCATTATCAGTGCATCCAAACTGTGTTCCAGAAAAAAAGAAGTGCATTCAAACTATGCTATGCAAGGGCATGAGTTGTTACCATTTAAGAAAAGGATCCTGGTCTCCGGGTGCGATGCGACACACTGCACCAGTCAAACGAGGTTGAAAAAGGTTAAACAACAAAAGTATGCCATAATTGTAATAAGCTCCCTTACAGTAGCAGCAACCGGCAGCCAAAAAATTGAGCTACAATCCTCTTAGTTGAAAAATTTTACCTGCAGAAGTGCAAGAGCATTGCAAACTCGGTTTGATGCCCCAGGTGATAGTGTTGGAGGTGACAGTGAAGGGTAGATAGACACAATCTCCTGTATACGTTTCCAGGTTACGGCATAACATGTTAGAAAGATTGGGTTAAACAAGAACATCTTGCACAATCAAAAAAAATGAAAAACCTAATTTGGCCACCAATGCCATGCTGATTTCTAAGACAAACAATGACTTGGGCACAATAACAGATTCATCACAGGGACACAACAGAAGGTGTAAAGTATCCTCAAACATAGCTTCCAGTCCTTTGTGATTACAAGCACTCAAATCCTTTCAGGGCAAGGAACATACCTGAAGTAGCGCAGCAATTGTGCCAAACGAGTGCCACAACAACGGGGCAAGATCTTGAAATATCTCTCTTTTCTGAAAAGAGGGTACATTCACAAATTAAGTAGTTTTACCTTGAGAATTTGCCATTTCATGTTAATGACTGAACGTACAAATCTACGGTCATTCAGTTTCAGATTATTTAAGAACTCATTCACTAGAAATGGACCCTAGCTCAACTATTTAGCACTGAGAACAAAAAGGCACTACAAGTTTGAAGCCACTTATTTAGGCATCCATTCATAGCCAGTAACCAAGATACTAATTTTGCAATATCAACACGAGATTTAGGAAAGTATGTACAAGCTAATAAAAGCGGACCCTACAAGTAAAAAAAATGTGCCTCATAATGGAAATATTGAATCACTTCTGGCTGCGATACTGTTTATAAGCTGAGGCCATGACCAAAATTCAAAACATCTAGCTAAAGTTGAAGCCTTTCGATCAAGAAAAGCAATCAGAAAGTAATCAATGCATATAGTACTTCTTACACTGAACTACCAAAATAAACTAGGCTAATCAATACAACAAATCCTTAACTAGGGAAATAAAACTGGATAATATTACAAGGGCCACATAACGTCCTAAAAATACCCCTGAGGCAGACAGCTGCACACGTGTCGGATAACAAGTGGAATCTGGCACGTCCAAAAATGTTTTGCACCTGAGTATGACCCAAGCCCTTCACCCGTAACGGATTGATACTAAGTGCGGCAGTTACTCAGACACCCCATGCCCTGAAAATCTTGGCCGATATGGACAGACACATGTTAGATACTGAGTGGTATTTGGCAATGTCCAAAAATGTTTTGCCAAGTCGGACACCTACGCATGAGTATGACTCTAACTCTCAACTGTAACAGAGTAACACTTAGGGCCAGCAGTTACTCAGACACCCGTGTCCTGAAAACCTTGGCTGATCCGAACAGCAGTACGCGTGTCGGATAGTATTTGGCAATGTCCAAAAATGTTTTGCCAAGTTGGACAACTGTACCTGAATATGACTCCAGCAATCACCCGTAACAAAGTAACACTAAAGGGCGGCCGTTACTGGACACCCATGTCCAGAAACCTTGGCTGATTCAGACAGCGGAACGCTTGTCAGATACTGAGCGATAATTTGGCAATGTCCAAAAATGTTTTGCCAAGTTGGACACTCATGCCCTGAAATCTTAGCTGATTCAGATATCAGTGTGTTGTCGGACGCCAAGCGGTAAAATATTTGCCAAGTTGGATACCTAAAACTGAGTATGACTCCACCCTGCACCCCTGATGGAAACACTAAGGGCGACCGTTACTCGGACAACCATGTCCTAAAATCATTGCTGATTCAGACAGCCATGAGTGTCAGATTCCAAGTGATACTATTTGGCAATGTCTAAAAAGGTTTTGCCAAGTCGGACACTCATGCCCTGAAACCAGCTGATTCAGACAGTAGTGTGTTTGTCGGATACTGAGCGGTAAAATATTTTGCCAAGTTGGATACCTAAACCTGAGTATGACTCCACCCTGCACCCCTGACGGAAACACTAAGGGCGACCGTTACTCGGACAATCATGTCCTAAAATCTTTGCTGACTCAAGACAGCCGTGGGTGTCAGATTCCAAGTGATCCTATTTGGCAATGTCCAAAAAGGTTTTGCCAAGTTGGAGACCTGCACCTGAACATGACTGCACCCTGCCCAACCATAATTCACAAGCAGAAACCAAATTCCACAAAATTCCTTCAACAATCAACCAGGGGTAATTCTCACAGAAACCCAACTGATAAGGTAGAGATCACGGTGTGCAAATCATTCCCCACGAGGGGGCTACCACAAGAGCTGCGGAGGGAACCTTGGAGAGCTCAAGCAGCGCGTTCTCGCGCAGTTCAGGGTCGCAGAGTTCCAGCACCAGCTGCTCCGCCGAAGCCATCTTCTTGTCCTTGGCCGCCTGGCCCAGGGCGGGGCCGCTGCTGCTCCCAGCCACCGGAGAGGGAGACGGCGGCGAGGCCCCGGCGAACGAGGGGGGAATGGTGAGGGAAGGCTGCAGGTTCGCCATCTCACCTCAACTGCACGAAACATCGATCACCACGAGTTATTCACAAATCTCCACAACAAAACGAATCGGGGGAAGCGAGTAGATAGAATCGAACTCATAACTCACCAATCCAAGGAAGCGATCGAATTTCAGGGGGATCTTCACTCGGCTAGACTCACCCTCCAGCCTCGGCGGCTTACCGGCGAGGAGGCTGAGGCTGCTTCAGCCCGAAATGGACGCCCCAACCAGTCCCACCCCTTGAGACGAGCCGCTCCACCCCAGTAAACCCTCCGGTCAGGTCTCTACGGGCGCATCGGGCAGGCGAGGGAGGAGGAGGAGGAGGATGAGGCGATGAACGACGGCGAGCCGGCGATATGTAGGAGACGGACGGGAGGGGAACGGAGGCAGACGACAAGGCAGGCCGAGCAGATCTCTCGTGGGCTCGTGGCCTTTGGCTACACAAGGGACGGCAGAGATTAGACGGTTGGTGAGATCGGACAGCGCCGCGAGAGCGAAGGGTCTGCACTGATTCCAGTAATGGCGTCACTGCGAACGGATGGTGTAGTAACTGAAACTAGCGGGCCGGGCCCGCGATTAGATAAGCGGCCGAAGCAATGGGCCGGCCGGGCCGGGCTTGACACTTGCAAAATCTGTGCCCAGAGCCCCAGACTAGGGGATCAGGGCACGTCGCGCAAAAACACAGGGCTCCGAGCTGGGTTTCCTCCGCGCCGCCGCCGCCTCCTCCCGAGTCTCAGCTCCGCAACTCCGCGCGCCGCCGCCGCCGCCGCCGCATCCCCGCGCGACACCCACCGCGCAGCCATGGCGGAACAGGTAAAGCTCCTCCCGCGCATCTTCACGTGTACCTCTGCTCCGCCGCTCGCCGTCACTCGCCCAGTCCAGTTCGATATGGGATGCGATGCGCATTCGCGTAGATAGGTTGGCTAGTCCCTGATCTGATCTGATCTGATCCTTTATAGTGATGCTCGCGGCTCCTAGTGTGGTTGGGTTCGGTGCGATCTATGGTTTCGTTTTTATCGATCGCAAGTTTGCATTTTTGTTGCATTTTTTTTTTGTCAGCTTTTGGGTGTTTGTGATTTGGTGAAGTCTGTTAGTAGTATACTAGTGATGCAATCGGTCCTTACTTAGGGATACTGTTTCGCAGCGGATTTGTAGTTTAAAGTAAGAACTTGATGAGATTTCGGGGTTTGGGTTGGAATATGCGTTAGGTTTTGTACTGGCACCTGCAAATCTCACTTATCATTTCGTAATGTTGTGAAGCGCTGTGACCAATATTGAACGTTGATGCGATGTTGTATAAAAGATTAATTGCTGCAGTTGTATAGTATGTCATTTCTTTTGGACTCCAGAATCCTCACTGTGCTATATGGATGGTAGTCAGTTGTACCAAAGTTATTGTGCACTACTGATGCGATGCATTTATAACAGTGTTATCATTTATGGTTATATTGGATCATAAAAATTACTGCATTAGTTAGCGATTTTGCATATTTCCCATTTATTCCTGTGTAATTTCAATAGTTTCCAGCTAGTTACCTCATAATTCTAATGTTTTGCGCCAACCTATTTTCCAGACTGAGAAAGCTTTCCTCAAGCAGCCGAAGGTTTTCCTCAGGTTAGCCCCTACTGCCTCTTCCATGCTTTCTATTTCCAAGAGCTATGTACACTTCTTAACAGAGTTTCTGCTTAATTGTAGCACAAAGAAATCTGGCAAGGGTAAGAAGCCAGGCAAGGGAGGCAACCGCTTCTGGAAGAGCATTGGCCTAGGCTTTAAGACCCCCAGGGAAGCAATTGAAGGTATAATAAATTCCATTTTCTGCACCTTTGTCTTGTGTTTTGAAGGTGGGCATTGTTATTTGAGATGGTGAAGGACAGGAGGTGATCTCCATCCCTTTGTTCTAAATGGTTGTCTATTGCTACTGGAAGAATTGTTTGTTAAATACTTAAATTGGTAATGTAGCTCCAAATTTCATTTGCTAATCTGGAAAACAACATTGGCTGATGATTCTCAAGTACTATGATACATACATTTTTTTTGTTCTTAATGGTTGTGTATTTCTACTGGAAGAATTACAATGCTCAATACTCAAATTGGTAACATAGCTCCAAATCTTTTACAGGATCCCAAGTATTATGAAGTTCCTGAATAATGCAACATTATTATTTGAGATAGTGAACAACTGAGAGCCTGGCCTCTATTTTCTGTTGTAAATGTTTTTCTATTGCTACTGATATGATTGCAGTGCTGAATACGTAAATTGATTGTTTAGCTCCAAAGTTTATTGCTAATTTGTTAAACAATGAGGCCATAATACCAAGTACTATGAGACCCACGAAAGGAATGCATTGATCGATGTGCTATATAGTTTTTGCAAGTATTAATAGGTCTTTAATTTATGTTCTCATACAGGGACATACATTGACAAGAAGTGCCCATTCACTGGAACTGTTTCTATCAGAGGCAGAATTATTGCTGGAACATGCCACAGTGCCAAGATGAACAGAACCATCATTGTTCGCAGGAACTACCTCCACTTTGTTAAGAAATACCAGAGGTAAGTGATCTGTCTGTGGAACCTAGACTCATGGTTCTCTTCCAATAGAAATTTGATGCTTCTAACACATGAGGCAACTGGATGCCTTGCAGGTACGAGAAGAGGCACTCCAACATTCCAGCTCACATCTCCCCTTGTTTCCGTGTCAAGGAAGGTGACCATGTCATCATTGGCCAGTGCAGGTAAATACTTGTGCTCACACAAACTTGGTAGATCACTTGTGATGCCCATCTTGCTTGTTCTGTCGAACTCGATTAAAGTGATCTATATTTTGGTCTTGCTTGATGAAATAGAGCGCCATTGTGTTGTTTTGTTGTCAGTCCACTCGATATATGCCAAGGTATTATTGTTCATTGCTGAAGTGTTGTTTCTGTACTGTGAACAGGCCCCTGTCAAAAACTGTGAGGTTCAACGTAGTGAAAGTCATCCCTGCTGGATCCACTGGCGGCAGCGGTGGGAAGAAGGCCTTCACTGCGGCCTGAGCTTTAGACTATGTTCCATTAGTAGTCTATAGAACAATGTCTTTTTTGCTTAAAATCCCTGCTAGGCTGGTGTTTTCGACTATGGTTTTGGAGATTGTTCCCTGTCTGAATGGAGCCCCATCATCTGAACATGTTACTCTTTATGGAATCCTGTCATGCAAAGTTTTGTTATGATCTGTATTGTTTCCCCTCTGCTGCTGTGGCTTTGTTGCAATGCACATGTCCTTGTCGTTGTGCTGGGAAAACACGTTTCTTTTTCACCCGGGTCACAATATGTTTGTCTTAAGCCTGTTAAGCTTGCAACGTATCTGATGATGCTTCTCTGCTGCATTAAACAGAGTAGCAAAGGCTGTGGTGAATATGACGCTGCAGTTGCATAGCCTACAGTGCAGCAGCTTCTGCGCTGCAACTTTGGTTATCGTTCTTGCCGACAGGTCAGTTTTCAGTTTTTGCTAGTGACTATTTGCCTCAACTGTGGGGAGGCCACGCAAGGAATAGATGAGGCTGCCCTTGCCTTAAGTTTTAGCATAGCATATGCCTTGCCGACCGAGCCCGCACAGAAAAGATAGCCTCTATTCGTTGCCGTCCAGCACGAGATTCTTCTTCTTTTCCCCCACTTTCTATTGCATTTATATGCATTCGATATTTCATTTATTCAAAAACCAATCCTCAAGCTTTCTTAGCTTTCATTTATCTTATTCAAAAACCAATTCCTTCAGACAGCTCGCTCGCCGCGTGTGCGTCTCGCGTCCCCCTGTCGCCGTGTCTGCACATCCCCAACACTCTGCAACCTCCGACGACCCCGGCCGGCAGGAGGCGCCGCCTCATCTCCACAGTTAGCGCTGCCACCCGTAGCTTCACTGACGAACTGCGACGATCTTGATTGCTAATTAGAACTGCACTGCTCCTGCAGCATCCTCCTGAAAGATCGATCTTTCTGTGTGGCTGCGCGCGTAACCATGAAGTACGCCACCATCAACGCGGCGTCGTGGGTGGTGGGCAAGGCGCTGGCCCCCGTCGCGGACACCGTGCTCGAGGCATGGGCGGCCAGCGCCGGGCTCGGCGCGAACGTCGAGGCCCTCAAGATGGAGCTGCTGTACGTGCAAGCCATGCTCAGGCCCACCCTCGGCAAGCAAGAAACGGACAACCCGCCCCTGGAGGTGCTGCTGCAGAAGCTGCGGGACCTCGCGTACGGCCCCGGGGACGTGCTGGACGAGCTCGACTACTTCCGCATCCAGGACGAGCTCGACGGCACCTCCGAGGCCGCCGACGAGCACACCAAGGGCTGCTGCCACAACCTCGTTCTCAATGCTCGCAGCACTGCCAAGGCTCTGGGCAAATTGCTGTGCTCATCAACATGCTGCTCTGCTCCTGCGAGGCTGCGACGCTTGGAGCCAGACAGAGGGCACGTGACGCCATCTCCTCATCTCTTCCAGTACCGCCCATTTCTGGTGCTTCCGACACCGTCCGCCATGTCGGTAAACACTTCCCTTGCTCATCTCTTCCACCTGTCCGTGATGACGATGATGATGGCCGTTCTGGTCAAACACCAAGGTTTTATCTCTCTCTCACGGAAACACCGAAGTTGAGGTTTAATAGGGTGGATATCTCTAAAAGGATGAGGCTTATTGTAGAGCAACTGCGGCCCATGCGCCAAGAGGTTTCTCAGATTCTTACAGCACTAGGGTCTAGCTGGAACCCTGCCTCGGATATTGCCCAGACTCGTCCCATCACCACTTCTGAAAGCAGAGCCGAGACTGTATGGCAGAGATGATATCATGAATAGCATCATACATGATATCACCCAGGGTAAATACTGTGGCGAGAATCTGACCGTTCTTCCCTTTGTTGGTTTAGGAGGCATAGGCAAAACGACTCTTGCGCAGCACATATATCATAGCCAACAAGTACAAAACCATTTTGAAGTCATGGTTTGGGAATGTGTGTCTCTCAATTTTAATGCCAATAAGCTAACACGAGATATTGAAAAGAACATCCCTCAAGTTCAAGATGAAAAGATTGGTACTGCACAAGAGTTGATTGGGCAAAGATTAAAATCTAAAAGTTTTTTGCTTGTGTTGGATGATATGTGGGAATTTAATGACGAGGATGAATGGAAAAGGCTATTGGTGCCGTTCAAAAAATCACAAGTAAAAGGAAACACAATTCTAGTCACAACTCGGTCGATTAAGCTAGGAGAAATGGTTAAAACAACCCATCATCCAATAGAATTGGAAGGCATAGAGCGTGACGAGTTTAAGAGGTTCTTCCTAGCATTTGTTTTTGGTAACGACCATCCTAGGCCAGATTGCACTGCGCTGCTTGAAACGGGATATAAGATAATGGACAAGCTAAAGGGCTCACCTCTTGCAGCAAAAACTGTAGGTAGATTATTGAGGAATAACCTTGAGGATCATTGGACAAGAGTTCTAGAAAGTAAAGAATGGGAGTTACAAACAAGCAACCATGACATTATGCCCGCACTGAAGCTTAGCTATGATTATCTACCTTTTGGTCTGCAACAATGTTTTTCTTATTGTGCTCTGTTTCCTCAAGATTATAAGTTTCGTAGCGAAGAGCTCGTTCATTTTTGGATAGGACAAGATATTTTACATTCTAGTGACCAGAACAATTTATTAACTGCTGAAGACATAGGGCTGAGAAACATCAATGATCTGGTGTCACATGGTTTTTTCAAAAAAGATGTACTGGAGGGGCGTCCCAGTTATATTATCCATGACCTATTGCATAACTTCATTGAAGGTTACATCACATGAATGCCTTAATGTAAATCTTTCTAGCGAGAAATTAGGAAACATACAGCCATCTATACGTCACCTGTCTATCATCCTGGATAGTACCGAGGATAGCGGCATAATGACAATGAGGAAGTTAAGCACAAGACTGAAAGCTAGAAACTTGCAATCTTTGATGATATTTGGATTAATGGATTCAAGCTTGGCCAGCACTTTTAGTGATTTGTTTGAGGAGGCAAATGCACTGCGTTTACTTTGTTTGCCCACAATGACAAATGCTATGGAGTCCATGTTGCATAAATTTTCAATAGCTCTCCATCTACGGTACCTAAGGTTAGGGACCCAGTATGAATATATACATTTACCGAGTATACTCCCTCGGTGTTATCACTTGAAGATTCTAGATCTACAGGAAAGTTCTTATTTACAAGATCTGTCCAGGGACATGAGCAACCTTGTAAATTTGTGTCCTGCTATTTTTCCTACCTCGGAATATCCTAATATTCGGAACGTTGGGAAGCTAAAATTCTTGAAAGGGTTGAAGGAATTTCGAGCCAATGAAGAAACCAATGGGTTTGAACTAAAGCAACTAGGGAATTTGGTCGAGTTAAGAGAGCTTGGCATTTATAACCTTGAGAAAATACAAACAAAAGAAGAAGCGATGGAAGCAAAACTAAGAGATAAGAAGTACCTGCGCAAGTTAACATTAGGCTGGGGCGGCGCACGACCTAATATGGAGCGTGTTGCAGAGCAAGCATTGGTTCTTGAAAACCTTGAGCCACATAGAAAACTTCAGGAGCTGCACATCAGGGGGCATGGAGGCACTACTAGTCCAATATGGCTAGGTGATCATATCTCAAGGGGATCTCTGCAATCTCTTCATCTAGATGGTATTGCTTGGGAAGTTTTTCCACCATCGGGACACATGTGGTTGCTGCAGGAACTAATATTACACAATGTGCCCATACTAACGGAGTTTGGTCCAAGCCATTTTGGCAGTATCACTGGTCAAACCTTTGGCAAGTTAAAGAGGCTAGCGTTATTTAACTTGGAACAATTAGAAAAATGGGCCCTAGGAGACACTTGTCATTTGCTGCCCCAATTGCAAGTGTTGATCATTAGAGGTTGCCCTAAATTCTTGGGGTTGCCTTTTGGCAACGTTTGTCACCCAGCAGAACCTGATGCAGATGGCAAAATACCAGCCTGTTCGGTTGGCTGACGGCTGACGGCTGGTGCTGATTTGTTGTGAGAGAAAAGTACTGCTGGCTGGCTGGTGGCTGGTGCTGATTTGTTGTGAGAGAAAAGTACTGCTGGCTGGTGGCTGATAAGCCAACCAAACAGGAACTTCGAATATTAGATTGTCCCAAAGTCAAACTGTTGCCTCATATACCTTGGACTCAAACTTTGTGCTCTGTTGAGATAAAAGATGTTGGGTCAACGCTAGTGTTTAACATCCTGGAGTACTCAAAATCATCCTCTGAAGTCAAACTGGCCATTCATGGGACGGGTCTTTTTCACATAGTAGATGAGAAGGTTTTAGCCTTTAATAATTTGACAGATTTGCAGAAGTTGGAAATGACGAATTGCCCACCTCTGAAGCACCTTCAAATGCTTAGATCCCTAAAGAGCTTCGATGTGAGGCATTCAAGTCATGTGTTTGTGGCATCACGAGAGAGAGAAGCTGTGAATTGGCAGATTCCAGTTGAGCGCCTATGGGTAGAGAAATGCGGCACCAATGGGATCGAACTGACAGCGGTCCTCTCTCATCTTCCAAAGCTCCAGGACTTGACCCTAATGCACTGTGAGAAGATAACACAGACCGGCATGGTGCTGCAGCGGCAAGAAGTAACAGCAAGTGCGTCTCCACCAACATCTCCAATTCTTACAGCGGATGACGATGCACAGGCAAAATGCCACGAGTGGCAAATAGCAGTGGAGGGGGAGGAAGAGAAGCAGGCAGATGAGGGGCTATTTGTTTTGCCAGACAATCTCTGCGAATCTCTACAGCAGCTGCGGATCAAGAACTGTCCTGAGCTGAGACTGGTAAATTCTTTCCATATCGACTTCAAGGCAGGAGGCGTCTATAGAGTAGGAGACCGAGGTGCAAGTGGAACAGCGGGTCTCCAAGCCTTGCACTCCCTCATGCAAATAGACGAGTGCCCCAAGTTTCTCTCTGAATACAAGACCTCGTTTTCCTCTTCCTGTCGGCCTTTCACATCCTCCCTCAAAGTCCTCGAGCTTACTGGTGCCAAGGGCATGGAGACGCTGGAGCCCCTCTCGAACCTCACCTCTCTCACTCGATTAAATATGTTCTGTTGTGGAGAGGACTTAAGATCTGATGGGTTATGGGCTCTTCTTACCCGGGGTCAGCTTACCGACACCCTGTTCGGCTGGCTGGTTCAGAACCAGCCAGCAGTACTTCAGTCTCATAGAAAATCAGCACCAGCCACCAACCACCCAGCAGTATTTTTCTCTCACAAAAAATCAGCACCAGCCACCAGCCAGAATCAGCACTTGCTAGCCGAACGGGCGGTGGATGAGTATAAAGAGCAGCTTCACCGTCCTTCTTCCAAACTGCGGTTCCTGCACACGGATGATGGTCGAGCACTTGCTGCACCCATCTGCAGCCTTCTGTCTGCCTCCCTCGTCGAGCTACTTATGCACGACGAACAAGGGGAGTGCTTCACAAAGGAGCAAGAGGAGGCCCTTCAGCTCCTCAACTCCCTCGAGGCAATATCGTTTCAGTTTTGCCACAACCTGCAGTGTCTCCCTGCTGGGATGCATAGACTCCCTAACCTCAAGAAACTATCAATCTTATGCTGTCCAGCCATCAGCTCCCTGCCCAAGGGCGGCCTACCCAGTTCTCTGAAAGAGTTATATGTCGAGACCTGTTTCAACAAGGAACTAATAAAGCGGTGCAGAAATTTTGTCAAGACCCATCCCCAAACCGAAATGAGATAATAATCTGACCCCGACCAAGGTAATTGTTTCTACGCATTCCCTAGTTCCATTGCTACGAGCGCCAATCCATGTCCTTCAACATTATCTGTTCCCATGCAGGGAGCCTTACATTATTCCCCTCCTCGGCATCGTGGAGATCTGCATTAACGGAATCTTGCTATGGTTAGTTGAATGAATCTAACTTATGTTCGTACTTCTTAGTCAGAGTCCAGCCAAAATGTTTCTCCCTGCCCTGTACTGATTGGTACAGTATATGCAAACTGATAACTTATCATGTAGTCTCTTTTATCTTATTTCTTGTCCTTCAGTATAAAATATCCCATGCGTCCCAAATTACTACTTTGAATTTGTTCTAAGTCAAACTTATCTAATTTTGACTAATTTTATAAAAAAATATAGTAACATCTAAAATACCAAATTAGACTCATTGATTCCATCATGAGACATATTTTTATTGAATGTGTTTGACATGGCAAATGTTATTACATTTTTCTATAACCTTGATCAAAGTTACAAATTTAATTTAGGACAAACTCAAAGTGAATACTAGTAATCAAGGTAGTTGTTAGTTTCGAGAACCGTAATTACAATCTTTTTTCATTTGCTTTTTTCTACGCACCATAACTTCCTTGTTCGACATGCCATGTGTTTTTTCTGCGCAGGTATTTGCAATCTTGCCCCGGTTCTTTACCTAGCTAAAACTAACTGTTGGAATAAGATAAGATGGTGTATTAATTAGGCGCAATATCTGCCCTATTGTGTCCGGAGAAATGGTTTAGGGAAGCATCAGGTTCGAAGGAATTTTCTCAATTCGGAGTGGCATTTTCAGGACCGTGCAGCTTTGTGGTGAGTGTGAACTGGATTGGTGATGACAGTGTAAATGTGATGTGAAACAGCAATAGAACTGGTACATCCGAAGAAACATTGTGCAAGAACCGTATATTGATATTTTGGTGATAATGTTAGTATGGCTATGTAGTGTGATACGGAGAAGACACCGTTGTACAAGTGAACCTGTTATTGCTAATAATGGAAGATATAGAAATGGGCCGTGATGGTCCCGTGGTTTTTTACTCCTCAAGTTGAGGAGTTTTTTCCACGTAAGTGACTGTGTTTTGCCTGTTGCTTTGGGTTCTTATTGATTTGCTTTCTATGGTTTGAATCCTTCTTGCAATGGTGTGTGCAGGTGGAAACTTAAAATACTACTCCATCCATTCCAAATTATTATTCATATACGTAGCTATTATTATGTATCTAGACATTACGTAAATCTAGGTGCATAGCAAAAGCTACATATCTAAAAATGCTAAAATCGACAATGTGCAACGACCTCTTATGGGAGAATGAGGCCTTTCGGTTCATCTGTATACCAATATATGCAAAGAGCATGTACATAAAACATTTGAAAGTATTTCAGGGCAAGATTTGAAAGAGAACGGAAACAAAGTTGATTATCATAATCAGTTAGTGAGACCATTTTTACCTGCGATCCTGTCATAAAGCTTTGTGCAAACTGTTGATCTCAGCCTGTGAATTTTTGTGAAATCTGACTTGGTGGCTCTGTTTCCTTGTTTCGAACAGCCCACTTCTTCTCATCCTGTAGGTTCTGCGCAATGCAAGAACCAAAAAGCCACGAACTGCCTCAAGTGCTAATGCATGTGACAGCGCCCGGGGTCATGAACATTTCAAAGGCTTTGTTGATTTCTGGACTAGTGCGCGCGAGATTTTTTTTATTGCGTGGACATGATAGCATATTTATCAATATTTTGATAGGTTAGGACATCTAATAATAAATTAGTTATTAAAATATAAACAAGATATAATGTCCATTGTCACCTATAAAATTTGATATTAAAACTCCACTAGACGCATGCCATGTTGACCTATGGCAGGTTGCTAGGTTCTCTTCGTCCTAGGAAGAAAGTAGAGACTCTCCATTCCATACATGTAGAAGTACTCATACGCACATAAATATAAACATTTCTAATGTTTCAAATTTATCCATAAATAGAAGCATTCAGACATAATTCACTCTATTAACATTCCTAGGTGCATGGATCTTATGGAAGCACTGTAACGCTTGTGTGTTTGATGGATCTGCACCTAATGTCCACAGCTTGTGTGTTTGATGGATCTGCACCTAATGTCCACAGAGCCTTGAAGCCTTTCAGGGATGAGGCACACCTATGGCAGAGGGATGGAGCTAAGGGGCTATCAGTGCTAGGCCTAGAGAGGTCGCCAGGATAGATTTGGTTAGAGTTTCTTTGGTCAGGTCCTTTTAGTTGTTTCCTTTGTAAGAGTCTGGTTGTGTTTTCCCAACATCCCCTACTCTGGCCCAAGGTGGGGTGATGTTGTTTTGAAACTTGGGCCTATTTGTTCTTCTAATACAAAGATGTGCAGCTCTCCTGCATATTCGAGAAAAAAAAAGTATATGTAATCTTAGTGATTGATGGTGGGACATCATATTTATTTCATTTGTCCTCAATCTTTTAAAGTATCCTGAAAAAAACTATATTTATGAACAGAAGAAGTGTCACAAGAGAAATGATACATGGAAGTCCATGTTGTTTTCATGTTCCTACATGATTGCTTAATAATCACCAACATGTAAAAACTATCGTGGATACCCGGTTTTGGTCCTTAAATTGACTAAGGTCCTGTTTGTTTCCACTTAAAATTATATAATCTAGCTTATGGTTGAGGGCAACATGGTAAAATATCACCATGGACCACCAAATAATCCCAAATAAGCTGCACATGGGTAACTTATTTCAGATTATTTTGTGGTCCATGGTGACCTTTTACCATGTTACCCTTCCACCATAAGATAGATTATATAATCTATGGAGAAAACAAACACCCCCTAACTAGACGCTCCATGACATGCAGCTATCTAAATTGGAAAAACTCATTTCCTTCAATTCCACACTGATTTTCGACAACATCAGCCGTACAATGTGGCACACATTGTCGAGTGAGCTGTTCGAGCTTTGTGCCCGGTGTATGCCTAACCCATGAATGAAAGAATCTTTGTTCTCAGCTCTCATCAGTTGTCGGTTGTCACTGTGCCCTGACCCTGAGTGCCGCACTCTATTTTTCATTTTTTCTGCTCCGACAGCACAAGGAAAAGGTTCAGCTAGCGCATACAGTTAGCGTTTTGGCCCAACCATCACATCTCTCTGACTCTATTCCCGATCCCGGCTGCACGACAATATAACCACTCTCCAACCGGAAATTTCTGCTTTCTGAGTTACAATACACACAATATCTCTTTTCTCGATCCCGGCTGTACGACACAATATAATCTCTTTCCAACTGAAAAGTTCTGCTTTTTTTGAGTTATGGTGCACATTCATGCCAAAAAAAAATTGCATGCATAATAATAATCAGGTCTCACAGGGAATTTATACTGCAGTATAACTGTACTGCACTGCAGCGATTCCTTGACCTTCAGATGCATTTCCTCGCCTTGCAGACCGAGCTAGCCCAGGCAGAGATGATGCCACCATTCCTTGCCCTTCACGGCTTCACCATAAAGCTTCCTATTTAGTGTAGAAACTATGAGAGTTGCATGATGGCATTTACATTTGCAGTTAGAAGTGTCGAGATGGACCTTACTTAGTTACTTAAATGTATAAAGCAAAGGCGATCGGTGCAATCTTGATTGAGAACCCAAGGGAACTGCAAATCTTGAAGGTCTGCTCCCGTTGACTGGAGATTACCATCTCTGGAGTCTTCCCCTGGAGCACAGGACGCTCAGTTCGATAGGTAACCAACTTTAGATACAGCTTCCTTGGATAGGTTTCTTGAGTCTCTTTATCATAAACCAAGTAGCGTCCGCGGTCCTCATGCCAGAACAACACAGAGAAGTGTTCCCTGTCCAAGGAAATGCAGCACCCTCCCCCTAAACCAACTTCAAAATGCTCTCCATTTCTTACGATAATATCAGTAATGGACAGCTTGATAGCACAGTCCTGAACAGGTGGTCTGCTTGTAGTTGAGACATGGATATCATAAGCTTTGATAGGGCCGTTCTCATGAGAAAAAGCGAGGAAGATTTCGCTGCCATGCCCGTGCTGGGTGGCAGCACCAACGAAAGGCAGGTAATTGCCAACAATCTTGTGCCACTCTCCTGTGCTGCTGTCGAAGGCAAAAGGTGCAGTTGCTCGGCTGATTGAGCGATACTAGCATGTAGGGCCCGACCACCACAGAGGATCTGACAGTCATGAGGGGTGGATTGCGGAAGCCCGTCGGAGTGAGGAAGTGAGGAAAGAAGACCGGATTCGGCAGCTCCTTCCAGGAGCAAGCTTCCAGTTGGAGGACCCCCTCCGCTGTTTCTGTGACGAAGGCATTGGAGAGATCGAGAACCTCGAACCAGGGCTCGAAATTGGGATCATCAAGGTAATCAGGAATCTTAGTGAGAGCAAAAATTCTGTCCCCGACGACAGCCACGACAGGGTTCCACTTTCTGGAAACCAGTTCTGGCCCGCGTATCACTTTCCCACACTTGGTGTCGAAGATTACGGTGCCACCGGGATTGCCCCCGACGCCGAGGATCCACCCTGATTGCAAGGAGGCAAAGGTCTTGCCGCCCATGTCAGTTTCAAGATCACATATTCGGTGCAGGGTTGCCCGGCCAGGAGACGCCCCCGGCAAGGAGTCATCGGAGTCGGGGTCGGGGAGGTCGACGTCCACCTTGTAGAGCGGGGAACTGGTTTGACAAGCAGACCAGACCCGACGGCATACCGCAAGGTACACCGGCCGATTCTTGCCGCCGCTGCCATACCCCATCTGATTGAGACCCTCTGCACTGAATGGATCCGGCTTGTCAGGGGAGGCCACGGCTCCTTCTCCAGCAAGCTTCCGAAACTTTTCCCTCCCTTGCTCCATCGCTACGGACCCACGGTCGCCGAGAGGAGGAGGAGATTAGGGTTTGGAAGGATGAGAATTGGGAACGGGGGTTACGCTATGGATGGCGGCGCCGCCGCCGCTGCGAGGGCAAGGGGCTCTGTTGTCCTGTTTTTTTGTTTTTGTTTTTTTTTTTTTAGGAATGGCTCTGTTGTCCTGGTGGACTGGGCAGGTCATGTTACGGGCCAAGGCCATTTCGTTTTCTCTAGCCCATAGTCCACAGTACCGGCCCAGACAATGAGTACGGCCTAGGTGCTGCGGGCCAAGGCAATTTCGTTTTCTTCAGCCCATAGTCCGTGGTAACGGCCTAGACAAAGAGGACGACCCGCAGTTTCTATCATCTTGCGGAAGTTCCCAGTTTACCTCCTCCTATTTTTTTTTATACATTGCACTCACCATACAACAACTTGGTGGATGAGTGCAGATTAGTCTAACTACTTGTAAAATGCTCTACTTAGTGTAATAACTTGATAGGTGGTGCAGATCAGTCCAACAAATTATAAAATGCTCAATTCTGTGCAACAACTTGATAAAATGGTGCACCAACTGCCCAAATGTTACAACGATGATGTATTTGGTCATACCAAATAGCAAAGAGATGATGTATAGTCAAGCCAAAATAAATAATTGAGCATTATGCTGCCATTGATATTTCTGTTGCATTGGTGATATACTTGTTCCAGAGCAGTAACCTTTATTTTGTTTTTTTTAAAATAAATTTATGTTAGAAATGAGAACATATAAAATTAGTCTCTTTTACTTCTGACATAACAAATAAATGCTATGACACATTTTAGTTAATTCATTAAGCATATATGTACCGTGTATCAATGATCAGTTATAGACTTATAGTACAATGTCGTGTCAGCACAATTATTTTTTATTTCAAACTATTTAGGGAACATCAGTATTGGAACATCAATTTAAAAGAATGGTAGAAATTGTAAGTCATTTTGGTCATGGTATTAAGAAACAAAATCCTAAAATGGCACAATACAAGCCTATACCCTCTCATATCCAATCCGTGCATAGACTAATACATCATCTTTGTAATATTTTGACTGTAGATCCACCAATTTGTCAAGTTGTTGCACTAAATTAAACATTTTGTAAGTTGATGTACCAATCTGCACTCACATGCCAAGTTGTTGCACTGTTTTGAGCATTTTACAAGTTGTTGGACTAATTCGCATCTACTTGCCAAGTTGTTGTATGGTGGGTGCAATTTACTTTTTTTTAATCCAATTTTATTGAACCAAACTATATGAATGTTAAATCAGAATTTATTGATCGTTGAATCAGATGTGAGTAACCTGAGCAGGTCTAACAATTGCACAGCAGGTCTAACAACTTGTGCAATCACTGTGGTTTTTTTGGGCAGAGGGAGATAACGAGAAAATATAAGTCCTCCAACAAGAAGACACAGCCTGCTTGATGAATCGGTAGCTAGTCCTTGGAGAAAGCATCACCAACCTCTTATGAGATGGTGCTTCAAAGCTGCTCTAGATCACTTAACAACTCTAAAACAGGCGCGATTGGTCAGGGGCTGTTTGTATCCCCTTACTCAAAAGTATGGTAGCTGCAGCACATTTACTCAGAAATAACAATGTCTGTTCATATAAACTCAGTTTACATATAGCACCTAGAGATGTCTTTTTTTTTAATAAACTAGCAGGGTCTTACATAGTGATATTACATAAGAAAGCATGCGGGGTCTTACATAGTGATATTACAAAAGAAAACAAAGGAAACCCATAACTCAAACGTGAGATAAACATAATGAAACTAATGCAGCACTGGCCTTCCAGACCTAGAGATATCATCATCCACGAGACATATATCTCTCTCCATAGGGAGAAACAATGGAAGAGGACTGGCCTGATATGACACGACTTATGCCATCAAACGAATCACTGGTTCTTTAAAATAATGCTTGGGGTAGTTTCCCTCGCCTGGGTTGTTTTTTCTTGAAATAACTCAATACAATCATTGTCCCTGGGTCATCATAAAAAGTCACAATCAACATATCATAGCTAATAAGCCTCATAAGAATGACCGTTGCTAGCTAGTGTAAACAATTGCAGAAATAGCAATAGCAGAAATGTAAACAATTAGATGTATCCTGGGAGAAGGGGTGCATTTGATTCTTACATGGACAGGGCAGCAACCACAGGTGTAGGTGAAGTCAGACATTGAGAACTGACATTGACTTCGTATGTCCGATTGTGTTGTTTTAATTGTAGTGGAACATGCAAATCCTCAACAGCCAAGGTAGCCTCAATGATGTCCATCTTAAAGGGAGTCAAGATAATCTGAAGATCGACTAAGTAGTTGGATTCTTTGCTTTGACAAGCTTCCTGCTTGATGGAACAGAAGCTGCCCTTTCCCAAGGGGCAGATGATCGCCCAAGGACTCTCTTCCTCTAACTCCACTAGGAACTCTTGGACTGATAGGATGCTTGCGGCGAGCTTGGGTGACATTGCCGGGGTGGAGGGGGTCTTGATGGACATGTGGAACACAGACACACTGTTGTTGGACACGACGCTGCGTGCCGCGAAGAGGCTGCCGCCGAGGGGCACAGCCTGTCCAACAAAAGGAAGGCCTTTGTCGCAGACTTTCTCCCAAGTTTTCTCCACCACAGTTGACAACCAAAATTGGCACGTGGTCCAGAAGGATTGCAAGATAGAAGACGGCGCATGAGCGAGACAGAAGACGGCGCGAGGAGCTGGTCACGCCCGGACCGGTCTGACCGGTGCGGGGGACCGGTCAGACCGGTCACCTCTTTTGTAATTCGACTAGGACTCTAAAATTAGGATTCCGAGGTTGTAACGAGTTGTAACTTGGTTTCCTTGCGGGACAATACCTACCCTCCCTATAAATATAAGGATTCGGCCGATTGAGGGTAACCCAATCGAATCTATCAAAATCTACTACTTTTTATCCTTTACTTTATGTATCTCCAACCCTAGCTTTTCCAACCCCATATGCTGTTCTTCCTTCGTCTCCGCGACGTCCGAAGGCGTCCTAGGTGGCCTGCCGACCCTAGGGCACCCCTGACGGCGTTCTCCCTGACGGATCCTTCCGGGAGGCGCTTTTAGGGTTTTACCCCGTAGCTCGCCGGCGTAACCGGTCTGACCGGTGCATCTGACCGGTCTGACCGGTCAGCGCAGGGCAGCTGCGATCTGGTCCGTTTGCGACCCGCGCGATCTAGCGCTCTCGTGTGTTGACCGATTTCTGCGTCAACATACTTTTGGCGACTCCGCTGGGGAATTGGAGATCTGGTTTTTGCAACCGTTCTATCTAATTCAATCTAGATGGGTGCCAACACTGAGTTGGATCTTGAGAACATCGTCACCGTAAAGGACGATGAACTTTCTACTGAAGATCGACAAGGGCTTGAGGACTACTTGAAGAAGAAAGCAGAAGAAGATCGCCTCTACTACCTCTCGCACTTCAAGAAGGACCGCAAGGGCGTGGTCTCCAAGATCAAGGAGGTAGATGAATCTGCTACATCTTCAGCGGCACTTCCTAAGGTACAATCTAATGAAAAACCTTATGAAGTTTTTCTAAAGTACATGGAAGATAAGATGGCTGAGAATAATGTCAAGTTGGTTAATTGGATGCATAACAAGTGCTTAGAATCGGAAGGCAAACAGCCCGTGGCTGAACAACCTGCCGCCGATCCTAATCTTTTGATTTCCAAAGTGCCTTTTGTGCCTGAATTTAAAACACCGGCAACAAAACCCATAGAACAACCTACGTTTGGTATGCCGTTGAATTATTTTGAAGGTCAATCTGTTACACCATCCAACCTAATGCCTACTCGGCCTGCTGCACCTCAGCCGTTTGCAACTTTATCTAATTCGGCTGGTTATGGTCGAATTAACAATGAAGTTGCAAATTCTACCCCGCAAAATTCAACCTATGAATATTCTGTATCCCCTCAATTGCTAAAATTATTTTCACAAGGCCCAGTACCTTACGAACTCTTCGGAAGGTTCGGCCAACAGATGCAGGAGATGATGTCGGCCAATCAATCTGGCCAACATCAACCGGTCAGACCGGTCGCCGTGACCGGTCAGACCGGTCCTGGTGGGGCAGATGCGGCCAACCAGCTTGGGCCGCATCAACCGGTCAGACCGGTCACGGTAGCCGGTCAGACCGGTCCCACGGGGACAGAATCGGGGAATTTGCTTTCTACTCCTATTCAAAATTCTCAACAGCCAAATTCACAAGACAATTCATTAGAGTATTTAGATAATATATTTTCTAAGTACAAACTTGATTTGGCTTCAGCTCTTAAAGAGAATTTGGGAGTGGATGTCAGGGATAAGGCTAGGTTATTCCAAAAGCCTTATGTTCCTAGATTTGATTTAGTTCCTTTCCCTGCTGGATTTAGACTTCCTGATTTCATCAGATTTAATGGGGAGGATTCTAAAAGCACTTTTGAACACATAAGTCAATACATGGCACAACTAGGCGATTCTAGCTCTAGTGAGGCCTTGAAAGTGCGTTTATTTTCTTTGTCTCTAACTGGCATTGCTTTCTCATGGTATGCATCATTGGCTCCTCATTCTATTACTTCATGGGAACAGTTAGAGCAAATATTTCATGATCACTTCTTTTCTGGCAGCAATGAACTTAAATTGTCACATCTTATATCGGTTAGACAATCACGTGATGAAACTGTTCATGATTATATTAAACGTTTTCGTGATATTAAAAACCGTTGCCTTAGTGTCAATATTGCCGAAAAGGATCTTGCTGATTTGGCTTTTAATGGTTTACGGTCTCACATCAAGGAGAAGTTAGAGAACGTTGAGTTCTTTAGTGTAAACCAAGTGCATCAAAGAGCTTTGGCTGCTGAAAGCCGAAACAAAGATTTAAAAGAAAGCCAAAGGACTCATCAGGTTGATGTGCATAATCTTGAATGTGACTCTAGTAGTTCAGATGATGAGTCTCATAATGTGTTGGCCGCTGAATTTGTATGGCCAGCATCTAATGAAGCCTTTACTTGCACATCTCTTAAGCCGACTCATAGGAATCGGAAAGAAGAGATGAAGTTTACTTTTGATGTATCCAAGTGCGATAAAATTTTTGATGAATTGCATAAGAGTGGATATATCAAATGCTCTTTTACTATTCCGTCATCTGAGGAGTTAAAGCGGCGTGCTTATTGCAAATTTCATAATTCTTTTTCTCATGCGACTAATGATTGCAATTTCTTTCGTCGACAGATTCAATCGGCTGTAAATGATGGACGATTGAGTTTGAGTGAGATGCAAATTGATAAGCACCTGTTTCCAGTCAACAACATGTTGGTTAATACCATGGATCTTCAGAAGGCCAAGATGTTGGTTCGGCCAGACAATGCCGATACAACAGGAGGCAAGAATATTGTGATTGGAGAACCAAGGACGATGACGGAACATGACAAAGTACTTGGGAGAGAAGTGATGCTTAAGTAGGCTCCTGATGGAAAGAAGACTTTGACTATTACAGTGAAGACTTCTGAGGTCGGGGGGCAATCAAGCTCTCAAGCGCGGGATCAAAGGCCGGTTGCTCCTGCTGCCCGGGATGCACCGGTCAGACCGGTTCGGCTGACCGGTCAGACCGGTCCGGCTCAGAGGCCGGTCCGAATGTTTGTGCCTAAACGTCCTGAAGTGGGTACTTGGAAGACTAATCAAGGCAAAGATCAGGGGAAAACATTTAAGCCAAAAGCAACCTTTGATCAAGTCATGGCGAAGCATATGCAAAACGCGGCCGTTCAACAAGATCGGCCACTAAAAAAGAGACCATGTTCGCCACCAAGGAATTCTGGTGTGATGAAGGCACCAAGAGGACAGTGGAATCAAGGCCCAAGTTCATTCGATGGTGTTGGTCCTTCTAGGCTATGGGGAACGTATCAACCTCCCTCTCCTCAACCTGTTTGGCGAGATGGTATAATGTACGTGCCTTACTTCCCCACATCAAGTCAACCACGGCCGAAGGTTTCTGTACATCCTAGAGTGAATCCACCGCAGCTAAGGCATACCAAGTTTCAACCAAGACAAAAGCCGGTGATTGTGCCTCCACAGCACAGACCGGTCCCTCCAACCGGTCAGACCGGTTACCAGCAGAGGCCGGGCAAAGGGCCGGCCAAACAGGAATATCGTCCCATTCAGAAGAAGGAAGAGCCTGCACCAATTATTCCAAAGCCAGTTATGAAGATTCAAATTGGCTCCATGGCAGTAAATCCTTCAATGGCTGATGGACCCAATGTTATTGGCACATCGGCTGTAAAAAAGATACCTTTGCCTCAGTATACTCAGCCAAAGTGGTGTCCTCCTGGTTTGACTCATTCTCAGAAGAGGAGATTGCAGCGGTTGCGTACTCAAAAGCAAAGGGAAGAAGAATCGGCTAAGAAGAGGGAGGAGTGGTTCAATGAGGCTAAGCCGATGATTTTGCCTACTGATCAGGGTTCCAAGGATGGTTCTGGCGCGCAAGATGATCAAGCCAAGACACCAGAAAAGACCGAACCATCTGCAACCGAATCGGCTAACATGGCCGAGACCGGTCAGACCGGTGTCCTTGACCGGTCCGACCGGTTGCCTGTCCCTGTTCCAGTTCTGGCAACTGGAACCGGTCAGACCGGTCAGGAGGAACCGGTCAGACCGGTGTCGCCTGATGATTTTATAGCCGATGCATTTTCTTCTTCGGCTAAAGTTTTGATTCCGCCCACTGCTATTTCAGATATTCAAATGGGCAATGAGGATGAAACTGTTGATTTTGAGCCTTCACCCAGCAGAACGGACATGGACATCAATGTTATCTATTTAGACGCCGATTATTGCTTTATCGGAGATGATGAGAGGGTGGCTCAAATTGATTTTGCTCCAAGAATGCTGTGTTTCAGAAGCCTTTAGAATCGGACAATTATCTGAAAGCTCTTTATGTGAAGGGTCACATTAAAGGGAGGCCGATTTCTAGGATGCTCGTTGATGGTGGCGCTATTGTGAACCTCATGCCTTACACTTTGTACAAGAAATTGGGAGGTTTGGACAGCGAGCTCATCAAGACAAGCATGATGATCAGCGGTGTTGGAGGAGGAGAACCGATGAGTGCCAAAGGAGTTGCATCATTGGAGCTTACTATTGGGAGCAAGACATTGGCAACCGCTTTCTTCGTTACAGAGGTGCAAGGTAACTATAGCGTGATCCTGGGACGTGATTGGATTCATGCAAATCAATGTGTGCCTTCTACCTTGCATCAATGCTTAATCCAATGGGTTGGTGACGAAGTTGAGACGGTTCATGCGAATTCTTTGGCATGTGTTGCTATGGCCGATGCATCCATGTTAGGGACTCATGATAATTTCAAATGCTTGACCGGGATTGATATTTCGGATTTTGAGTTCCTTGCTTGTACTAAGGATGGCTTCATGTCCGCTGCTTTAAGACCGGTTCAAGAATCGGTCAATTCAGATGACGAAGAATAGATGAAGCGGCTCACGGCCGATATTTGGATATCGCCCTTAGAAAATTATAAAGGCCGATGAATTCTGTAAAACATCGTCCTTAGATGACAATTTTGGTACTAGCATGTTTATGGTACGCAAGCTTTACCAAAAAACAGGGGGGCATATGTTGACAACCAAAATTGGCACGTGGTCCAGAAGGATTGCAAGATAGAAGACGGCGCATGAGCGAGACAGAAGACGGCGCGAGGAGCTGGTCACGCCCGGACCGGTCTGACCGGTGCGGGGGACCGGTCAGACCGGTCACCTCTTTTGTAATTCGACTAGGACTCTAAAATTAGGATTCCGAGGTTGTAACGAATTGTAACTTGGTTTCCTTGCGGGACAAGACCTACCCTCCCTATAAATATAAGGGGATTCGGCCGATTGAGGGTAACCCAATCGAATCTATCAAAATCTACTACTTTTTATCCTTTACTTTATGTATCTCCAACCCTAACTTTTCCAACCCCATATGCTGTTCTTCCTTCGTCTCCGCGACGTCCAAAGGCGTCCTAGGTGGCCTGCCGACCCTAGGGTACCCCTGACGGCGTTCTCCCTGACGGATCCTTCCGGGAGGCGCTTTTAGGGTTTTACCCCGTAGCTCGCCGGCGTAACCGGTCTGACCGGTGCATCTGACCGGTCTGACCGGTCAGCGTAGGGCAGCTGCGATCTGGTCCGTTTGCGACCCGCGCGATCTAGCGCTCTCGTGTGTTGACCGATTTCTGCGTCAACACACATGAAAAGCAAAAGTGCCCTTATCTTCTTGTTGAAGTGAAATCAAGATGTACGCACCAACGGCGGCATAAGACGAAACTGTGATGTCAGGTGCATTGTTGCGAAATTCCTTTGGGGTTAGGAAGCAAGGGAAGAAGGGTGGTGGCGTCAAGGCCCTCCAGTAAGAGCAATCTCCGTGATAGATGCAGGGGATGCCCTTGTGGAAATTGAGGGACTCGAACCATGGCTCGAAGTCGCGTCTGGCGTTGATATGCACCTTGGGACGGCGTGAGATGGCGTACACCTTGCCTCTGTGAGAGATCAGGATAGGCTCGTGCTTCGGGCAGCGGAGGTCAGGTCCAGTGAACTCTTTGCGAGTGATCGGATCGTAGATAATGGTGTCCCCTCCTCTCCCACCGGCGCCGACAATCCAGGAGCCGTGCTTCGAATGCGCAGCGACAAAGGACATACCGCGCTTGGCGCCGGGAAACCCGCCGAGGTTACGGGCTCGCGGTGTCTCGTGGCCGCCGGCAACGGCATCCGCGTCGACCATGAGAACGGAGCAGGCCTGCTCACGGGCACATCCTTTGGCCACAAGGTAAACCGGCTTCGCGAACTCCACCGATGAGTCCATGGCGCCGTCGGCCGGATCTGCTGACTCGGGTGGTGAATCTACCGTGTCGTGGCGACGCCTCTTTGACGCCATCTTCGTCTCCGTCGGCGGTGGCGGGTGGCGGGTGGCGGGTGGCGGGACGTGGGTGGCGGGCGGCGGCGGGGGGCGAACGCTAGGGGCTCCCTTGGCGACTCTTCTCTTTAGGCCGTGAACTGAATATGGCCCGCAACTCGGCCTATTCGATCGAACGCAGCTAATCGGCCCAACAAGGCTTTAACTAATATCTGCCCAAACTCGCGGCTAATCGGGACTTGCGATTCTCCCCTTCTCCCGAAGAATGCATTTGAACGCTTTACGTTTCTCTTCCTCAACCGTAAAATCAAATCTCTTACACTCTGAAATAATTAATGCAGTTATGCAGTGCAAATCACGATCGAACTGGGTTTGCTCTGTGTACGTGGCAGTGGTCTTTGCTCGATCGAGATCTGTATTTTGCTTCTTCTTTTTTGGATCGAGGTCTCCTTCCAATTTCCAATATACTTAAAACGGAAATACCAAGTTGTTCAGTCAACCTTTACTTCCCCATCCGCGTGTTGCTGATAGGGATGGCAACGGGCACGAAATATCCGCGTGCCCGCGGATAGTAAACCCGATGGGCGCGGATATGGGTCTAGAGTTGTGCCCGCGGGCACGGGCACGGGCACAATCCTAGACCCAGAGGATATCTGTTCGCGGGCACAAAAAAATAGTATCCGCACCCGCAAATCCGCGAAACCCGCTCCAATTAGTCTGACAGGTGGGACCTTAGCATCCATATAGCAAAAATTAGGGTTTCCATCTATCCTACCCCCTCCCTTTCCAATCCCCTCCCGGCCTCCCAGAGTCCCAGACTCCCAGTCCCACGCCCACCCTCCAGCGGTCCAGCCGCCGCTCGCAGGTCGCAGCCTCCCGAAGCCCCCGTCGCCGGCCGCCGCCCCCGACTCCCCTCCCCTCCCGTCCCGGCGACCCGGCCTCCCCTGTCCCCTCCACTCCCTGCGTCCTGTCCACGGTCCAAGGCCGCCGCCGCCCCTCAGGCCTCAGGAGCAAGGTCGCCGGGGCTCGTCGCCCGCCAGGACCAAGGCCGCCAGGAGCACGACTCCGAGCCGCCGCCCCTCAGGCCTCAGCCACTGCCTCCACGCCGCCAGGAGCTCGTCCCCACAGGTATGTCTTCCCCTGTCCAATCCTTTAGGTTTAAGCC
>CM014276.1:59541055-59596710 GCA_004135705.1 Alloteropsis semialata
GATCATTCTGCTGTGTATCTGCAATATATTCAGATCCTTTTTGGCTTTCTATTGACTGGATAAAAGGAACAGGAACATCACTCTACAACTNATACTGCAGATTTCCTTATGCTGATAGAAAACAAGAACAGTTTATGGAAAATTTGATGTGAATTTTCCCTCAAAAAAAATTTTTTTTTGATGAGAACCATTGGTGGGAACTGGCAAATGTCCAAAAACACAGATTAAAACTGTAGCAAAACAATCAGCTTATCCACAAATCTTAGCTTAACTACTAAAAATAAGATCAAGTAAAATAATCGCGAAGAATTCCAGCTTAGAACGAAATCTGTATGCAGAATTCCAACTGAGGACCAAGCCGCTGTGCAGAATTCCTATCCCAGAATAAAAGATTTGTGTAGAAATGATCCTTAACTAGTAAAAAAGCAACAAAAACAAAGTTTCATGCGCGGTGTCGGCGACAGCAGGGGAAGAAGAGAGTTCATCACCAACCGACTCAGAACAACATCCGCACCGATAGTTCCAACGCAAGAACAGAGCTGGACGCGAAATTCCTAGTAAAAAAACAAATCTTTCCCTCAGAACGCGAATCCTGGCCCCGGCACAGGCCGAACCACCGCGCATTGTTGCTCACCTCGATGTCCCGGACGAGGAGCTCCCTGTCCTCGGGCGAGAGATCGTCCCAGAGCGCGAAGGCGCCCTCCTGGCCGTAGTCCTTCATCCTCTCCAGCAGCGCCTGCGGCGGCGCGGCGCCCCACCTCCCCACGGGCCCCGGCGCCGACAAGCCCACCACCATCTCCTCCTTCATCTCGTCTACTCTCTTCTTCCCTCCTCCCAAGCAAAGCAGCAGGAGCAGGTAGTGGGAAATGAGAGGGAGAAGGCGAGAGAGGGGGGGAGATCTGTGATTGGGCAATGATACTGGTTTGGCCAAAGATGCCAACTCGGACGACGGATTGTTCTCGGATCGCCGGTGGGTGGGCCGCCTCCGCGTTTATATACCAAGCGTGATCCCTGTGCATGTGTCAGCCTCACTCTCATCTCATCCCTCTGGATTAATTTGGACGCGAGCAGATTACAGCAAATGCCGTTGGACTGTTCCTCCAACAAAAAATCTAACCCTGTCGTCTCCTGTATGGATATGGTTATATATTGATCAAGATTGCAATTTTCTTTTGAAGTACCGATCAGTTACTCATTCATTTCTGTAGGTTCAATTTGGCATTGCGATGGATCTTCAGAAGAAGAATTCAGGCTATCCAGGTTTACAATTATATTAAATTTTGCAGAATTCGGGCACCAAAACAGAAAGAAAGGCTCTGTGGCTCCCGGACCGAGGACCAAGGATTGATATTTGCTAAACAAAGAACATACATCCATCTCGTGACCAGTGCTTGCCCATTTCAGTTTCAGGCATCCCCTGTTTCTGGTTTCTTAATCAGCTAATCACATGATGCAGAGGATAAAAGCATCACCTACCCACCCAACCCACTGTCTGACTGACACGGAGGGTCATCGGGGGGGGCGCGGGGGGCGGGCACCTCTAAGCCGTGGCCCTCTTTGTACTGATACGAGCAGCAACATGGGACAGCATCACCAATTCACCATGCACGCAGTCCTTGGACAGTTGCTCCAATGGTGGAGGCATGGAGCATGTGCGGTACAACCCCTGCTCCGGGCTCCTGGCGATTCTTTTTTTCGAGCCTATCTGCACGACACGAGCATGACTGCCTGACGCGTCGTCTGCAGGCCTCCTCTTCATGGCCAGACCTACCTCTCCCAGTTGGGAGTTCCCATCAGTAAACTTGCATTCATGCTCGCCTCGCCCTCGTCTGCATTTACATGGCTGTCTGCCAAGCTGCCAGCAAACACACGACTTCCACTCATGGAGAACTATCGGTACCATCGTCCTAGTGTACTCCGAAGGCCATTACACGCTACGGCTCAGTGAGTCAGTTCGATCCGTGCCCAAATTTCCTTACTTTTTACAAACTTTTTCATGAAGAAAGAAATTAACCCCAGGAACATCAATCGGACATTTCAATGATCAAACCCTGTAGTTTCCTTCATGCAACAGTTAAGTTACTTCAGTACATGGGACTGAAGAAAAGGTGCCGGCAGATCAAGCGCTGCAGCGGATCACCGACACCAGTCTGACGGATGATCAAGCGCTGTAGTTTCCTAGTTCTTACCCAGATCGAGAAGAAGCGTCGGTTTATTTTTGTTTTTGTCTTTTCCCTTGGTTGATTGACCCACTAGACACTAGGCAAGTGGTAGCTTTTACGGTTTCTCTTTTCACCGATCTTTTGTCGGTTGCCATTTTCAGCCTTGCTTCTTACTCAACACCAATCCAAAATCCATGATGTGAAAACATGAAGGAACACAAGAATGGGTAGAAAGAAAGCTACAGCCTGCAGACATACCACCTACATCTGCATAATGTGTGATTTATTAGTTGGAGATCTCAAACAAACATCTTCTAACATCTTTTGATTTTGAGCGTTGCTGATGGAGGCACCAACCAACCATGTCAAGTTATCAACCGGTGGCCATGGTTTGGTGACATGTCACTAGTTCTCGAGCTTGCAGGCCATCATCAAGTGGCGAGAGCATTGCTGAATGTTGCTGCTGATCGAAAAGGAGCCACCTGTCTGTCACTGTCGCTGGACGGCAGATGAAATGAGATGAGATGCAGCCGCACTGGCGAGCACCAACCAGACGGTAGTGTGGCAGACACGGCAAGATTTTCACATCACAGATCGGGCGATGCAGCGTGCATGGGGTCGTCGGATCAGCCTGGAAAAGAAAAGGCACTGAAACGTTCAGGTTCAGGCTTTGGCTGTTGTTGCTCTGCAGGCACGCAAGCACATATACCAGCGACACCTCACGAGACGTATTCTCCCGCATCTTTCTCAGAGACTTCTGAAGAACGATACTAATAAAGATGTTAAATATTTTCCAGTACCATATACTATCATTGATGTTCATCATTTTGTTTCAGTGATCATGGACCACAAAACGGCAGATTTGCCGGCCTTATCATTGCAGATTTCAGAGTAAAGCGTTTGGTTTCTGGTGCTCCTAATCGGCTTTAGCGTTTGCATTGTGCAGGAGGGCGTCGGATATACTGGTGATCAGTTCTGTACTGACTCTGACTCGTGAACTCGTCGATGTTTGTTCCGGTTCGTTCGTTCGTTCGTTCATAGGTCTGGAGTCGCTGTCGTGCAAGGACCTATGGTTGCAACAAACTTGACCTCTCAACCAGAGAAGATGACCTTGCTGGTTAATTTAGCATCACATGATGTCCTGGTTCTCTCCCAACTATGTCTGTAAACCGAATGCTGGAATTTCCGTTCTCTTAATGGAAATGGGGTTGCCTCGATTCAAAAAAAAACATGATGTCCTGGTTAGAATTCGGTTAGCACCTTTTAGGAAAAGCTGAAAGGAATGCTCGTGTGTAGATATAGATGTCCAAATGGGCCAGGCCCGCTGGGCGGCCCGAGGCCCGGCACTAGCCCGGCACGGCACGTGGGCTGTCGGGCCCGTGCCAGCCCGGCCCGAAATGTCGTGCCGTGCCTGGGCCGGTAGTTCGGCCCGTAGTGCCGGCCCGAGGCACGGCCCGATTTTGGGCGGCCCGATAGCGGCCCGGCCTGCTAGGAAACCCTAGCCGCACCCAACCCCCGCGCCCCCTCTCAGCCGTGCGATCCGCCCCCCCCGACCGTTGGATCCGACCGTTGGGGGGGGGCATATATAATGCCGGCGCGGCGCCCCTCTCCTCTCCCCCGTAACCCTAATCCCATTTCTCCCTCTCGCGCGCAGCCTCGCTCGGCGACGCATCTCGCTCTGCGCCGCCGCCTCTCCCCCTCGCAATCTCCGCCGGCCTCTCGTGTTCTCCATCACCGTCGGCGGCGCAGCAGACGTCGTCGAGCTCGAGCTGCACGGCATGGTGGATGTGGATCTCATCGTGCCCTCCTCCTCTCCCTGACTCACTTTCTTCTCCTCTCCGATCTCCGTGTCTCTCTGTGTTCGTCCTCCTCGCCGGCTCTCTGGTGTGTCCCCTAGTAGATCCGTCGTTGGTCCACCTCGCCGGCTGCTCTGGTGCTCCGGTTTCGCAGGTAACCCTAACCCTAACCTAACAATTTCAGTTTCGGTGTATTTTTTGCCAACTTCTTCCTCACAGTTCGTTCTTCTGCTGTGTGCAGCTGCAGGTTGCGAAGCCGTTGAGGGACCAGGGGGTTGGTGATGGACGGCAACGACGACGATGACCAGGGGCACTCCATCAACGACGACCTCCGGATGTGCGGCCTGCGTGGAGATGATGAGGAGGACATCGAGGCCGATGCGCAAGAGCTCCTGGGTAGCGCAGCAGGTGATCCTCCTCCTGTCGATGTTGTCGATGTAGAGGATGATGGCGAACCAGAGGTGCCTACTCCGACCGCCGGCAACAAGAGGCCCCGGAACTCTACCTCTGAATGTTGGAACGACTTCGAGAAGATCTTCGAGATCATCAATGGTAAGAAGGTAAGAACTGGCGCCAAGTGCTTCCACTGCGGTCATCTTTACGCTGCGCGTTCTTCTATTGGCACTGGCCATCTGTTGCGGCACATTCCTGTTTGTCCAGAGAGAAAGGCAAACGTTCGCCGATCTCAGTCTTTGCTTCAGTTCAGTGCCGATGGTAGTGTGCGTTCCTGGGAATACAGTGCCGATGTTGCTCATACTGAGCTGTGTCGTTTGATTGCTAGACTTGATCTCCCTATCTGTTTTGGTAACTCTGCTGCTTTTGAGGAGTATATCAAGGTTGCTCATAATCCTAGATTTTCTTCTGTATCTAGGCAGACCACAGCTAGAGATATGACCAAGTATTTTACTGATTGCCGTGCTAAGCTTATTGATTCTTTGGTTCATGTCTCTTCTGTTGCCATTACTTCTGATATATGGTCTGGCAATGCAAAGGAGGATTATCTTAGTGTGGTTGCTCATTATGTGAATGCTAACTGGCAACTAGAGAAGAGGATCATTGGGTTTAGGCTCATTGATGTTTCTCATAGTGGCCAGAACATTGCTGATAGGATAGCTGCTGTGCTACAAGAATATGGTTTGATGGCTAAGGTTTTTTCTGTTACTTTGGATAATGCTTCTTCTAATACCACTGCTATTACCAAACTTACTCCTGCATTATCTGCTTATGTTGGTGAATTGTTCTTACATCAGCGTTGTGCTTGTCACATTATCAATCTCATGGTTAAATCTGCTTTGGATGTCATAAAGAAATATCTTGAATCATTTAGAACTGCAATTTCTTTCATAAATTCCTCTAACCAGCGCATTGCTTCCTTTAAAAGATATTGCATTGCTGTTAATGTGAGGCCTAGGAAGTTTGGTTTGGATATGAATGTGAGATGGAACTCTACATATCTCATGCTTAAGCATCTTATCCCATACAAGCAAACATTTAATGTGTTCATTGAGACTAACTATCCTAGAACTGAGGATGAGCCTATGCTTTTAACAGATGAGCACTGGACTGTTGCAGAAAGGGTATATGGTTTCTTAAAACTTTTCTATGACTGCACTGTTACCCTTTCTGGTGTTTATTATCCTACTGCTCCACTTATGTTGCATCAGCTCCACTTAATATCTAAGCATTTAAAACATTTTGAGACTGATAAACTGCTTAGACATGTGGTTATTCCTATGCAAGATGTTTATCTCAAATACTGGAAAGAAATTCATTTACTCTATTCTGTTGCATTCATCTTAGATCCTAGGGCCAAATTAAATGGTTTTCATCGTGTCCTTAGGCTGTTATCTAAACATACTGGTTCTGATTATTCAATGTACTCAACTGAGGTAAGAGCTACCCTTTCTACCATATTTAAGAAATATGATGAGAAGTTTGGTGCAGCTAAGACTCAAAGGCCTTCACAGCCAGCAAATAATGGTAAGACAAATAGTGCTTGGGGTGACATTTTTGCAGAGGAAGATGATGATGAACCAGAAATTTTCAGTACTCCTGGTAACTCTTTCTGTACCCCT
The DNA here is from genome assembly GCA_004135705.1 of Alloteropsis semialata. Lineage (NCBI taxonomy): Eukaryota > Viridiplantae > Streptophyta > Magnoliopsida > Poales > Poaceae > Alloteropsis > Alloteropsis semialata. Next base: position 59,547,089 of record CM014276.1, read on the forward strand.
CCTCATCTGAGTAGAAGGACATCTGCTATAGAATTGATGCATGCAACAACCTCTAATGCATCTGCCATGGGTATTGGTAATGAGCTCTCATCTTACTTGGAGAGTGACACTGTCAACCATCAAGATGCTAACTTCAACATTTTGAACTGGTGGCATGAACATAAGCTTACTTATCCAGTCCTTGCAATCTTAGCTAGAGATGTTTTGACTGTGCCTGTCTCTACCATATCATCAGAGTCTGCTTTTAGCACATCTGGCAGGATCATCGAGGAGCGACGGCGGCGATTGAGCCCAGAAATGGTTGAGATCCTGAGCTGTGTCAAAGATTGGGAGGCTGCTGACAGAAAGCTTCAGCAACAGGTGGAAGACAAGGAACTTGAGGATGCATTTGAGAATCTGTATCTAGATGTTCCATCTGATTCAAATGTGTAATTTGGCTTGTAACTTTGAACTTGGACTGTAATAACTTTGAACTATTTTAAATTTGAATTGATTGAGCTGGGCTGTACTCTTTTCCTATCTAGGGTTTCTCACGAGGTGTGAGTTTTACCTAGATAGGTTTTTAACGAGGCAGCCATTGCACCAGCTCAAACTTGGAAAAACTTGTCTCTGTCATTTCTGTTCTTGTTTGAATGTTTGTCTCTGATTTCTATGTGTGGTGACTTGGTGAAAACTGAATATGTTGATCTGTTGATGATAAATTGAATAAGTTTGAATTTTGATCACTGTCCAGTGTCCATTCTATTGACAATGTTATTGTCCTTGTTGTGTTGATTGAAATGAGTGTTAAAATGTGTGTCGGGCCTGGCCCGGCCCTAGCCCGGTAGGGCCTGCCGTGCCACCGTGCTGGCCCGGCCCTAAAAAAGGGCTCTAGTGCCGTGCCTGGGCCGCTACTCAGGCACGGCGCACGACACGGCACGGCACTAAGAGTTCACCGTGCCTTATAGGGCCGGGCCGAATAGGGCCGGGCCAAATCGGGCTAGGGCCAGCTCGGGCCGGTCGGCCCGTTTGGACATCTATATGTGTAGATAGGCATGAACTTGGTCTCAACTCTCAACCACCACTATCCATCCATGTTAGTCTTTTCAACTCTGAAGTTCTGTCTAGAAGCTTTAAATTTTTCTCGAGAAGCTAGTGAAACGTGGAAATTTTCTTTATCCAAATTGTCATGTTAAGTCCAACCTACAATTTTTTTAACGAAACACTGGTACGCAAACGCTCACATATGCACGCACATTCACGTCTCTACGAACATTTTTTATTACTTAAACAGAATCAACATTTTTTGGTCTTTACTAGTACTGATTCGTGTTCAGTGCATTGTCTAATCTCTTTCTTGTGAAATTGGGGGCAGTTCTGCACTGACAACAGCAGTTTCTCATGGCACGAAAAAAAAATCTCCTCAGAAAATAAACCAAATTGTCGGTGTGCCAGAAATTTAGGAATGGGAAGCATTTTACAAATTTACATATATTTGCACACGTAACAGTAAAACACAAGATTTTAAAATAAAAGAAGAAATGCATGGTGAAATTTGACAGCTGACCTAGAGCAACTAGCAACAAATGTCCAGTTGCTACCAAAAGTCTCTTGGCTTTGTAGGTACCACGCGTATATTATACCATATCCAAAGAATATGCTTCTTGTTGGTGAGCCTTAGGACATTATTCTATCTTGATGCTGTGGGTTAGGCCAGCATTATTATGTTAAAAGTTGCATCTCATCATGAGACAGCACGGGATCAGATTACCAGGCCGAATCTTCAGCTTGTTATGGCATCTGCAGCTTCAGAGTAACAAGCAATCATTGACCAACTTTCTATATGCATACTCCACTTGGAGGCCCAATCAGAGCTTTGTTTCTGCACTAGCCGGGAGCTTTTACAGATGATAAAGCCCACGGCCATCAGAGAGCATGCATCATTGCAAGATCATGTCCCAAAGATTGCAGGTAAAAAAAGAATTTAAAAAAAGGGAAACACGTCAAATTGACAAGGAAACTCTGAGCCCTAGTCTTTAGTTTAAGATGCTTGTTCTGTACTTTTAGTACTGTTTGGTGTACTGTTTTCATTTATGTTGTTGTGTTGCTTTATTTTATCGTTAGAGAACGTGCCGTTCGAAGAAGGGAAAGTGCAGCAACACTTTGAAGAAGACCCACAACAGTTTGAGGAAGGCAAGTGGCCTCCCTCTTCATGATTACTCTTTTGTCCCATTTACATTCATTAATGACATTTTTACTTTACTGCAATGCATTAATTTTGATGGGAATCCTTTTTAGGACATGACTAGAATCTTTTTACCTTGAACCTTGAACCACCTGGCTACTTTTTGGATAGATCAATGCTTAGCTCGCTTAAATTTGGGTTGGTTCTGTTACTTGGTTACTCAATTAATCATGATTTCATTTATGTTGTTACTTTCTGGCTTAACTTTAAGATCATCATGGTTAATTGGAACATGGAGAACCACCCAAGAAAACAGTGCAACCACAGTCTAATATGGCTCTAGCTTAGCTGATTAATTAGACTTGGGGTTGACTAGTTGGTCTTACCGGAAGGGCAAGGAGGGGGCCGGTGAAGGGGTCATAGCTCGGTCCTCTTGTAGGAGTACTCTTTGCTAAGGTACGTCCTCTCTAGGGAGGGTTATGGACCTCACCGTTGCTGAAACTCTAGCGGGCCACTAGTTAATGCCTAGGTCTTTGTAAAGGCTTCGTAGTGAACCCTCGCCACTCACCAAAGGAAGTGTTTAAGGGCTTTGCAAACCCGGGCGAACAAGGGAACACTAGCTGTGGGTAAAGTGTACAACCTCTGCAGAGTGTAAAACTGATATATCAGCCGTGCTCACGGTTAAGAGCGGCTTAGACCCTCACATGATAATTGAACTCAAACATGATCTAATCTGTGGTTCTGGGTATTGGATACTTTTGGTATACTTTTTACTTAATTTGGGTTGGTATATACTTATATCTAGTAAATAGGTGCTTGCTAATAAAACTTGACCAACTAAAAGTACTAACCGCTTGAGCCTGAACCCCTTTGATGGCCTTGCATATTCCCCCACTTGCTGAGTACCAACCATAAGTGTACTCATCCTTGCTAAATACCTGCTGATCAGAAGCCAACACTGAAGTGGAGTACTACAGCGACTACGACGAGATCTAGGCGCGTCAACCAGTTGATAGCCTGTGGATGGAGTCCTGAAGCTGTTCCGCTTAGTTATTCGGTGTGCGTTTAAGACATTTGTGTCGAACTATCGTGAGTGTACTATGTTATGTAATTTCTTTACTTTTCGAACATGGTCTTGTGATATGTACACTGATGAAGTCAGCATGTGTGTGATGAACTGATCCTGGCACACATATGCGATGCATTCGATTTTGTTTTCAAAAATCGGGTGTGACAGAAGTGGTATCAGAGCTATGTTGACTGTAGGACGCTAGCCTAGTTAGAAATGGTCGCAGTTGAGGACTTTTTCAGTCTTAGTCAGCCTTTCTGCTCTTAGGGAAAATGTTATTTACATAAAAACTTACTCTTGACTTGTCTTATCTATTTGATCTCGTACTTAGTTCTGTCCTTGTTCTGTTACAGATGGTCAGGCAGAGGCAGACCGCTCGTAAGAGCACCGGAGGCAGGAGGCGTATCGCTCCTTCACGCCCAGTCCCTAGGCTTCCAGTGACGGCGCGTGTGGAGGAGGAGGACCCCGAGATCACCCACTACTTCGTCGAGGACGAGGGTGGCGGTTACTTCGTCTCGGTGGACCCTTCTGCCGACGCTCCACCGGTGCCACCACCTGCTGTGGAGGTCCCTGCCCCTGCTGCTGTGGAGGTCCCTGCACCTGTTGCTGTGGAGGTCCCTGCCCCTGCTGCCGTGGAGGTCCCTGCACCTGCTGCTCCCCAGGACGTGCCAGCACCTGCTGTTGGGGGACAGCAGAACGACGCTCCCGTCGACGACGCACCGCAGGACGACGCTTCTGGTGTTGGCCAGAACGAGGTGCCTGTTCGAGAGCCTGAGGTTGTGAGAGCAACCTATGGGTTCGAGACTTCCGTCGAGGAGCCTGGTGTCTTCCCCAAGATGCTGATGGAGGTACTGCTTGAGTTGGGGAACAACGTCAAGCCACTCTACGAGACGCAGCGGATCACCAACACAGGGATACCGGACTTCTTCGTCACCCGAGTCCACATCCGGGAGGAGACCTCGACCCCCGGATTGTACAAGACGGTGAAGATCCACGACTCCGACATACCCTGCTCCACCTCCGAGGCTTCTGTCTGCTGCGCCGCCAGGAGAGTGCTGTGGTCCCTGTGCCACACACATCATGGAGAGCTCTGTGTCACGGAGTTCCGCCACGTTCCCAGGCGGGCTAGCGGCACGGAGGTCACCTATGTGCCACTTGGAGGTCGAGTGGAGCCCCGCTTTACCAACATCGTCCGTGTTGCTGGTGGACTCAATATGGAGACGGAGCGCATGGCGACTGACTTGGTGGACACTACCCAGAGGCTGTTCAGCGCCATGGTCAGGATCAAGCATCTGGAGGCACAGCTGGCGGGCCAAGCGCCACCTGTGGTGTCAGCGAAGTCGGACTGCCCCACCGCTTCACCCCCGCGCAAGAGGCTTCGCCCCGGAGAGCCAGGCTACGTCACCGGTGTTGTAGGAGCTGAGGATCGCCAGGAGTAGTTGTCGCGTTAGATCCGTTCCTGCGAGGACGTGCGATGTGTATCTTTCTTTGTTTGTTTGAACATGTTTGAGTTGGAGTTTTTGTACTGAATGCTATGCTTTGTGGAGTGATGGCCACAAATGCATTTTTAAATTATTAAGTTAAAGTCAGTTTTAGTTCTCTCTTGGCTCTGTTTTCCTTCTTTCATATCTTTTCTGGCTCTGTTCTTTTCATCCTTTCTTATCTGCACATCTGCCTTATCTAAAATATTCTTCTAACAATCAGATGGTAAATACCAGGAGAGGCGAAGGTCAGGACATCCCTAGTGTCCGACGTGCTCACGTTGCCAGCCAGCAGAACCCGGCACCACCTCTGGACCCAGTTATGGAGCAGTACATGCAGGCCCAGACTCAGCTGCTCAGGGAACTCACTCAGACAGTGCAGAATCTACAGGCTCAGCAGAACCAGAACCAGCACGCTCCTCAGATGGCTCCTCAGGCCCGGGACAGGCACCGGGAATTCATGAGTCACCACCCGCCAACTTACTCCCACTTGGCGGACCCCCTGGATGCTGATGATTGGCTGAAGATTATCGGCAAGAAGTTGGACATCACGCAGTGCACTGACCGTGAGAGGGTCCTGTACGCTGCCGGACGCTTGGAGGGATCCGCATCTGACTGGTGGGATTCCTACACTGCTGCCCATGCTCACCCCGACACCATCACTTGGGCGGAGTTCCAGGAGGGCTTCCGTACACACCACATCCCTGCTGGTGTGATGAAGCTTAAGAAGAACGAGTTCCTGGCGCTGAAGTAAGGCCAGATGTCTGTGAGCGAGTACCGGGACAGGTTCATCCAGATGTCTCGTTACGCGCCCAATGAGGTGGATGACGACGAGAAGAAGCAGGACCGCTTCCTGGACGGTCTGATCGGCCCACTCAAGTACCAGCTTCAGAGCCACACCTTCCCGTCCTTCCAGAAGCTCTTGGACAAGGCTATTGGTCTGGAGGGCACTCGCAAGGAGCTCGGTGAGCTCAAGAGGAAGTCCCAGGCTCAGGGACAGTCCAGCAACAGCCGCCCGCGCTTCAACTCTCAGCCGGGATCTCAGTTCCGCTCTGGAGGACAAGGCGGAAGTTTCCAGAACCAGCAGTACCGTGGACCTCAGCAGCCCCAGCGCTTCAACCAGCAGGTCCCCCGCAACCCCAACTTCCAGCAGATCAGGTCTGGTGGTCCCCCGGGCGCTCAAGTGCGCAATGGCAGTAACAACGGGAACGACAACAACAATGCTGCTCCGATTCCACCCAACGGCTGCTTCAAGTGTGGAGATGTGGGGCACTATGCCAATAACTGCCCCAAGCGCAACATGCAGAACCCCCAGGGTCAGAGGCCCAATGGACCACAGGCTCCACAAGCTCGCAATGGGAATCAGCAACCCCAGGGCAACAAGGGTCAGCAGAACTCCATGCGTGGTCGGGTGAACCACGTCACCGCTGAGTCAGCCCAGGATGCTCAAGATGTTGTGCTCGGTACGTTCCTCGTCAACTCTGAACCTGCATCAGTTTTGTTTGATTCTGGAGCTTCACATTCTTTCATTACTGAGCAATTTGTGGAAAAGCATAGTATACCTATGAGCCTTATGAAGAAAACTCTATTAGTTAGTTCCCCGGGCAATGAGATGAAGGCTACTCACATATGCCCGCGGGTGAGTCTAAAAATCATGGGTGTAGATTTCCCAGCAAAACTGATAGTGTTAAAATNCCGGTGCCACCACCTGCTGTGGAGGTCCCTGCCCCTGCTGCTGTGGAGGTCCCTGCACCTGTTGCTGTGGAGGTCCCTGCCCCTGCTGCCGTGGAGGTCCCTGCACCTGCTGCTCCCCAGGACGTGCCAGCACCTGCTGTTGGGGGACAGCAGAACGACGCTCCCGTCGACGACGCACCGCAGGACGACGCTTCTGGTGTTGGCCAGAACGAGGTGCCTGTTCGAGAGCCTGAGGTTGTGAGAGCAACCTATGGGTTCGAGACTTCCGTCGAGGAGCCTGGTGTCTTCCCCAAGATGCTGATGGAGGTACTGCTTGAGTTGGGGAACAACGTCAAGCCACTCTACGAGACGCAGCGGATCACCAACACAGGGATACCGGACTTCTTCGTCACCCGAGTCCACATCCGGGAGGAGACCTCGACCCCCGGATTGTACAAGACGGTGAAGATCCACGACTCCGACATACCCTGCTCCACCTCCGAGGCTTCTGTCTGCTGCGCCGCCAGGAGAGTGCTGTGGTCCCTGTGCCACACACATCGTGGAGAGCTCTGTGTCACGGAGTTCCGCCACGTTCCCAGGCGGGCTAGCGGCACGGAGGTCACCTATGTGCCACTTGGAGGTCAAGTGGAGCCCCGCTTCACCAACATCGTCCGTGTTGCTGGTGGACTCAACACGGAGACGGAGCGCATGGCGACTGACTTGGTGGACACTACCCAGAGGCTGTTCAGCGCCATGGTCAGGATCAAGCATCTGGAGGCACAGCTGGCGGGCCAAGCGCCACCTGTGGTGTCAGCGAAGTCGGACTGCCCCACCGCTTCACCCCCACGCAAGAGGCTTCGCTCCAGAGAGCCAGGCTACGTCACCGGTGTTGTAGGAGCTGAGGATCGCCAGGAGTAGTTGTCGTGTTAGATCCGTTCCTGCGAGGACGTGCGATGTGTATCTTTCTTTGTTTGTTTGAACATGTTTGAGTTGGAGTTTTTGTACTGAATGCTATGCTTTGTGGAGTGATGGCCACAAATGCATTTTTAAATTATTAAGTTAAAGTCAGTTTTAGTTCCTCTTGGCTCTGTTTTCCTTCTTTCATATCTTTTCTGGCTCTGTTCTTTTCATCCTTTCTTATCTGCACATCTGCCTTATCTAAAATATTCTTCTAACAATCAGATGGTAAATACCAGGAGAGGCGAAGGTCAGGACATCCCTAGTGTCCGACGTGCTCACGTTGCCAGCCAGCAGAACCCAGCACCACCTCCGGACCCAGTTATGGAGCAGTACATGCAGGCCCAGACTCAGCTGCTCAGGGAACTCACTCAGACAGTGCAGAATCTACAGGCTCAGCAGAACCAGAACCAGCACGCTCCTCAGATGGCTCCTCAGGCCCGGGACAGGCACCGGGAATTCATGAGTCACCACCCGCCAACTTACTCCCACTCGGCGGACCCCCTGGATGCTGATGATTGGCTGAAGATCATCGGCAAGAAGTTGGACATCACGCAGTGCACTGACCGTGAGAGGGTCCTGTACGCTGCCGAACGCTTGGAGGGATCCGCATCTGACTGGTGGGATTCCTACACTGCTGCCCATGCTCACCCCGACACCATCACTTGGGCGGAGTTCCAGGAGGGCTTCCGTACACACCACATCCCTGCTGGTGTGATGAAGCTTAAGAAGAACGAGTTCCTGGCGCTGAAGCAAGGCCAGATGTCTGTGAGCGAGTACCGGGACAGGTTCATCCAGATGTCTCGTTACGCGCCCAATGAGGTGGATGACGACGAGAAGAAGCAGGACCGCTTCCTGGACGGTCTTGATCGGCCCACTCAAGTACCAGCTTCAGAGCCACACCTTCCCGTCCTTCTAGAAGCTCTTGGACAAGGCTATTGGTCTGGAGGGCACTCGCAAGGAGCTCGGTGAGCTCAAGAGGAAGTCCCAGGCTCAGGGACAGTCCAGCAACAGCCGCCCGCGCTTCAACTCTCAGCCGGGATCTCAGTTCCGCTCTGGAGGACAAGGCGGAAGTTTCCAGAACCAGCAGTACCGTGGACCTCAGCAGCCCCAGCGCTTCAACCAGCAGGTCCCCCAACCCCAACTTCCAGCAGATCAGGTCTGGTGGTCCCCCAGGCGCTCAAGTGCGCAATGGCAGTAACAGCGGGAACAACAACAACAATGCTGCTCCGATTCCACCCAACGGCTGCTTCAAGTGTGGAGATGTGGGGCACTATGCCAATAACTGCCCCAAGCGCAACATGCAGAACCCCCAGGGTCAGAGGCCCAATGGACCACAGGCTCCACAAGCTCGCAATGGGAATCAGCAACCCCAGGGCAACAAGGGTCAGCAGAACTCCATGCGTGGTCGGGTGAACCACGTCACCGCTGAGTCAGCCCAGGATGCTCAAGATGTTGTGCTCGGTACGTTTCTCGTCAACTCTGAACCTGCATCAGTTTTGTTTGATTCTGGAGCTTCACATTCTTTCATTACTGAGCAATTTGTGAAAAAGCATAGTATACCTATGAGCCTTATGAAGAAAACTCTATTAGTTAGTTCCCCGGGCAATGAGATGAAGGCTACTCACATATGCCCGCGGGTGAGTCTAAAAATCATGGGTGTAGATTTGCCAGCAAAACTGATAGTGTTAAAATCTAGTGGAATCGATGTGATTCTCGGGATGGATTGGTTAGCCAGATGCAAAGGAGTTATTCAATGTGCCAAGAAATCAGTGCTCCTGACCAGTCCCAATGGAGATCAAGTTGAGTTCGTGGCAAACATGTCATCCAAGGATGTGGCAACCTTGAACCAAGTCAAGGGAACACCTTTGGAGGAGACCAGAGTTGTGAATGAGTACACCGACGTCTTCCCGGAGGACTTACCAGGTATGCCACCAGACCGTGACATTGAGTTCCGCATTGATCTCTTACCTGGCACAGCACCTATATTCAAAAGACCTTATAGGTTAGATGTTAAGGATCTATGTGAATTAAAGAAACAAATAGAAGAGCTATTAGAAAAATGATATATCCGTCCTAGCTCATCACCTTGGGGAGCCCCTGTCATCTTTGTTGATAAGAAAGATGGTACTAGAAGAATGTGTGTTGATTATAGAGCTCTCAATGATGCTACCATCAAGAATAAGTATCCCCTGCCCAGAATTGAAGATCTGTTCGATCAGATGAGAGGTGCTAAGGTGTTTTCCAAGATCGATCTACGATCAGGATATCACCAGTTGAGGATTCGACCTGAAGACATCCCCAAGACAGCATTCACCTCCAGATATGGGTTGTTTGTGTATACAGTGATGTCCTTTGGATTGATCAATGCCCCAGCATACTTCATGTACTTGATGAATAAGGTGTTCATGGAGTATCTTGACAAGTTCGTAGTGGTATTCATCGATGACATCTTGGTGTTCTCTCGGAATGAGGAAGAACATGAGGAACATCTCAGGTTAGTACTGCAGAAGCTTCGGGAGAATCAGTTGTATGCTAAGCTCAGCAAGTGTGAATTCTGGTTGAAGGAAGTTGCTTTCCTCGGACATGTCATCACCAACGGAGGTATAGCAGTTGATCCCAGCAAGGTTCAAGATGTGTTGAACCTCAGAATGTGTCTGAAATCAGGAGTTTCCTTGGATTAGCGGGATACTACCGCAGATTCATTGAAGGATTCTCTAAGATCGTGAAACCGCTTACTTCCTTGTTGGAAAAGAAACGAGCGTTCAAATGGGATGAAACTTGTCAGGATTGCTTTGAGGAATTGAAGAAGAGGTTAACCACAGCCCCAGTGTTGATAATGCCAGATATACACAAAGGGTTCGATGTTTACTGTGACGCTTCCCGTCTCGGTCTTGGTTGTGTGCTGATGCAAGAAGGAAGAGTGGTAGCTTATGCATCTCGGCAGTTGGGGAAACATGAGCAGAACTATCCAACTCATGACTTAGAGTTAGCCGCTATTGTGCACGCACTGAAGATCTGGAGACATTATATGATTGGAAATAAGTGTCAAATTTTCACGGATCACAAAAGCTTGAAGTATATCTTCACTCAGAGAGATCTCAATCTCAGACAGCGCAGATGGTTAGAACTGATAAAGGATTATGACTTGGATATTCAATATCATCCTGGCAAGGCCAATGTCGTAGCAGATGCTTTGAGTCAGAAGAGTCAAGCTAACATGGCTATAGCACGACTGATGCCTCAAGAATTGTGTTGGGAAATGGAACGACTCAATCTCGGAATTCTATATAACTCAGAAGCTGTGACTATGGAGATTGAACCCACTCTCGAGCAAGAAATCAGGCAAGGTCAGTTGACAGATGCTAAGATCAAGGAGATCAAAAACTTGATTGGTTTGGGAAAAACGATATATTTCACTGAAGATGATCAAGGGACAGTTTGGTTCAGGAAAAGAATCTGTGTACCTGACAATGACCAGTCTTCGTGAGGTAATTCTGAAGGAAGCCCATGATACTGTCTATTCTATTCACCCCGGTAGTACTAAGATGTACCAAGATTTGAAGGAGAAATATTGGTGGTATGGTCTTAAGAGAGACGTGGCAACTCATGTGGCTTTGTGTGACGTCTGTCAGAGAGTGAAAGCAGAACACCAAAGGCCAGCAGGTCTGTTACAGCCACTGAAGATACCCAAGTGGAAATGGGAAGAAATTGGCATGGACTTTATAGTGGGTTTGCCTCGCACTCGGGATGGTTATGACTCTATATGGGTTATTGTGGATAGATTGACCAAAGTTGCTCACTTCATTCCAGTCAAAACCACATATTCGGGAGCCAAGTTAGCAGAACTGTACATGTCTCGAATTGTGTGTTTTCATGGTGTGCCAAGGAAGATAGTGTCTGATCGTGGTACTCAGTTCACTTCTCGTTTCTGGCAGAAACTGCATGAGTCAATGGACACCAAGCTTAACTTCAGTTCAGCGTATCATCCGCAGACAGATGGTCAGACTGAAAGAACGAATCAAATCCTGGAGGATATGCTACGAGCTTGTGCTCTTAAGCATGGAGGCAGTTGGGATAAGAGTTTGCCATACGCGGAATTCTCTTATAACAACAGCTATCAAGCTAGTCTTAAGATGGCTCCATTCGAAGCTCTGTATGGTAGAAGTGTAGAACACCCTTGTACTGGAGTCAGACAGGCGAGAACCAAGTCTTTAGACCAGAGATTCTGAAAGAAGCTGAGAGACAAGTCCAGATAATCCGGGATAATCTCAGGACCTCTCAATCCCGACAGAAGAGTTATGCTGATACCCGGAGAAGAGAATTGACCTTTGAAGTAGGAGATTATGTGTATCTCAAAGTGTCACCTATCAGAGGACTACGCAGATTTAAGGTCAAAGGAAAGTTGTCACCTCGCTTTATCGGTCCTTTTCAAGTCTTGGAAAGGAAAGGTGAAGTGGCATATCAACTAGAGTTGCCTGAGCGACTATCGGATGTTCACGATATGTTCCATGTTTCTCAGTTGAAAAAGTGCTTGAGAGTGCCTGAAGAGCAATTGCCGCTAGAAGAGCTGAATGTGCAAGATGATTTAACTTATTCAGAGCACCCGGTCAAGATATTGGAAACATCTGAAAGAGCCACGAGGAACAAAGTCATCAAAATGTGCAAAGTGCAGTGGAGTCATCACTCGGAGGATGAAGCTACATGGGAAAGAGAAGATGAGCTCATGGCAGACTTTCCACAGTTTTACCCAGATCTATCCGAATCTCGAGGACGAGATTCTCTTTAAGGGGGGTAGGATTTGTAACACCTGAATTCCATCATATAATAAATTTTAGCAAGTTTTGATTAGTTTAGATTTAATTAAGGTTTAAATTATTTTTTCTTTTGCTTAATATGTGGCCCTAAATACTTAAATAAGAATTTATTAGGTTAATTCAATAAGTAAGTGTTGCATTGCATGCCATTGCATTGTTTTTGTTTGATTGTGAGTTCTCCAAGATCTACTCCAATTCCTTATCCTCACTCAAATTCTCTCAAAAATCTCTCAAACTCTCTATATCAAATTCAAACAAAGATCAAAATCTTTTCCTTTCCCTCCCTTCCTCTTTTCCTAATCTGGCCCGGCCCACCTCACTCTCTCCCTCTCCCTTTTCCCGCAGGCCCAACTCCGCCGGCCCACCACTTGGCCCATCACCCAGCCCAGCCGCTCCCGCATTTCTCTCTCTCTCTCACTGGCAACCCGGGCCCGCGCGTTCAGCACCTCCTTCCACCTCCGGCCACGCTTGCCTGACGCCGCACCCGCCGAACCGCCGCTCGCCCGCGCGCGCTCATCTCCCGCGCGCCAACCCCATCCCACGACCAAGCCCGCGCCCACGCGCCCGCTCCCACGATGAGCCCCCACCCCCTCCCCTCCCCTCGGCAACGGCCGAGCGCCATCGGGCCTTCATGGCCATCTCGGCAACCGCCGTCCCCTCCTCGGATCCCCTCCACTCCGAGCTCCCTCTCCAACTCCTTCCGCTCATCTATAAAACCCCCGGCACCCTCCTCGCACGCACACACACACGCAGCGCCCAGTAACCACCTCGCAATCGCGCCTAATTCCTCTCCGGAGCTCGCCATCGCCGCCGTGAGGTTGATGCCTCGCCGCCGTCTCTGTTCGTCATCATCCGAGCCCCTCTAATCCCTTTGTCTCTCTGCGCCCCGTCCTCAGGACTCCCTGGAGCACGAGCTCGGCATCCAGGAGCCGAAGCAGCCGCCGAAGCCCCGTTCGCCGTCAACCGAAACCACCGCCGTCTTGCTTCGTCGCCGGCACCGCTTCGACCCCCTACCGACGCCCCGACCTACCTTGGTGATCTCCCCATGCCTCCCTCTATCTTACAGTACCGTTTGTTGAGCTTCTAGAGCACCGTAGCACCCCACAGTTCTTCCTCCGGCGAACTGTCGCCGCGTCCAGAGGCCGCCGGCGTCCCCTTTGATTCCCTGTCGTTCATCTAAGATCCGACGGCCCAGATACATCCCGGCGTACCGGTCAACTCCGGTCAGACCCACCGGCGCCCGGACATTTTGTTTAAGAGCCCTTGTACTTTCTGCAAATTAACCCGCAGTGCTCTGTCAGTACAAAATATTCACAGATATGCCCTTAGAATTCATGTTTAGGCCCCTGAACTCTTGAATATTCAAACCCGCCATCCATTCCTGACCTTTTTACATGCTAGTCCCTGAGTTCTTATGTATAATTCTGTTTAGGCCCTCGGTTTTTATCAAAACAGTACGCAGACTTTAGTTGTTATTGCATATTAGTCCCTGCAACCCTGTTTTTAGTGTAACTTTGTCGTTTTAAATCCGTTTTGAGCGATTCTCGCGGCCACGCGTTCGTCTCTGTATGCTCTTTAGTTTAAGATGCTTGTTCTGTACTTTTAGTACTGTTTGGTATACTGTTTTCATTTATGTTGTTGTGTTGCTTTGTTTGATCGTTAGAGAACGTGCCGTTCGAAGAAGGGGAAGTGCAGCAACACTTTGAAGAAGACCCACAACAGTTTGAGGAAGGCAAGTGGCCTCCCTCTTCATGATTACTCTTTTGTCCCATTTACATTCATTAATGACATTTTTACTTTACTGCAATGCATTAATTTTGATGGGAATCCTTTTTAGGACATGACTAGAATCTTTTTACCTTGAACCTTGAACCACCTGGCTACTTTTTGGATAGATCAATGCTTAGCTCGCTTAAACTTGGGTTGGTTCTGTTACTTGGTTACTCAATTAATCATGATTTCATTTATGTTGTTACTTTCTGGCTTAACTTTAAGATCATCATGGTTAATTGGAACATGGAGAACCACCCAAGAAAACAGTGCAACCACAGTCTAATATGGCTCTGGCTTAGCTGATTAATTAGACTTGGGGTTGACTAGTTGGTCTTACCGGAAGGGCAAGGAGGGGGCCGGTGAAGGGGTCATAGCTCGGTCCTCTTGTAGGAGTACTCTTTGCTAAGGTACGTCCTCTCTAGGGAGGGTTATGGACCTCACCGTTGCTGAAACTCTAGCGGGCCACTAGTTAATGCCTAGGTCTTTGTAAAGGCTTCGTAGTGAACCCTCGCCACTCACCAAAGGAAGTGTTTAAGGGCTTTGCAAACCCGGGCGAACAAGGGAACACTAGCTGTGGGTAAAGTGTACAACCTCTGCAGAGTGTAAAACTGATATATCAGCCGTGCTCACGGTTAAGAGCGGCTTGGACCCTCACATGATAATTGAACTCAAACATGATCTAATCTGTGGTTCTGGATATTGGATACTTTTGGTATACTTTTTACTTAATTTGGGTTGGTATATACTTATATCTAGTAAATAGGTGCTTGCTAATAAAACTTGACCAACTAAAAGTGCTAACCGCTTGAGCCTGAACCCCTTTGATGGCCTTGCATATTCCCCCACTTGCTGAGTACCAACCATAAGTGTACTCATCCTTACTAAATACCTGCTGATCAGAAGCCAACACTGAAGTGGAGTACTACAGCGACTACGACGAGATCTAGGCGCGTCAACCAGTTGATAGCCTGTGGATGGAGTCCTGAAGCTGTTCCGCTTAGTTATTCGGTGTGCGTTTAAGATATTTGTGTCGAACTATCGTGAGTGTACTATGTTATGTAATTTCTTTACTTTTCGAACATGGTCTTGTGATATGTACACTGATGAAGTCAGCATGTGTGTGATGAACTGATCCTGGCACACATATGCGATGCATTCGATTTTGTTTTCAAAAATCGGGTGTGACATTAATATTTCCTTTTAAAAAAAGCAAGTCAGGATTTTCTTCAAAAAAACAGTAAGTCAGGAGCCAAATTCACGTGAACTGACAACTGAGTCCAATGCTGCAATGCACATCAAAAGTAATACACTGGAGTTGCTGGTCTCGGACAGACTACAACCCCAACCATGAATTCAGGGAAGAGTAGTAGTACTAGTGCTATGAGCATATCTAGTCTGCTCTGACTGGTACAAGAAGTGATGCATGGTTGAGTTACAACACTAATACAAACAAATAAAGTAGAAATTGCTTTTGCTTCCTGTGAATTAGACTGATCCCATGAGCTCAAGGAAGCACGCGTTGGCTATATTATGTTATTAGTGATGGATCCTCTGCACAGTTACAAGCTGCATCCTTGTTTCCAACGTGCATCCTTGTCGAGATCCCTAACCAGAGTGCTAAGAAGACTACAATTAGGACATGAGACGGCAAGGTAAGAACTTTGTTGCATATTTCCCCGGATGGAATTCACTGGGGAGGGAACCAACCACTGCCGTAGAACTTATCTGATGGACTTGGCACTGGCAGACCAACACGATCGACTTGTGTGTGGTTTCTGTTACCATCATAAGCCGAAGAGGACCAGTTGGGTGCTGTCCCTTTATTCAAGTTCTGTGGTGGAAGGAAGTAGTTTCTATTTCCATCATAAGCTGAAGATCGATATGCTAGAGTGTCATTAAGAACAGGAATATCACCCATCAGAGTCCTGAACGCGAACACCAGGCATGGGTCTGACCAGACATGCCGAAATAGTGACGACAGGGCAGATCCAGGCATATTATCAGATGTTTCACCTTGGCCACCTTGTTGTGGCAGAACAGGTGCCTCAGCTGGTGCATTCTGCCATCCAGCATCTCCTGAAGAGTATGGGACTGATGCTCCTTGAACTTGATTGGGAACTAAAGGGTACTTTTCTGAAGAACTTGAGGTAGCTGCTCCATCTTTCCTTTCAGGAAGTACAGAGGAATTGACCTTCTGGCTAGGTTTATGGACTTGCTTTGGTTGTGACTCGTTGGTAATGTCTGAATGTGTGCTGATAGGTTCATCTGCTGGCGCATTATTCTTTGCTTCCTGGCTAATCTTCAGTGCAGCTAAACGAGGTGATGATCGAAGAGGTGTAGCAATTCCTTTGACAAGTTTACTTTTGTGTTTCTTTTCCTTGGGTTTCTGATCCACATTCGCTCCTGTTCTGATAACAGATTCAGCTTTCCCTGTTTTGTCTACTGAGCCTGATCTGCTCTTGGACTCTGAAGCTTCAACTCGAACAGCTTCCCTTTGGACATTTCTCGGTGTGTTGATACCTCTTGGTATATCATACTGATTTGACTCAACAGCAGTATCTGATTGTGTATGATCTGATTGTTTTCCTGTCTGAATTTTACAGAACAAATATCAACAGTTGAGGTAGTAACAGCCAACCACTAAACTGGAAAAGGCAACAAGAAAAAATCCTTCCAGTTCACTCAGTTGGAATACAAAAATACAGAACAGCACCACCATGATAATTTAGAATAATGCCGATATCAACATAAGATGCATTGTATGTCAACTAGGATGGAACAATGTTTGTGTTTAGGTGCATATAGAAAACCAGAAATTAATACTACTTTAAATTAAACTTCGTGGTGATTTGCATCGCTATGTCAATCCAATATTGTAACTGACACAAGGTTTCGAGGAGAAACACAGATGCGGGTCAAAGCTCGAAAACAACTTACATTATCAGATTGGTCCCCTGCAGTATGCAAGTCCTTATTTTTTCTCTTGTTCGGCAACATAACGCATTGACTGAGGTCTCCAGATTCAAGATAGCGGTACACACCCTTAAGAGAGCGAAATTCATATCCATTGATTGGGTCAATATAGAACTGTGGATAGAATGAATCGACTAGTTACAGTCACAGAACAAATGGCTATATAGAAAGTCAGGCATCAGAATGAAACCATGAATACATATTAGCTAACATGGGAGAAAAATAAGGCCAAAAGAAACTTATCAGTTTGAGATAGTTTCACAATTGAATCGGGAGAACTGCAATTTACCATGTCACCCTTGATTCTAGATCCACGAGTCTTTCTAGGTCTGTATTCTTTCAACCAACCGTCAGGTAACCCCTCTCCAGCAGGCTCATATTTGCCGTCAGCCTGAACAGGTAGTAGCAAGTAGAAATTTAAAGAAAACTGTCAAATAGGACGACCATATAAAATAAAAACAATAAGGAAAGACTTTCAAATTTACATACCATGGCAGTTGGTTTTGCATGAACAATCTCGCTTTGAAGTGTAGGATGAGAGCCCTCACAATAATCCATAATTACGCTGGTTCAGAACAGCAAAAGATCCTGTTTGACTCATAGAGACAATAAATGACTTACTAAGTCACACAAAATAACGTGAAAAATATTAAGGATGTATGCATGGAATTCATTGCAAAATGGCTTAGTGTGATCAGTATTATGTTCTTGAATGAAATGCACTGCTTCATGTCTTGTGCTCAGAAGACCAATGGAACAAGGGCAAACTCCCATGGAGCACTTAACCACTACTCAGAGTTAGAGGTCACTGCATGTCTCAAAATGAACCAGCGCCCAACTGAAATTACATTAATCCACTCCTCAATTCAGTTCACCCATCCAGACACTAAAGGAACAGTTACAATCTAAGCAAATCCTATAGGTGACCTATCAAGCTCATGTAAGCAGTGAGCAACCGAACTTCATAGAAGTATGGACCCAGCCACCCCCTATAATCTCAGATTCTACAAAAAAGCAAAACACTCCTAACTAGGACGGTTAAACAACCTACCTAGCAAGTTGCTATGAAGATTAACTGGGTAAGGTTTTAAAATAAGGTTTTTTTCGAAAGGCCCTTTTGCATCGAAATCTGTCTTTTGCTCAGTAATTTTTTGACTGTACAAACTGCGCATTAGCATGGGGCTGCATGTGCAGGAACTCGAAACATTTCAAGTCACACGCGACCGTCAAGAACATATCTTTTCGCACAATTTCTGCATCCAGATCCAAAATCTGACACATATATATCACCAAACCAAGCAGTACAGAAAGCCCACGAAAACAATCACATGATATAACCAAGGAACCCGCCATGTTCTTTAATAATCCAAACTCTATTTTTTTTTCGAAACCCAAAGAGCACCAATAGCATATTAAAAATAAGCTAAAATACAAGTTCTATCACACGCACACACTGATTGGCTCAAAATAGCCGCACGAGCCAGCAAGAAACGAGGAGACGGAGCAAGAAAGAACTCACCGGCCGTCGCTAAGGCCAGGCGGCGGCGCCCATGGAGGTCGGAGATTGCCGCCGACAGGAGGAGAGGAGGAAGAGGAGGACACGGCAAGGCAGCTGTTGCTCCCACTGCTCCACCTCCACGCACTAGGAAGGAGCAGGAGGAAAGGCAGCAGCTTTCTTTTACCTGCACCCAGTGCCCTGATGCCGCCGCGAGCCCGCGACTTTTGTCTGCTCCTCAAGATACGATGAGGTGCTGCGCGGTGGTGGTGTCATGTGCTGACTGTGACACTGTCCTTGGCTCCTTGGCCCTTGCAACATTAATCTCTTGCCCAGGCACGGCTGACCATTTTAATCCTTCATCGGCTCTCGTTTTCTTGCTAACCACGTGTAAACCGGGCAGTACACCGCAAAGCACTCATCAGCTTGCTCCAAAAAAAAAATAGAGAATTCTAGCTCCCATACACTTTTTAGTTTTTCTTCTTTTTGGGTGGTGATGGTCTGGACTGAAGGTTGAGTTCAGTCAACGTTGTTTCTGCACTAACTGGCATGGTGTTGCAGCTTTGCAGCATTACTAGCAGTCTAGTACTCATATGTACTACTGAATTAGCACTCACTATGTACTGACGTAGGTACTGAGCAGTGAGTATTGAGTATTAACCTTGCCGATTCTGAGTATCAAAAAAAAAAAACTTGCCGATTCTGCAGTTGAAGACTAGGTCACATCAATCGCCGTACGGATGAAGATACCCCAGTGAGAGCCTGAAAGGTAGCCTGGCACCAGTGCCAGTGTGCCACTCCTCTTGGTTGCCCCAATTATTGGCCTCATCCTCACAAAATCAGTACTTGCATCCTTTCATGACCAGATCAGGCAGGTAAAAGTCACAGCTACAATCACAAGTTCTGCAGAGGAATCATGTCACATTCACTAATTCAGACGACTGAGATAGCAAGAGATTGCGGAGGGCAGAAGAGTCAATCAGAAAGAGAGGGGGCACAATGGCAGATAGCAACAGGAAAGTGTAGAGGAACCCGTTTCTCTGTAGCTCCCAGCTTTATGTAATGGTAATGCAATGGCATGGTTCATCGAGGGAGACCAGCAGATGTGGACTTGAGCAGGTCATTAGACCCCACTTCACTTTTCCCACATGCTTAAACGCTGAGAGCGATGGGTTCCCACGCCCTTGCTACTATGTTCGCTTCAGCTGCCACTATCTGAAACTCAACATTCAGAAAAGGGATTTCCAGAAAACCAAATCGTCAGTGATTAGCTCTAATCAAAGCAAGAATTTAGCTTGGGACATCTGACAGCAACGGTACGGGCATCAGCACATGCGGCTGAAGAATAACGATCCTTGCGGGCAGCAGCTCTCTCCCACCAAACCCACCCTGCTCTCAGTCATCAGAGAAGCAGTGAAGCTGAAACGTGGAAAACAATGGATCACACGTTTCTTGGCAGTTAGCATAGTACTATAGGTTCGCTCATTATCTGAATTTTAAACATCTAGAAATTTGCACATGTATTCCAGTCGCAAGGTCTGCAAACAAACGCAAAATTTCGCTTGGGGTGATTGAAATCGACACTAGTGATACGCTCATGCAGCTGAGGCCTGAAGCAGAAACGTTCCCTGCAGGCTCAGCTGCTCACCAAACGAGGACGCATCTCGATAGCCTGCAGCTCTGCATCATTCAGAGACTGCCAAAACGTTAGGCTGCAGCCTGCCAGCCTCCACCTTTTTTTTTTAACCTTTTCACTGTTGTTCCGGCGTTCCGAGCTGCGCAACCAGATCGAAAGAGACGATCACAAAGGGGGGCCATCAAGGAAGCGTAGACAGTATATGGGAACGGGAGGAACAATCCTTACTTGCTCCGCCATGGTCTAATGCAGATAATCTCAGCATGCAATGGCCGACAGCAACAGGATGGAATCCGTTTCTCTGCAGCATCCGTCTTTGGGGGTGTTCAATTCGTTGCATTTTGCAAAATGGGCTCGCATTGGGGCGCGTGCACAGAGAGAAAAAGTGCATTAGGAAGCGCGTATTTTGCAAAATGGATTGGTGAGGGGGTGAACTAAACACCCCCTTTATGTGATGACGTCGCTTAATCGAGGGAGATGATCAAAGATGTTGACTTCAGCAGATCTTAGACCCCACTTTCCCTGTACGGCTGGGCCACATGCTCAAGCGTGGAAAACGAAGGATCCACGTTCTTGTTTCTAGTCTGTCATTAAGTTCGCTTCAGCTGCATCCAATTTCCATCTGAAACACAAACATTTAGTCAGAAACGGATTCCCACAAATCCAAGTAAGTGATTAGCTGTAATCACTGCAAGAGTTTAGATACACAAGTAGACGATCCCTGCAGCTCACAAAATAAAGCCTGCTCCCAGCAGCAGCAATGAAGAACGACGGATCACATGTTCTTGGCAGTCACCATAGGTCTTCGTTTAGCCTGCCAACGTCTTTCTTTCTGGAACTTGAGCATCTAGAAATTTTTCACATTATTCAGACTTCTGTGTTCAGCTGCAATAATCTTAAGAATTTAAATTTGGGAGAACTTACAGTAATGATATTTTTTTGAACTGGAATTGACACTAATGATGCACCCATGAGCTTAAGCAGCTGAAGGAGAAAACGTTCCCTCTGCACAGCGGCTCACCTGTCACACACTGAAATTTTCAATTTCAGGATGTGAATAGAAAGAATAATTAAACAACGTTTTTATCATAAATTTAAAATTTGCTCAACATCTATTTTGTTGACAGGGAATTTAGTATCGGAAAATAATTGGTTGTTTTTCAAAATTTAAATGTGGTTGTTGCATTCATGCTCTTTGCATTTATTTTGATTGTGCTTGATCCCAAAGTTTCTCTAATTCCAAATCTATCCCAATTCAAATCCCTAAACCTAAACTCCTATTCAAATTTCAAATCAAATTCCAACACAAATCTCACTCAAACTCTCCAAATCAAATTCCTCAAATAAAACCAAACTCCTTTTTCCCCCTCTCAATTCGGCCCAGCCCGGCCTCTCTCCCCTTTCGGCCCAACATCCGGCCCAGCAGCTCTCTCTCTCTCTCACTCACTGGCGAAGGGGGCCCACCTGTCGGCACCTCCTTCAACCTCTCGCAGGCCCTCTTCTCTCCCCGCCGAACCGAGCCCCCCATGGCCGAGCTCCTCGCCGCCCATTCTCCTCCCTCGCCCGCTCGTCCCCCCCCCTCTCCACTTGCGCCTCCATTCAATGCGCAGTGGCGCCCTCAATCCACTCCCCTCGCCTCCTCTTCTCCTATCCTCCACGAACGGCCGCCCCCACCACCATTAATGGCCGCGGCCGCCGTCGTCCTCGATTCAACTCCCAGAGCCGATTCCGCTCCTCCGTTGGCCCTATATAAGCCGCAGCGCCTCCCCCCGAACCTCCCCGTCCCATTCCCGTTCGAAATCCACTCACCAAAGCCCTCCCTCGAGCTCGCAGGAACTCGCCGGCCGCCCATCTCACCGTCGGCCCCCCTTCCGGCGCTTCCCCGACGACGTGAAGCCCCTTGGTGAGCTCCCTGCGTTNACCATTTGTTGCAGTGGAATGTTTCTCTGTCAGCGAGCGGTTGGTTTTTATCGTATATTTGGGATGTTGCCAAAGATTATTTTTAATATTGCAGATTTTTTTTGAACGAATGACACTCGACGAGTGTGTTTCTATTAATATAGCAGAAAAAATACAAGATTATGTTCCTGGGAGGCCATAATCAGGCAACGAAAAAAGAAAACACACGAAAAAAACAGCACCTGTGGGTTGGATTGGGACATCAACGCGCACCAAACTCTACTCAACTCAAACAACTTTAGGCCGGTCGGATTGGGGCATCGACACAAGCCGCACAACTTATCTCCACTATACAACTCTACCGGTCGGATTGGGGCATCGACACGGGCCTAAACAAACTCCGCCCAGCTGGACGCGGCACCCACCAGAACTTCCCACACTGATAAAGTAGTCTCATGTAGTCACCGTGAAGGCACAGTCCCGCGCCAATAGGAAAAACAAGAGAAGCAGACCGCACCATACCGAGAAGGTCATCGCCATGCGGGACCAGTCGCCATAGTGCCGCTGCAACATCACACACCATCAGACAGGGTGAAACCATCGGATCCAGACATCTCGCAGGCTGTCTCGCAGTCGCCACCACGACAACACAACGCGCGGGGGCCTTGCCTCATCCGCCGTTGGACGCCACCTCTCTCTCGTCGCCTCGCAGAAGACACCGCACGCGGGGGCCTCGCCACGCCCGCCACAGAACTCCATGTCACAGATCCGTTTATTGTGTCGCCATCACGATGATGTATGGTGTTGCCCCATTTCCAAGATCCCCATCAAACAGCCGAACTTTGCCCGTCGGGCAACCTCATCTCGTTGCATCACCCGCGCGTATGCTCTCCGCCGTCATGCCAACAAGCCGAGTTGTCACTTGCGCCGTCTTCGACGATGTACCGCACCGGAGTTGCTAAGCAATGCTGAGCAACCCGCCGCAGTCCGCTGCAAGCCAAGTCGTCTCACGATGCCGTTGCCGCAAGCGCCGTCATCGACGCAGTCCCACGCCGCACTGACAGTTGCCAAGCAATGCCAGCCGTCGTGGTCCGCTGCAAGCAGCCAAAACCGACACCCATGCGGCAACCCTTGGCCGCCAACAAGACTTTGGTTGCCAACACGTGGGTTCGGCAACCCCCATTGAGTCTGCCACCTGCACCAGCCGCCTTGCCGCGCCACCGGCAGCACCCATGACCGACGACGACCCTGTAATGCCGAGGTGGGTCTCTATAGTGACGCCTCCAAGGAGGTGACGACGCCAACGGCGCCGCCGTCACTCATCCAGGGTGGACAGGGTTTTCACCCAGAGAACCTCGCGCGACATGGATGGGGCTCCAAGGTGACGCCCCCTGCAGGGAGAACGACGCCCTAGGGCGCCGCCGCCACCGCCACCAGCAGAACGCCGGCAATGCTTTCGCACGGAGGGTCCCATCACTAGCTGCACGTGCCTAGTTCAGCATGCCAGGACCGCAGCCATGGGACACCGAGGGCGGCGCCACGGCCGTGCATCCTCGAGCCGCAGCCACCACGCTCCTCCGTCGCCGCTGCCACCTCCACTCTGCAGTCGAAAGCTGAGGCCAAGCACCTGCAGCCATTGTGCAGAGCAGCCGCCGCCCTGCCCAAGCCGGGGCCACTCCATGCGCCAAGCCGGAACGATGCTAGGCCGGCCCGCCTCCGTGCTCCATCCGCTGCTAGGACGCCGCACCACCACCCCCACGCGGCTGCGCCGCCGCCGCTGCCGCCGCCAAGGAGCCGGCAAGGAGCCGCCACCTCCATCCGCGGCCGGGAGGGGCCCCCCTGCTGCAGATCCGGCCAGGGGCCCAACGGATCCACCCACGGGGACGGCGGATCCGGCCGCCGGAGGGCCGAAGCAGTCTCCACCTCGCCGGAGAAGAGAAGCCCGCCGCCCGCACCGCAAGGCTTCAAAACCAGGCGGAGAAAAAAACCCCGCCGCCGCCCTCCTCGCAGGGGGCCGGACTTCCGGCCGCCCACTCCGGCGACGGCGAGGGGAAGGGCTGGGAGAAGGACCGGCGGCGGCGGTCGGGCGCGTGGTTCCCCCGTGTCGCCTGCGGGAGCGACGCGGGGGGTCACTCTTGGATGGCCTCGCGTAGACAGTATATGGGAACGGGAGGAACAATCCTTACTTGCTCCGCCATGGTCTAATGCAGATAATCTCAGCATGCAATGGCCGACAGCAACAGGATGGAATCCGTTTCTCTGCAGCATCCGTCTTTGGGGGTGTTTAATTCGTTGCATTTTGCAAAATGGGCTCGCATTGGGCCGCGTGCACAGAGAGAAAAAGTGCATTAGGAAGCGCGTATTTTGCAAAATGGGTTGGTGAGGGGGTGAACTAAACACCCCCTTTATGTGATGACATCGCTTAATCGAGGGAGATGATCAAAGATGTTGACTTCAGCAGATCTTAGACCCCACTTTCCCTGTACGGCTGGGCCACATGCTCAAGCGTGGAAAACGAAGGATCCACGTTCTTGTTTCTAGTCTGTCATTAAGTTCGCTTCAGCTGCATCCAATTTCCATCTGAAACACAAACATTTAGTCAGAAACGGATTCCCACAAATCCAAGTAAGTGATTAGCTGTAATCACTGCAAGAGTTTAGATACACAAGTAGACGATCCCTGCAGCTCACAAAATAAAGCCTGCTCCCAGCAGCAGCAATGAAGAACGACGGATCACATGTTCTTGGCAGTCACCATAGGTCTTCGTTTAGCCTGCCAACGTCTTTCTTTCTGGAACTTGAGCATCTAGAAATTTTTCACATTATTCAGACTTCTGTGCTCAGCTGCAATAATCTTAAGAATTTAAATTTGGGAGAACTTACAGTAATGATATTTTTTTGAACTGGAATTGACACTAATGATGCACCCATGAGCTTAAGCAGCTGAAGGAGAAAACGTTCCCTCTGCACAGCGGCTCACCAGACGAAACCTACTCGTCTGCATCCCGGCACCCAGGATTCAGACTGCGCCAAAACCTGCAACGCTAGCTTGCAGCCTTCACCTTTTGACTTAAGATAAAAATGTGTTTTCCCCCTAAGTATCAGTATCACAAAAAGTATGACTTCCGTTCCTTATATATTTCAATCGGTGCATATAAACCCGTAACTAACTAAACCCATACCCTGATCATTCACATCTCGGTTTAACAGCAGTTTAGTGCCATCTAACAGTGGTTTAACGGTTTGGGCACATAATCATCTGGTTAATCACTGTTTAGCCGTGTCTTATAAGCTACCATTGTATAAACATCTGTTGCAGGCAGCGCAGAGCACCAAAGTCACTCGACGCGTCAGCAGAAGCGCTCTCTATAATCTGCAGCCCCCAAAATCGAAGCTTGCACCGTTATCACAGCATTCCAGTTCCAGGGTCATCCTCTAAGCTAATGCTTGAAGTGTCTGACGTCTGTGAAGACGAGCGATACGCCGTACTTGTTGCAGCACGCCACGGCCTCATTGTCCCTCCTGCTGCCGCCTGGCTGGGCGATGATCCCGATGCCGCTCTGGCACGCCTCCTCAACGGCGTCGTTCCAAGCTGCACAAAATCGATGGCCGTATCATTCCTTCGTTTCGACCGCATCATTTCACCAGAAGACGCATCATTTCACCAGAAGACCTGGAACCGAGCATATATGTATAGCACCAACTTATGTAGGGAACATATAGCTGTCGATGCCTCTTACCGAAGGGGAAGAAGGCGTCGCTTGCCAATGCGGCTCCCTTGGCCTCCTCTCCCGCCTTCCTCAAAGCGATCCTCAGGCTCTCTCGCCTGTTTGGCTGACCGCTGCCCATTCCCAGCATGCAGTTGTTCTGTACCAACAGCATCAAATCGAAGTGCATTGCTAAGTGGGTTCTTCACTGATTGAAGAACACACGTGAGACTGACAAATTTATGCGATAACTGAGAGAAGAACACACAAACCTTGGCTATCACAATGGCATTGCTCTTGACATGCTTAGCGCAAAGCCAGGCAAATCTGGCATCTGCAAGCTCATTACCTTGCGGAGTCCTCTCAGACTTCTCGGTAAAGGTGATGTCTTCAGGGGTTTGATCATCGGACTCCTGAGCCAGCCAGCCACCATTCACCTGCTAAGCGAAAGCATCCCTTTCCCGCTTCTCTTCGCCTCGAGTATTCTCAGCGCCTCTGACTTCCCTTGGAGAATCTCAAGACCCTTCTCTGTATATCCAGGAGCAATCACTATCTCGAAGAACATCCGCTTCTGTCCATCTGTGGGACTTCTGGACTCACGGATTTCCTTCGCAAGGTCCTGATCACATTGCAGGATATGAATAGAAGTGGCCAATGGGGGAAGAGACTAGTAAGAGTGGAAGCAGCAGAGTCCTGAATACCTCATCAACTGTCGTATTGAACGCAACTATCCCACCATATGCACTGACGGGATCTGCCCTTACAGCTAATCTGTAAGCTTCAAGGATGTCCTGCCGGGAAGCAACTCCACACGGATTTGTGTGCTTCACCACAACACAAGTTGGACTAACAAACTCTGATACACAATTCCATGCCGCATCCGCATCCAAGTAGTTGTTGTAAGACATTTCCTGTAAAGGAATATTCGGTGTTTAAAGCTCTTCAAGACATGTAGAATACAGGTATGCTGAACAGCAGGGTATTCTTAAGCGTAAGAGGCATGCTAAAGCTAATCATATGTAACTTACAAGGTTAAATTTGGATGTATGACTTTCAAGTTATGTATATTTGGTTCTGTACTAGCCTTTCTGTTATCAATTCTACTAATTCACCAATTGCTTCACTACTTGAATAACTGAAGTTAGTGACCAACAATCCCACCTTTCCATGGTGTTGAATAGCAGTTGCAATGCCACTAGCACTGGCTAGAGAAAGGCTTTTGTCAACATAGAAGGCAGCATTCTGGTGAGGATTTTCGCCATACCGAAGTGTAGACTTCAGCTCCAGTGGCACAGTAAAGCTTGGGGGAAACATCTCTCCTACAGAAACAAACACACATACAGTTAAATAGCCATATAAGCAATACAGTCATTCAGTCTGTTACTGATGCATTACCTTGCTGGGGTTGCTTCCACAACCATTCAGACACAGCAGCATCATAAGAGGCAACATGCTGGAAAGCTTTCCATGCCAACTTCCTGCGGAACTGCTGGTCCTCTTGATTTCCTTTAAGATACTCCAGTAAAGCAGGATAATCATTATGATCCACCACAACAAGAACGTCCTTATGGTTCTGTCAAATCAAGAGCAACAAAGTTAACAGAATTTTCCGTAGTTAAAGTATGCCAACCGTTTAACATTTCACCCTCATCACAGCAATTTATGTTGCAATTGTATGTATAAATTGTAGTTTTGTGGCAATGATAAGAGTGACTCAGTATATAGTGTCAAAAGACCAGAAATAGTAAGTTACCTTGGCTGCAGCTCTGATCATTGTAGGCCCACCAATATCAATATTTTCAATCCCATCCTCAAAAGAAATGGCACCGGAGGTGACTTTGTCATAGAAAGGATACAAATTCACAACAACCACATCAAATGTCCCTGTGCCCCAGAAAATAAACTTTTTTTAGTTCACATATAGTCCAATGATGAACAAAGTTGGTAGAAATATTAAGTCCATAACAACAACCAAGAAGTCACAACCAGTTTAAACGCCGGGCTAATTTAACTCACCAATTCCATGATCCTTCAGTGCCTTCAAATGATGCCCCTGGTCTCTCCGAGCAAGAATACCACCATGTATACTTGGGTGCAATGTTTTCACTCTTCCATCAAGCTGAAATAACCAGACAATATGTGACCACGAGCAAAAAAATGTTTTACTATAATGAACAACATTTTGCAGGACTTTGTACCATTTCAGGAAAATGCGTGATTTCTTCAACTTTTGTTACATTGACTCCTGCTGCTTCCAGGCTGGATGCAGTTCCTCCAGTGGAGACGATAGAGTATCTACAAAGAAAACCAAAAAAAAAAGAGTTCAATAAGATACTACATTGCCGAGTAGTATCCCATATTCTAAAAAAACACTCTAACTCGCAAATTCAGGAAATAAGTGACAGACTCTGCTGCTTACTCCAAGCCCTGAAGACCATTGCCAAGATAAGCCAAGTCTGTTTTATCCGACAATGATACCAATACTTGTTTCTGTCCCAAGACTGTAGGATTTCACCATCAGTTAGTAAACCAATCAACCAGAAGTAATTTTACGATGTGATTAACTTAAGGGTGTTGAAAGAACAGCCGCAAGATTTTATAGATTATTATAGAACATCGATATTTACATGTCATCGTTTCTGTAGTATGCTAGATTTGATGCATGGAAAATGAAACTTTCTTGAGCTAGAGGTATACAAAAAGCAATCTTTTACCCCTACAACACAACGACAAAGATGAAACAACGCACAAATAAAGAAAAGAAAAGGACGCTTACCGGTCAGCTTGGTCGGCGCGGCTGCAATGGCGGGCCCCGGAGACCGCGCCACCGCGGCGGTGGAGAGGGACGACGCCAGGGGCACGCGGTCCTGCACGAAACCAAGCACCACGCTTACTAGTCAGCGAATCCCGAAGCGACAAACAAGGCAAAGGAAGGAAGCGGGGAAGTGGCAGTAGGGCCGGGGTGGCCGGGCGGAGTACCGGGTGGTGCGGCGCCGGGGCGAAGCTGAGGCAGCGGCGGAGCGGGGCCGTGCGGAAGCCCGCGGCGATCTTGGCGGCGGTGGCGGCAGCAGCTGGGGACGAGAGCAGGTGGACCGGCATGGCTGCGGCGCACCGCGCCGATCGAGGGCAGACGGAGGAAAGAGAGAGGGTACAGCCCGTACAGGAAAGATCGGAAAAAGCGTTTGAGCAAAGTTGAATGATCTCGAATCCAACGGTGTTTGAATCTTACCAAAGATATCAAAACTTGTTTAAACCCGCAAAATCAAAATTGCAGCAAATCAAAATTTGTCTCCTTTCCTATTCGTGTACTAGCCGGAGTGCCCGTGCCGTCGCGCCCGGTTCTCGCGTTGCAGGAGCGTCCAGTTCCGCCTCTTCCTGCTGGTGCAGGCAGACAGGACGCAGAGAGATTTCCACGCGAAACCGCCGGCGGCCTACCGCGGCGCAGCACGGACGGTGAGCAAGAGCCCCGCCGCGGTCGGACACGACGCTAGGTGACGGTGACGTGCTGCGTGACACGGGCATGGCCGGCACAAGAAAGAGCGGCGTTGGCTGTCAGGGCCGGAGGAGTGGCAGTGACAGCGGAACCGAACGGGTGCGCGCGTCGCCGGCGTGCCGATCGCAGCCGCCTGCCTCCCCGTCGCCGCGCGGGGCCGGTGTCCTGAACACTGACTACGGCGTCGTCGTTCCAGAAACCATTGCCGGCCAAATTCCACATGCGTGCGGCGGCTGGACATCAGACGGTACCGCGCCGGTTGGACGCCATGGCGACATCGACGACCGAGGCACTGAGGCGCGAGCGACAAGATGCTCACATCTCGACGGTCGGCTTTGGCGCCGGCCGCCGCGGGGGCGCGTGTCCAGCGTAAGCCTCCTGTCGGCGGTCTGGTGGAGGGCTTCAGTGGGTTATGCATCTCGGACAGGGGCGGCCCTCGGCAGAAGCCCGGCGTGCTCGCAATCGACGTCGGACGCCGGCGGCAGGAGGGGATCGCCGAACAGAGAATACTTTGCAGTAAACCGCCTAAATAATCGCGATTCAATTTTTAATTTTTTACGTAGACCCTAACTATTCTGCACAAAACCATCTACTAAAATGGATCGACATTAATAATCGCGGTCTGAATATTTACCTAAAACACCGCAAATTTGATCGCGATCCTTTATATAAAACCCCCTAACAGAAAACATATTGTACCTGCCATCCTCTTTCATGACCTCCCGTCCGACGCCGCCGGCGACGTCGATTTGCCGGAGATCTGCGGCGGGTGGTGCAAGCAGGTTCCACTCCCCGCGCCATATCCTCTCTCTCGAGGCGGCCGCTGGGGGACGAACTGCCGAATCTCAAGCACGGCTGATCAATTCGTGTTTATGCCGGCGACGGCGGCGGTCGTCGTCCCAAACGACATTGTCAGTGGG
Source organism: Alloteropsis semialata (assembly GCA_004135705.1). Classification (NCBI taxonomy): domain Eukaryota; kingdom Viridiplantae; phylum Streptophyta; class Magnoliopsida; order Poales; family Poaceae; genus Alloteropsis; species Alloteropsis semialata. The sequence continues at coordinate 59,577,146 of CM014276.1, forward strand.
TCTCGCAATTGGAGCGGTACACGAACATGAACTCATTGTTTTATTCTGTACAAGAAGAAAATGCACGTATCCGGGAACCACAAACAATGATTCGAGCACGGAAGGGAAGAAGAAATCTTTCAGATGTAGTATATCTGCCCGACGTTGAGCAGGCTCTCATGGGGGACGTTGAAGATCACGCTGTTCTCCCTGCACATCCTCCTCATGAAGGCGTACATGTAGTCAACGGCGAGCTTCTTCACGACGCCCGAGTCCCGCCGCGCGCGCACGATGGTGTTCCCGAGGATGTGCACCACGCCGGCGTCCTTGCACCGGTTCAGGAACTCCAGCTCGTCGCCCACCGTGCTGGCCTGGCCCGCCGAGCACCTCGTCAGCCCCCTCAGCGCCGGCGGCGACTGCGCGGGCACGATCGAGTCCTGCGACGAGAAGCTCAGCTCGCCGTTGGAGCACATGGTGCTGCAGGTCCTCTCGGCCAGGAACGCGTTGGCGCCGCTCATCATCAGCTGGCGGCCGCCGGCGGCGGCGGCCCCCTGCTCCGGCACGCTGAACTCGTCTGAGTCGGAGTAGCCCTCCATCATGCTCTCCAGCCGGACGAAGAAGAGGACGCAGTCGAAGAGCATCTTCTCGAAGTCCTCGTCCCTCTTGTGGAGGTCCTTGTACCCGTACCTCGCCACGCAGCGGAACATGTGGAAGTTCTTGGGCCCGATCCTCCTCACCAGGAACCGCTCCTCGGTCGGGACGGTGTACACCGGCAGGTACTTGACGCAGACGAAGACGACCACCGAGTGGATCGCCGGCAGGTTGGTGATGAAGTGGGAGAAGATATGCGGGACGCCACTGGCCAGCTCGGTGTACACGAAGCCTATCCCTGGGACCCTGACCAGACCAAGGCTCGGACCCAGGCCAAGGATCCAGGCCATGGACACCTTGCTGTGCATCTCGAACTCATACCGCTTCACCGTGCAGAAATGCCACACGTACATGATGAGGAAGAAGGCCGTTGCAATGACAAGCGGGACCCAACCGCCTTGGTCGATCTTGAGGATGCAGGCCACGAAGTAGGGGACCTCCACCATGAGCGAGAGCACGATGAAGGTGACGACGAGGACCCAGTGACTCTTCCACACCAGCAACATTATTGGCGCCATGAGGAATGTTGTAACTAGCATAACTATAACCACGGCGGTACCTGTTCATTCAATATGAAAGTGACAGTTAAGTTTTATCTGATGCATTATGCAATGCAGATCATATCATGAAAAATCAGTACCAGCTATTCTCACTTCAGAAATGTTCTTGGTTTTCAGGGGAAACCTTACCATATGCATTTCCTATCTGGCTTTGGTTCTTGAATCCAGCAGTGACAGCAATGCAAAGAACCAGAAGGACCCAATTGATGTCAGGGATGTAAATCTGCCCAAGGAATTTCTTGGAGGTGTGGACTATCTTCACCCGGGGAAAACAACCTAGTGCAAGAGCCTGCTTTATTATTGAGTAGGTTGCAGAGATGGTGGCTTGACTTGCAACGATCGCTGCAGCAGTTGCTATGACAAAGGCTGGCCAGTAAATGGCTTCTGCAATGATCAAAGGTATCACTATGAGCACGAAAATACAAACAGTAATAGTACACACTGACAGTATGCACTATCAATAATGCGTTGTGCACTAGGCCAATGTGCACCTAGCAGACATCATGTGGTGGAAAACTGACAGCTGTGTCTTAAAATTAGTAGCGAATAGGATGGTAAGATGTCGTCGATGAGGGGGACCTGGAATGGACCGATAGAAGGCATCGACCACATGCTTTTTGTTGGAAATAATGTAGGCAGCCTGCCCTGTGTATGCCAGAAGAAGGCATGGGAACACAATCAAGGTGAAAGCTATCTGCAAACATATATCTTCACTTAGCAAACATGTAATTACATACGCATATGGATACTCGATATTGAAGGCATTGTACCTGAATTGCCAATACAGGAAAGTGACAAAGATCAGCAAATAATGCTTCAGTTCCTGTTTCACAAAAAAAGAAAAAAATGCTTCAGTTCCTGAATCGAAAAATATGCTTCATGTTGCAGTGGATTTACTAGAGGTTGATGAAATTGAAAGGTAAGCTCTATTGATTAAAAGAAAAAAAAACTACAGTGATCTGACTCTGACCTGTGATGCTAAGCATGACTCCTCCTAGAGAGGTCCAGATGTCAGAATTCCATCTGCGTCGGAAAAACCGGTATATATATACTGGGTTGTATGCTTTTAACACGGAGTTATTATACTTGTGTATGTTCACAGCTCCAACACTTCCAATTAGAATGAACCAGAGAAGAACTATTGGTGCAAAGAGCCATCCCACTTTATCTGTGCCATAGTGCTGCATGCTAAATAATCCAATCAAGATGACCACGGCAACAAGCACAACAACATCTGCAAGACGCAGAGGAAAGCAAATATTAAACAGTCTTACTATATCAAATTCTGTAAAATATAGGTTCAGATTTAGGAATCATTGTAGTAAAAATCAAAAAGGGCTGATGTATAATGAGATTGTCATACATGAATCGACAAAAAATATAGGTGCTACACTTTTCCTTCAACCATTACAGCAAGAGCAACCTTTTGTTTGCTTCCACTATTTTTAATTGACAATAAAAGTTGCAGTACGCAATAATTTCAAATAATATAAAGTGGCAAAAACATACCAGTACTCATGTTCTGATTCTGAACTTTTATGCCACCTGATGCAGAAAGAACTACAGGAAACACAAAACCATAAGTCACACCACAAAAACCATCAGATTTACTCAAAACAATGTGATGCTTAGCATTGATCATAAAGAAATGATGATGACTACCAGATATAGCAGGAGTAAGGATTCCATCTCCAATTGCTGTACAAGTACCAATGAGAACAAGGATAAGAAGAATGTTTCTCTTATATGCATGTGCCTCTAGCCACCTCTTTGTTTTTTCTGCAACTGAATTCTCCTCATAGGTTTGCCGACTATAAGTCGTCAATTCCTCATCGGTCCTGTGCTGATTAGGTATTGTGTTGATCTTTGCATGACGGCATAATAGGGAATAAAGAGCAAATGTACCACCTGCGAGAAAGTGCAACAAGATGTCAACTTACAGATTATGGAAACAAGTTGGCAAGATAGCAGCAGAAGCACTGATCTATGATCTCTCATTCTCTTCAACACTGAGCAAAGTAAAATGATCTCAGATCAATAGTTTGATCATTAGAAGAATGTAATTTAGCAGGCACTCTGTAATCTATCCAGAAAAGAAAGGTAATCTGATAATATTCAAAAGAGGTGTCAGATGGCAAAATTGTAATGTTCACATATACTTGGCGCATATAGTTTTCTAATGTGTACAAATTACTAGTTTTGATAAGTATTGCAACTAATCTTTCACTTTTTCTAAGACACCAATCAGATCATATAAGGGATTGGTTAGGCAATTGCTTTAAAAAAAAAACTTGGTTACACATCATAAGTACCTTGACCGTTGTCATTTGCCCTCAAGACAACAAAAACATACTTCACAAGTGGAATGATAGTGAGGGTGTAAATAATCAAGGAAAGTGCTCCAATAACATCCTCATCGTCATCTACTCCATGAGGAAAGATATTATAGAACACATATAGAGGTGATGTGCCCAAGTCACCAAAAACCACCCCAAGGCTCTGAAATGCCAACCGTAGTAACAAAACTGATGAGAATTTCTGCATGAAAGGAAACAACAGTCAACAGAAATTCTTGATTTAGCAATATATATTTACTTAAACCACAAACTAGAATTCTTCTGTCAGACCAAATATTCTTCTAGTAGTGATTTCATTGGGTAGAATGAACGAGAGACTTGTGTAAAACAAAAGGGCCCCTTGGTAACATGATCCCAGGAGTCTCCAACTTTCTCCAGTCATGCTATACAAATGGCAAATCAATTGTTCATGCAATAAAAATGTTGAATCGATGTTGAAGCGGCGCATTTGTTCTAGAATCTAGATATCCTCAGAGAACGTACTGCACGATGAGATGGATTGTCACATGCAGACAATAATCTTACATCTACTGCAAGTATTCATGAAAAATTCAAGTCTTTGGCATTATACAACAAAATCAGCATGAAACAAACTGAAAAGGAGAAATGCCAAACCTTTTCTCTGTACATATTCTTCAGCCGGCCTGCCTCCTCATCCATGGGTTGATCAAGGTTCTGATCTAGCTCCCACATGCTCCCCCTGTTTGTCACCTCACTTTCTGACAGCGACGCCATTGACCTGTTTTCCCCAGGACAGTTCCTCGAATGTCGAATGGAAAATTTTCTCCCAAGAACACAGCTGCTTGATCTCACAGTCGAAATTCAGACTCGAATCTCGCCACCGGCATTAGTGCATTCAATTCTTGCATCAAAGAAAGATTGGAGCGAGCACGAAGCCTACCAACCAAATCTCCCCACTAAGCAGCTCGCTGCTCCCAGTCCGAGAAGAACTGCTTCCACCGCTTTGGTGTTTGCAAGAAACGAAAATTGAATCTTCGGTCCAACAGTGAAGCTTTGAGAAACCACAGCAAACTCACAGGGCAGACCGAAATCACCAGGCGAAAATGGGCCACGGATTTCTGTAGCCACAAATAATCCCGACCAAAAACACAACCTTCCGTCCCGGAGACCTCAAACAAAACAAAACAAAAAACGAGTTTTGACGCAGCCAGCGCCAAGACCGCGCCGAACAAGCGAAGCACAAGAGCCGCGCGAGGAGTTTGGAGGAGGAAGAAGAAGACGGGTTGAGGTGGAGACTGGAGGAAGCAGCAACAGCAATACCGAACCGTGCGGAGCAAAAGATGGCAAGATTTATGCCAGGAGCAGCAGATGCCTGGGCACTGCAGAGAGAGGAGGCAGCCAGGCAGGTGGGGCGCCCCCACGAATTCGGCCTAGAATTAAATGACAAAAAGCTCCTGCTTTCGGATATGAATGATTGCAAGTTTGCCACTACTTACGGACAAGAAGAACTGAAGAAGAAGATGATAGGGAGGGAGGGAGGGAGGGAGAGCAAAGGAGAAGTTTTGTGCTTCTTGCCGCTACTGGCGGCTGCTTGTCCACGAGCGGGTGGTTGTTGATACGTATGAGATATAGGATGATGGATGTGGGAGAGACGAGTATAATTTCGATGATCATAACAGTATATTTTTTTTAAAGATGCAAATTGAGTATAATGAATGAGGACAGCCTTAGACCGGACTGTAAAAACCGCTGCACTGCTGCAGTGCTGAACTGCTCATGCTGGCACCTGGCATCATGCATGGCAAGTTAGGCGTTACTTCAACTTTTCAAACTTTTTTGAATTTTCACAATTTATCAAAGAGAATCTTACATGTATGGAGTAGTAAACGTGTGTTAATGACAAAACCCATTCCATAACTCTCAGGTAACTTCGCGAGACGAATCTAATGAGCCTAATTAGGCCATGATTAGACAACGTCGTGCTACAGTAAACAATCTCTAATGATGGATTAATTAGGCTTAATAGATTCGTCTCGCGATTTTCCGTCCATCCGTGTATTTAGTTTTATAATTAGATCATGTTTGGTCCTCCTAATTTTTGATTTAAAATTGCTACAGTAAATTTCACAAACTTCCAACTCCCAACTAAACAAGCCCTTACTGTCTTGGTCATCTGGAAATTAAAAAAAATTACTTAGTGCCATTGATGCTGCTTCAGAAGTTCCATATTCAGGGCTTGTTTAGTTGGGAGTTGAAAGTTTGCGAAGTTTACTGTAGCAATTTTAAATCAAAGATTAGGAGGACCAAACATGATCTAATTATAAAACTAATTACACGGATGGACGGGAAATCGCGAGACAAATCTATTAAGCCTAATTAATCCGTCATTAGAGATTGTTTACTGTAGCACGACGTTGTCTAATCATGGCCTAATTAGGCTCATTAGATTCGTCTCGTGAAGTTACCCGGGGGTTGTGGAATGGGTTTTGTCATTAACACACGTTTACTACTCCATGCATGTAAGATTCCCTTTGATGAATAGTGAAAATTCAAAAAAGTTTGAAAAGTTGGAGTAACTAAACATAAACATGGCCTTAATTAGTTCCTAATCTTTTTCTAATCTGGAATCCAGATTTGTCACCTTCAATCCTCTGTTAAAATAGTGTTTTCATACGAGTTGCATCCTGTCTACTAGTAGGCTGGTAAGTTTTTGTTTTCTCTCTAGTATGATAGTTGCTTGCTCGCCTGCAACTTGTAGTATCAAAACTTTGTGGTTTGACATTGTTGGTTTTTATATGATGGGATTTTTCTATAGTATCTGGAGTTCTAGTCCTCTAGACTACCAGCGACAGCCAGAAGTCAGTTAGTGGGAGGCCATTTTTTTAGTCCAATGATTATCAATCTGAACCAGATTATTTTAATGTATATTTATTATATTATATTTATACTCTTATTTTTGGAAAAAAAGGGAGAAAAAGGATTAACCAAATCTTGTAACTGCCACCAGATGCATCTTGTGGCTACCACGTTGCTATGCAATGTCCCTATACAAGAGAGCATTTTCACATACCTAATTGAAATCTCCCCATCCATGCGTCCATTTCTAGAGACTTCAGTAGTTAATGTGCTTGCAAATATTCATTTTCCCATAGCATTAGAAAAAGAAGGACAATTTCAGATAAAACAGTCACATCTGCACCGGCTGGTCCCTCACAGAAACCTACATATGAAAGCTCTGGCTGGTGTCCAGTCCAGCCCTGAAACATGCTGGTAGATAGGCTTGTAGGAACAATCTTGCTGTGTTTGTGCCATATATTCCTGAGAACAAAAGCCCTGCAATTATGCAAGGGAATTGGAATGGAATGCGATGATTTTATTAAGTAATAATGCAGGGGAATTATGCCCGGGAACTAATTCCCCGTGACTTCCCTCGCCACGGAAAAATCAAATATTGTTTTGTTTATGGTTGCAAGCGATTCACCGCCACATGGATAGTCGCAAACCAATGCATGAACTAGAAATAACTTTGTAGAAATGGTTTAATTCTATAATTCCAGATGAACTCTGCTTTACACGCTTCATGTTTACAAGCCCTGACATTTCTTGGTGTTGCCTTTATTCAGGCCATGTTTAGTTTCACGAGATAAGTTTTGCTACAGTAAATTTGAATATTTGGATACTAATTAGGAGTATTAAATGTGGATAACTAACAAAACTTATTTCACAACCCGGGTAACTTTGCGAGACGAATCTAATGAGCCTAATTAGGTCATGATTAGACAACGTCATGTTACAGTAAACAATCTCTAATGATAAATTAATTAGGCTTAATATATTCGTCTCGCGATTTTCCGTCCATCCGTGTAATTAGTTTTATAATTAGATCATGTTTAGTCCTCCTAATCTTCGATTTAGTTTTGCTATAGTAAAGTTCGCAAACTTATCTTATGAATCTAAATAAGGCCTCAAAAAAAATTCTTGGTGTTGTCAGGTTAGTTCTGAATATGCCAAGAGGTAGCGTCAGACAAGGAGCATCCAAGTCATGGTGAACAGAGAACTGACGGCGAGTGCGGCGGCTAGTGCCGGACTTCAGATGCAGCCACTGCGAGCCTGCGTCACGGCTCAAACGGAACTTACTGATCAGCGTACACATCACCAGGTAGGCCGTAGCTATGTTTTATGCATGTATATTTATCCACATGAACTTGCAGAAAATGACCCTTCTGCCCTCCTTTGATTTGAAAAAGGGAGTCATGGGTTGCATCCAAAAAAAAGGGAGTCATGGGTGATGGCACTACAGTGAGAGCACCTGAAAGGCATGGCCTAAGCCAAGAGGGAGCAACAGGTCATGGATAAGCTGATGGCTTGTGTGAACGAGTGAGATCGGTGCATGGGAGCGTTAGTGGATGCTATTCTCTGCAGGTGGTCTGATGCATGCTCCACCACCGTATATGCTTCATTGGTGGGCTGATACTTGATAGGGCTATCATTCCGTGCTTCCTCTCAAACTAGCCTATGCCTATTTTCCCCCTTTCTCTATCATCTCCATTTCCCCTTTTTTTTGTGTTTGTGAGTGCGTGTGTGGGGCTATGACATGTCTGGCTTCATCTTGGCAACATCGCTTTCTCTTTTCTCTTTCGCTTGTTGAAGTACTCACATCTTATACTTCTAGGCTCGACTGATTGGTGCACAGTATTACAGTAACTCAACACACTAAAAAATATCTCCTCTTTATCCAGAAACAAAGTGCAGGGTGCTGACGCTTTCGGAGTTCGAAACAGTTAGCTAGATGATTTAGACGCTGTTAATCTGCAATTTTTTACACTCTTCTTGTTTTTACTGATGTAGCTCTGAATGCGTCACATAATTCAGAGAAGAATGGATGAGACCACTTGAGTGAGAGTGAAGGGCACTTACGACCCGACCTAATTTAGCCACTAGCTAGCAAGTGTTACAGTTAACCAATATATATCCATCGCTCCGAACTCCGAAGTATGATAATTAATCTGTCTGTTATGATGTTTTAACATCATACTGCGACCATGAAACATAGCCGGAAAATTGTTAAAACAGACGAAATATTACGTTTGATGTTGGAAAATTTAACTAAATCCAATCATTTTTGAAGCGGAAAGTAATCCAATGGGCACCTGGACGTACATGAAAGCAATGTAAACAAATGCGGAAAAAAAGAGAAAAAAAAGAAAGTTCGGTGAGACAATTAGTGAGGAGTAAATTGCACCCACCATACAACAACTTGATTGGTGGGTGCAGATTGGTCCAACAACTTGCAAAATGCTCTATTTAGTGCAACAACTTGGCAAGTGAGTGCAGATTGGTCCATCAACTTGTAAAATGCTCAACTTAGTGCAATAACTTGGTAATATAGTGCATAAACAGTCCAAACATTACAATGATGATGTATTTGGTCACATTGAATAGCAAAAAGATGCTATATTAGGGTCAGTCCAAATAATCGAGTGTTATGTGACCACTAATATTTGTATTGCAACGGTGATATACTTGTCAAGACAAGGACCTTTATTTCAAAATTTAAAAGAAAAATATATGCACATTGAAAATGAGAGCATATAAATTAGTTTCTTCTAAATCTAACATAACAAACAATTTATATTAGAATCCTAATTTATCTATATGATTTCATTATACATAAGTTAATTTTTTCTTTAATTTGAACTATTATTTATATGTTAGAATTCTAACATGTATTTTGTATCTTAATAAGTGAACATATGTTAGTTAATTCATTAAGCCTATGCCTATATCGCATCAAAAAAATTATTATTTATTTCAAGCTATTTAGACTTTTTTCTTAATCTTCAAATGGAAATCAATTCGATAATGGTAATATGAAAAAAGATTGTGGAAAAATTAAAAATAATATTGCAACATCAATTTAAAAGAGATGGTATAGGAACTGGAAATTATTTTGGTCATGGTATTAAGAAACAAAATCCTAGAATAGCACAATACAAGCAGCCATGTACCCTCCCATCCGATATGTGTGTAGCCAAATATATCATCATCATAATGTTTTGACTGAAGATGCACCAATTTATCAAGTTGTCACACTAAATTAAATATTTTACAAGTTGGTGGACCAATCTGCACTCATCTATCAAGTTGTTGCACTTTATTGAGCATTTTACAAGGGCCTCTTTGGTAGAGCTCCACCTGATTCTGATTCTCTATGGAAGCTGATTCTCTGAGAGAAGTGATTCTGTGGCCGAAAGTGATTCTCTTTGATTCTATAGCAAAAAACTCTCAAAATCAGGATGGAGAATCACTTCACAGAATCAGGAGAAGCTACTTTTTTCGGCTCCCAGCCCCTTAGTTCATTTCAGAGAATCACTTCACAGAATCAGCTGAGAATCATTTCTCTCTGAAAAACTGTTTGGCAGAGCTCCTGCTGGATTCAGCCGAGAATCAGCTCTGGAAGCTCTACCAAACAGGGCCTAAGTTGTTGGACCAATTTGCACCCACCTGTCAAGTTATCGTATGATGGATGCAATTTACTCATTAGTGAGGCATCAGCAAGGAGAATTGTGAATAGGGAAGTTGATATGATTGTCAACTTGAGCATCTGCAAGAGAAGAATTCTGCATTATGCACCCACAGAAAGCTACAATTTTGGTCGCTTACATACACTGCATGATGTCTTCATCACCAATTTAGGGTCTTCAGCTAGGGTCTTCTGCATGGAGTCACTGGGAAGCGGTTCGAGCGACGGAGACGAACGGGAGCTTGGAGATTGCGAGGAAGATGAACAGGAGTTTTGGACTTCGTTGTAATTTTCCTTTTCTCTGGGGTCTTGTTTGTAAAAGTGCCGATATTCTGTGCTGCGTTTAATGCATCTTCCTTTTCGCTCAAAAAAAAAAAGCTAGCGACCATTATTGGAGCTAATTTATCATATCATATCCAGTGACTCCAATATATATATTCTGCATGATTAGCTTTTCAGTGTCTACGGAACAAATTCTTTTGGTCGCATGTACTTGTTAGTCCATCATATGAAGTAGGATTTGAGAGGTTTTTTTTATACGGTGGGTACTTGTATTACATGTCGAATTTTGTATGGATGGCTCATGTTATTGACCATAGTTTTAGTCTCGTGAATGTTTTTATTGTATCCTAAGTACTAAGTTGAGCAACTAGTAATCCAGCTTAAAATAGTTCAGAGCAAGTAACGGTTTGTTTGCCTATGAGATTATATACTCCAACTTAAAATATGAGAAATAATCTCATGAGGATAAAAACACTCCGGCTTGCTCATCAGATTGTATAATCAAGAGAGGATGGGGCACATATACATTAGCTCGGTCGCGGATTTATCAAATGAACAGAAAGTCGCCTTTGGATGTACATGTACGGCCATGTTGTTGCGTGCTTCCTCGAGTTTCTAACTTTTTATTTTTGGAACTGTCAACTTGTCGAGGTTTGTGAGGGCTCTTATTTGCTCGCAAAAAATATGATACCTCCGTATTAAAATATTTACCGTCATTGACTTTTATCGCAATTTTGATTATTCATCTTATTTAAAATTGTCGAGGTTGTACTCGGCAGATACTTGGTTCCTAGGGCACCCTGCTTCCTGCAAAGAACGATCATAGTAGGCGAATAGAGATAAACAGAGACAAGGGATTTTTATACTGGTTCGGGCCCTCGAGATCGAGTAAAAACCCTACGTCCAGTTGCTTCTTGTATTATTTCGGCGAGTACAGAGAGTACAATATGGTGTATGGAGTATCGGGTGTTGGATTGGATACCCCCTACGTACAGGATCCCCCACTATTTATGTCCGGGAGACTTGCATTACAAAACAAAACAGACCTAAACCTATTAGGACTCTATCTCCTGTCTTCGGGCTTTCCTTCCTTGAATAGGCCGCCGTGTCCTGCTCGGAGTCTCTCGTCTGGAGTCGGTGGTCGTTAATCCTCGTAGTCGGGTACCCTGGTATTATGGCCACAACAGTAGCCCCCGAGCTTATCTTGTCCAGAAAAGGTTGTTGTTTTCGTTCATCGGGTCTTTTTATTCTTCGGGCATTCGTAGGATATTTAGAATATTCCTAGATATTTTTGCCGAGAATTTGAAAAGACTGAGATCTCTAGCAAAATAACCTGCATCTGGGTGATAAGCTTGAAAGTAATCAAGTGCCATAAACAGGGTCGTGATTTCACATGCCTCGAGATCTTTAGACATTAAGAATTTATGATCGGGCATTTTGCGGTTGTCGGAACTTGAAATTTGATCTTCGGGGCCTTTGTGATCAGGCACCTTGAGATCGGGTGCTCGCAACCTAGTCCTTTGGAATTGAGAAATTTTATAGTTGACATACTCGTGATCGGGTACCTCGTAATTCGGTACTTTGCGACCAAGTATATATATTTTTGTTGGGAGTTAGCTATCAGCCCCCGAGCTCTTGCTCCAGTAGTGCTGACTATGCTCGGGATATTGGTATTCGGGAATTTGACTTTCAGGATTCAAGATTTCGATGTCTGATAATTGGGGTTATTAGATACCTCCAATGACCAAACGCTCTGCTCATCCTGGTTTTGACCTTCCCGAACATGTTCCAATATATGAAGCTGTCAAATTTGTTAGCAATAATCACATTGATATGCTGTGCGTATAAACACTGTGGTGGCTTTCTGCATTTACCTTTGGCTATCTAGAATGTTTATGTCATATTGGAGAATTTTTCAGCATTCGGGACTCGAGCGGTCCGCCGTACTGTGTATTCCGCGCAATAGACTTTGAACATCCAGAATCGCTCAGAAAAACCACGCTCTGTTTGTTGTTGTAGATCCATGCTAGCAGATGGTGATGTTGGCATCAAAAACCCCGAATATGCGTGTTCGGGTGAATTTAGCGACGGAACCCCCGAATGTAAATTCAGGTGGATAATGGAGCCTTTTAACATATTCTGTTTCAAAACCTTAAAACAAAATAATTAAGAGAATTTATAAGAAGAAAATAACATGATAAAAATTGAATGTTTCAGAGAATGGAAATAAATCAATATAACCAACTGAAGTGCCCTTTAGCTTGTTCAGGCTGTTTTGGTAGTACACAATGTTTATTTGGGGCGTTAGCAGATGAGACTCGGACGGTCTTCCATGCGTTAGTCCCTTGAAACAAGTGTGCATGATAAATAGCTAGTTTTGCTTTGAATCAGCAACATTTGGTGATATGATATGAGTATTGTAGTAGCCCCCGACTCTCTATTTGATTAAATGGTAACCAATTAGAGAGTAGAGCAAAAGTAAAAAAGAAGTTTGCAAGTGGTAGCCCCCGACTCTCTATTTAGACGTTGATATCAAATAGAGAGTAGAGCAAGTATTGCAGGAAATAAAACTTGAAATAACTTATCTGATATGTCAGACATGTTGATCGAAGTAGTGTTGAGCGTGACAAACGCGATCTGATTGCTAGTAAGAGGTAATCTGCAAAATAATAAATTGATTCGCAAATATGATAGTTTAAAGCTGTAGGAACGACTAGAAAGTGTCGTGAATCTGTAGCCCCCGACCAGCATGTTCGGGGCAACAAGTTTGGAAAAGCCCCCGAGCATCATACTCGGGTTTGTTGAAAATAGAATGAGTACTTTTTACACTTGAGACCAAATACTGGGCATGTATTATAGGCACTCTTGTGGCAGTACTGCTGATTATTGACGAGTACTTTGATCACTTGAGGTCGAGCACTTCGCCAAGCGCAATGGACCCTCTCATGATGGTACCTTGATATTTTTGTACTTGGATCATTTGAGGTCGAACACTCCGTCGAGCGTAACGGACCCTCTCATGATTTGTACTTTGATATTTATGAGTACTTGAATCATTCGAGGTCGAGTACTCCGTCGAGCACAATGGACCCTCTTATGATTTGGTACTTCGGCGTACTTTGGACTCGCTCGAGATCGAGTATTCCGTCGAATACAATGGACTCTCTTACGATCAAGCACTTTTAGAATAATAGAGCACCTTGGACCCACTCGAGATCAAGCACTCCGTCGAGCACTTTGGACTCTCTTATGGTCAGACGCTTCGAATGCGCTTCGGGCTTGCTTGAGATCGAGTGCTCCGTCGAGCACAATGGACTCTCTCGCAATCAAGCGCCATAGGAATTTGAATAGTTCAAATCTTTGAGATCGGATACTTGGACATGCAGTATCTCTGAATCAGATCAATAGATATTGTAAATATGAATATTGAGGCTTTGAATAGGCACTGATGCTTATGCGAAAAGGCAGTCAGTAAATAATATAATAAAAATAGAGATGCCTGATCTGAGTATGTGTTCGGGTATGCGATGGAGCCCCCGAGTATATACTTCGATAGAAAAAGGCTGTCTACACACCCGTATTAAATTTTATGCTTTATTGCGTTAACTGGACTAGATAATTTTGTTATTTAAATTCAATTTAGGCGTTTGTAATTTCACTAAGGGCGAGATGTTCGACGATCTCTTTGATGCCCGTATGTGTTAGACATAGTCGCCCGTCATCAAATTTAAGCAAGATTATTGCTAGTTCCACATTTATTTATCACGGATGTATAGATCAAAATATTGAATAGAATAATAGAATAACTGCGAAAGTGTTGAAATATCGCTTAGCTCGATCTGTGTCCGAGTTGGACAATTGGAGCGTCGCCCCTTCGGCCTGGATGTCTCTTGATCACGCAATTCGATCTGTAGCCTGTAGAGGGAAAACAACTCGGATACGGCCATGCGTGCAACAAGGTCACGTTAGTTAATTAGTAGACTGAAATAATCAGGAGTATGAAAAATACATATTGGCTCATTTAACTGGAGCAGAAAATTGTAAATAGGAGAACAAGAAAGAAGACTCAAGTTGATTGGAGGCTGATGCGGTCAACAAGTCCTCCTCCGATGTTGATTGAGCTCCTTGAGGTCTCGTCGTCGGGGGATTGTCTGTTCGGGCATATCGAATTGTTCGGGTGATTCCAGGAATCTCCTAGTTCGATCGTTACCCGTTCAGAATAGATAGTCTGATTTTTTTTTAACTGCTGCAGAACTTGGTAACTTGCGCTAGATGCTGCTGGTGGATCCACGTACATGGACCGCATGGAGGCTTCCAGTGTCATTGACCAGAAGAGCATGAGCATGATGTCAGAAACACGTGTCAGCAAAATAATTGCTCATAGGAGTATTAGCCTTCCCCTGGTTTGCTCGAGTCGGCGAATTGACTTGGGTACTGTGCTTCCGAATAGGCCGACGAGTTATCGGGTTATGGGAGTCGATGTCGTCGTAGACGAGTCCTGTTCCCCTTGGAATAGATTAAATCAGATGTCCAGACCAGAGCTTGCTCGAATTGGCAAGTCGTGTCTCCGGTGATGATTGATTGATTTCTTGTTCGCTCGAACCGACGATTTGGTAGATCGGCTTGGCGAAGCTTGGTGTAGCGACAACAGGAGTAAATGTATCCGAGAACCAAACTTCTCCGAATATTGGTATGATTGATCTTCACGCAAGGGCCCCTACCTGGCGCGCCTCTGTCGAGGTTGTACTCGGCAGATACTTGGTTCCTAGGGCACCCTGCTTCTTGCAAAGAACGATCATAGTAGGCGAATAGAGATAAACAGAGACAAGGGATTTTTATACTGGTTCGGGCCCTCGAGATCGAGTAAAAACCCTACGTCCAGTTGCTTCTTGTATTATTTCGGCGAGTACAAAGAGTACAATATGGTGTATGGAGTATCGGGTGTTGGATTGGATACCCCCTACGTACAGGATCCCCACTATTTATGTCCGGGGAGACTTGCATTACAAGACAAAACAGACCTAAACCTATTAGGACTCTATCTCCTGTCTTCGGGCTTTCCTTCCTTGAATAGGCCGCCGTGTCCTGCTCGGAGTCTCTCGTCTGGAGTCGGTGGTCGTTAATCCTCGTAGTCGGGTACCCTGGTATTATGGCCACAACAAAAATATTTTAGCGTATATCGTTTATTTTGTGTTGTGATTTGCTTTGTGGTTATATTTACTTTAAGTGTGACTTACTTTTTGTATTTTTTAAAAAATTGAGTAAAACAAAAAACAAACATTTTAGTAAAAATTAAAGCCAACAAATATTTCGATACGGAGAGAGTACTGTACCCACGCCGTACATCCAGTTGCAAAATAGTTAAATACATATGTGCGTTGCATATTGAACCAAATTGATTAGTTGCACCTCCTCGCTCGAGGTTATTATATAGTACATGTTGTACCTTGAATAGTATTATACTCTGACTGCCCATACTGCCATGAATTTTCGAGACCAATACTTACCATCATTGCATTTGTAAGACATAAATTTCTTTTATTGAGATAAGAGCACTCTAGTAGCTAGTTGTGATTGTTGTGAGCATTTGGCAAGCACACACACTTGAAAAATGTATGAAATATATACACCTAGAGAGACGAAAGAAGAGGTTGACATACTCTCTCCGTCTTGAAATATAAGGCATTTAAAAGCATCTCCAAGAGACTAGCCAAATGGCTTGCCAAGTCAAATTTTGGCTACTCAACACCAAAATAATTCTCCAACAAACTAGCCATCCAACTCGTCAAGCCATCCGACTCTCCAAATTGGCTCCCTCGCTAGCCAAATTTGGCTAGTCAGTTCGGCTAGCCAAATTGACTTGCCAAGTGTGGGATGATGCGTGAGACCTGCATCAGTGTGCAGAGGGAGAGTTATAGAGTGGTAAATAAAGAGTCTGTTGGAGTGAGATTCTCAATATAGATTTCTTCATGGAGAAACAAATAAATAGTCAAATAGAGAGTCGAAAATAGAGAGTCTCTTAGAGATGCTCTAAGGATTCAGAATTTGTCCTCAAATACAAGACATTCTAAGAATTTTAGACAAGTACTAAAGAAAATCATTTAATTTTCCTTGTCTCTTCACTGCATATTTGCTTTTTTTATATATTTTTTCTTCAAGGAACGACTTTAGCTACGACCATTAAAGATGGGAAGAACTCGAAGGGTAGATAATCGATTTTAGGGCCTGTTTAGTTTGGAAAGAAAGTTTGCGAAAGAAAGTTTGCAATTCTAAATCGAAGATTAGGGGGACTAAACATGATCTAATTATAAAACTAAATACACGGATGGACGGAAAATCGCGAGACGAATCTATTAAGCCTAATTAATCTGTCATTAGAGATTGTTTACTGTAGCACGATATTGTCTAATCATGGCCTAATTAGGCTCATTAGATTCGTCTCGCAAAGTTACCGGGGGGTTATGGAATGGGTTTTGTCATTAACACACGTTTAATACTTCATGCACGTAAGATTCCCTTTGATGAATAGTGAAGTTTCAAAGTTTCAAAAGTTTCGTGGTGATCTAAACAGGTCCTTAAATTGCTAGAATGAGGGCGGAGGGAGTACTCAACATTTATGATCCGATGACGTGGTCGGGTTGGGTGTGCGTATATTTTTTTTTCTTTAGAATAGAGAGTCGAAAATGGAGAGTCTCTTGGAGATTCTCTTGGAGATGCTCTAAGGATTCAGAATTTGTCCTCAAATACAAGACATTCTAAGAATTTTAAACAAGTACTAAAGAAAATCATTTAATTTTCTTTGTCTCTTTACTGCATATTTGCTTTTTTATATATTTTTTCCTTCAAGGAACGACTTTAGCTACGACCATTAAAGATGGGAAGAACTCGAAGGGTAGATAATCGATTTTAAATTGCTAGAATGAGGGCGGAGGGATTACTCAACATTTATGATCCGATGACGTGGTCGGGTTGGGTGTGCGTATTTTTTTTTTCTTTAGAACAGGGTGTGGCGTACAAGTGGCGCATGCACGTACGCATCGTTCTCGCAGCATCAATCAGAATCAGAGACTGCGGCCACAGATAGCTTGGCCTCGCTGGCGGCGTCGCAGCGTCAATCAGAATCAGCAACCGCGCCTACGTGTGGAGACAAGTGCTCGCAGCAATTCATGCACGACAACGACCGATCCGTTTGCCTTGCCCCCTCCCTGCCTGCCTCAGAGACCCAACAACCCATGCATGCATGGCGAGATAGAGAGACAGATCGACAGAGAGCATATAATCATATGAAATCCCCCAAATATATATTTTTCTCCTTCTCTTATATGGCCTTGTTTAGATTGGGTGAATTCGGTTGAATTCAATGATTGGAGATGCATTAGGAATTGAAAAAGTAGAGAGGGAGCACGTGGTTCAATGCGTTGCCTTTTGATTGAATTGGTGCCTTTTCGCGAATCTAAACAGGGCCTATATTGAAAACAAGAACCTTTTTTTCGCATTTTGCGGCGACCCGCTACCGAACGGGAGCTAGCGCACAAGGGAATAAACAAGGAGCTTGTGTCTCCCGGAAACAAGAAGCTTTATTTTTCCAGGAGGAGGAGGAGGAGGAGGAGGTGAAATGAGGAAAGGAAAACGATCGACGTCAGTCCAGGCCAGGTCACTCGGATCGGGACGAGACGGTGCCATGTCACCGTTACAATGATTGCCAGGTAGCTCGTCGTGGTGCGGGGCAGCGGTCGAGCGAGCGGGCATATTCCGCCGGCATATTCCCGGCGGCTGCTAGCTGCCTGCTTCTCGGACTCTCGGCCGGCCCCAAGGTTAATGACGCGACGACGGCCGGCCGCCACCTGGGCGAGCAGGACGTAGGCGACGGAGGCACAAGTGAACAGAGATCGCCGACGTGGCAGCGGCGGCTGCTGCGAGCTGGATCGTCCTCGTCCGCGCGCGCCTACCCGCCGCCTTCTCGGACAAGAACTCCGCCGCGCCCGGCATGCGGGAATTTTCTTTATTTTTAATTTTTTTTACAAATTTTCAAAAACGATATCCGGGGTACTGTAGCATCTTACCGCCGTTTCATTCGGCGGTTTCTTCTATCGTTTGATACGGCGGTTTGGATGACAGATTTGCAAATTCGGTCATCCGGATATCGTTTTTGAAAATTCGTAAAAGAAAATTTAAAAATAAAAAAAATTCGGCATGCGGCGACGTGGACTCCCCCGTCGCGCTCGCCGCAGGCCGGCCTAGCGAAAGAGACGGCGCGACAGAACTCGCGACGGGCTCATCGGCCATCTTGTCCACGCGCCGGTGCTGGATGCATGTGGGCTTGGCGCGCGTAGTGGACCGGTAAGGCCCCTCCACCCTGGGCCTGCTGGTGCCGGCCTTTTGCGGCCTTGTTCGTCGATGGCAGGCGCGCGGTGGTCGGGCCCAACAGTCCTGCCCGGTCGACACAGGGCAGCTGGCGCCGGCCTGCAAGACACAGGCACCGCTGCGTGTGTGTGCCTCCATGAGAATGAGACCATGACTATGTAAAAATGTTCAACGGAAACGTCTAAAAGAAATCGAAAACCAGACATGTCTAGTGGTTGACCATATAAATGCTACTTTTTACTATGAAGTAAAAAAACAATCATGTGAATACGAGATCAGTTGCTTGGAACAGCTTGGATGCCATCCTTCGCTGCCGGGGTTTTGATGATCGTTGGTGCGGATGGGTCGCGCACATCCTCTCCAGCGGACGCACGTCGGTGATGCTCAACGGTGTACCCGGACGTTGGATTACCTGCCGACGTGGTCTTAGGCAGGGGGATCCGATCTCCCCTTACTTCTTCATTATAGTGGCAGATGTTCTTCAATGGCTTTATCAGATAGGCATCTGATGACGGACTTCTTTCTCACCCGGTTGATCCGGCTCTTCCCTGTCCCATCTTGCAATACGCCGACGATACCTTGATTGTCACCAAAGGCGATGTCGCGTCCATCTCTGCTCTGAAAAGTATCCTCGATGTTTTTTCTGCGGCAACTGGTCTCCAGATTAATTTTCACAAGTCTACCTTTGTCCCAATTCATATAGACCCAGCTGATGTTGTAGCCATGGAATCCGTGTTGGGTTGTGCTCACTCCACGTTCCCGCAAACTTATCTCGGCCTACCTCTGTCGCCCCACAAATTACGTGTTTCTGACTATCAACCTCTGACTATCAACCCCTGATGGATAGTTTCGATCGCTACTTAACTGGCTGGAAGGCAAGACTTCTGA
>CM014276.1:59597710-59642674 GCA_004135705.1 Alloteropsis semialata
AGGGGAAGGTGGCGCTAGTCACCGGCGGCGGATCCGGCATCGGCTTCGAGATCGCCGCCCAGCTCGCGCGCCACGGCGCGCAGGTCGCCATCATGGGCCGCCGCCGCGAGATCCTCGACAAGGCCGTCGCCGCCCTCCGGTCCCAGGGCCTCCGGGTGCGTCCCCGATCGACTCTCTACCGCTCTACCTTCCACTTGTGTTTGATTGTTTCCCTGCCGCGGCTGTCCGCTGAGCCGCCGACTAGTGTCCGGTTGTTGGTTGGTGAAAGAAAAAAAACGGTATTTTTGCTCGTGATGCTACTAGCAGCTAACAATGTTAATTTACTAGTCGCATCGTGTTGTATTGAAAATAATATTGGCGGAATAGCTCTTCTGTATGTTCATCGAATCCAGTCATCAATGTAATCTGGGGAATGCGTCCGTGCAGCTGCTTAGATGTTTGCTGAACTGAACATGCTTGAACCTCTATCTTGTGAAATAAAATTCGTAAGGGAGATGCTTCCTGCCGTGATTTTAATGTGCCCAGCTTGAACCATGGTTTTTCACTCTTTTAGTTATTCAATATTGGTGTCATGTGCAGGCTGTTGGCTTTGATGGAGACGTCCGCAAGCAGGAGGATGCGGCCAAAGTGCTCGCAGCAACAGTTGAACATTTCAGCAAGCTTGACATTCTTGTCAATGGCGCAGCCGGCAACTTTCTTGCTTCCCCGGAGGATTTGACGCCCAAGGGGTTCCGAACTGGTACATCATCAAAACATACTCTTGTTTTCATACAGATTCAGAGAAGCTCTTTGTTCCAATTATTCACAAATTGTCAGCAATACTTTTTTGGTTTTGGGCAATTGTGCAGTATCCTACCATATCAACAATTATATGCTACATCGAAAATTTGTTTATTCTACTTTGCTTATTATTATACTGTTTCACGGAAGTTCATATTGACCAAATTTTCTCTCCCCAGTTCTCGACATTGACACTGTGGGTACATACACAATGTGTTATGAAGCCCTCAAGTATCTAAAAAAGGGCGGGCCAGGAAAAGACCCGTCCACTGGTGGCCTAATCATTAACATAAGTGCAACACTGCATTACACTGCGTCTTGGTACCAAATTCATGTCTCTGCTGCTAAGGTACCTGGATCTTCTCTGAACCACGTCTTGAGAGAAAATAATTGGAATAAGGAGATTTGTCCTGATGGATTTGCTTGTATAGGCAGGTGTTGATAGCATCACAAGATCATTGGCTCTGGAATGGGGAACAGATTATGATATCAGAGTCAACGGGATTGCACCTGGACCAATTCAAGGTACCCCGGGAGTGAGGAAGCTTGCACCTGAGGAAATGAGCAAGGGGCGTCAGGAAATGATGCCCTTGTTCAAGTTTGGGGAGAAGCAGGACATAGCAATGGCTGTGCTGTACCTTGCTTCTGATGCAGGTTAGTTCTGTCCTTCATGTTTTCTAACCAGATCATCAGAAGTCAAATACTCTCAGAATTTCAACAAGTGCTGGGCACCACTTACCGAAAGGCATGTCAAAGAGGTTGTCCACAGAGCTGATAGGATTAGTTAGATATTGTGAATTTTGCTAGTTTAGGTGTATTTGTGTGTCTGAAATCCGAAGGAATCAATAATCCAGTGTAATGGTTTAAAATCACCTGAAACTGAGCATTTGACTAATTTTATAATCTGGTTTGCAGGCAAATATGTAAATGGGACTACCCTGGTTGTTGATGGAGGCCTTTGGTTAAGTCACCCTCGCCATATTCCCAAGGAGGAAGTAAAGGAGCTCTCGAAGTTTGTCGAGAAGAAGGTTAGGACCTCTGGTGTTGGCGTGCCATCCAGCAAATTGTGACTGCATCTTTGGTTGTGGCACCCTTCTGTGTGATCTGTAGAATCTATGCATATTGTTGCCACCAAACTCTATTGTCTGTGTGGCTCTTGTAGTATTCTGAGCAGAGTTTGTTGACTTGAGTAACTTCAAATATTTACCGTCCTATTCTCGAAAGAAAATATTTACCATCCTTATTCTCGCCCCAAGTTGAATTACTTTGATATTTTTGAGCTAAATCCCTACTGTGGTATATATTTTTATATGTAAAGCAAAAAAAAAAAGGTGTACAAGGCCCAGGAGGGCCAAGGCTTCTTAAGAAAATAAAGGAAAAGAATTAGCAGATATCAAGGGCATTGATCACAGAAGAAAAGGAGAGATCTAAAACAGCTTTCATTCTATGTAATTGCAGTTCCTTGGTGAAATCAGCTTTCCAATTTTGGAATGTAGCCTGATTTGTCTGAAAAAATGTCCATTTGCCCATTTCATTGTTTCCAAATGGCCCAGGAGAAGATGATGAATACTCCGGCCAGTGGCTAATAGCTATCAAGGCCTTTTGAGATTGACATTGGTACTGTTGTGCTGGTAGTACTCGTTTGTTACACTTCTCTTGGTATAGGTGATGGAGATGGTTCTATTGTTCAGATCCTGACTCTGGCGTGCTTTTCTTGGCCTTCTGGTATTTTTTTTTATTATTCTGTTGCCTTGATCTGATACTTGTCACAAATTTTAGTGCAACCTGACAAAGCATGCCTGGCACTTCTGTAAGTTCCACTTTCTCTCATAAGATGGACTATTATGCGGTTGTGCGAGCTGTCAGCTGGGCATGTAAGAACAAGTTGTCGCTGCATAAGAGCTAGAGCAAGATGAAGCTGAAATTGCACAGGTACATGCATTTTGCAAAAGAGATCTTTAATTAGTGAATCTTCCTAATCCAAACTTGTTGATCAATCTCTCCAAATGGGCTCTACAAAGTTGTAACTTTGTACTGGTAAATTCAGGAAAGTGGGAGGATTTATAATTCTGTAACAAAACATGTAACAACTATATACCATACCAAGTGTGAACACGATGGGATCTCCAAGAGAAACAAAACCAGATGGTGGCAGGCAGGGAAGTTGTGTGATCTTCGTCCTGTGCCCCCAACTGCCACATGAGAAGGAGAGAATCATTTCTTTGCCTTATAAGTCACTATGATGGTGCCTTGAACTCCTTTGGAGGTATCCCATTTAAGAAAAAGGTGTCTTAGAACCACCTTATTCTATGGTCTTCGATCATGCCTCATGGATGAGGACCTGAACTCTGATAGTGCCAGTTCACAAAGTTTCTTTCTGGAAAGAAAAAATCTCCGCAAGGAAGGTATCTGAAAGAATTATGATAGGAATGCTTCCATCTCAAAATTCATGAATTAGGAGAGTGCAATTTTGCCATGATATAGTCGGTGAAATGCCTTCGCGGTGAGAATTATGTTCATCATTTGTTATGTTTTGACACAGAGAACTGGTATCCCAAGAGCTTTAGGTTGGTTCAAACAACAAAATGATAGTAAGATATGGGAGATGTCATGTATTTGACCACTCCTGATATCCAGTAGGTGTGTAGTGTGGACCAAGCTACCTGTGGAGACTGGAAAGCATCATCGGTCCCTACTTATTCCATGTCTTGGTCAATTCTAGCCTTGCCATCTTGCAGATGCAGCCTGGATGCAAAGCTCATCACCTGCTATGGGCAGTTACCAGTCCACAGCAAGGTTGTTTGTGCCTTTCAGCATTGCCATTTTCAGTCATCTGGTGCCATCTCTGATACACACACATGATACACACTCAAACAATGTGATGGTTTGCCATAGAGACCTGACTAGGCTAAAAGTCTGTTCTGTACATGGTAATTAATAAATGAACATACATTAGAGAAAGCTAAGTTATCTAAACTTCTCCATTTACTTTTTCTTAGGTAATGCAATGCTCAATTTACTTAATTCCTTCATTTGTTGTTGTGTGATATCTAGTGAGACACGTGATGATTTGAACAATAGGTTTTCAGAAAAATAAAACTTGAGATGAGGAACTGTGCAGAGTGCAGGCCACGTATAAATAATGGGTGACCAAACCCCATTTGCTTCCCTCGCTATCTTCTGAAGAAAGCATACACAGGTGACACCACTCCTCCATGAACCTCTCTCTCTCTCTCTCGGTTGCCTCACCGTCTCTGTCTCCCCTGATCCCCTCTCGGCTCCTGCTATATATCGAGGGCTCGAGCAAAGTTTGTTCCTCGTCTTGCCCGCAGCCTCTCTCTTCAGCTACCTCCTGCAGCAGCTGCCAACGAGTTCCTGAGAAGAACACTTCGGTTCAGAGGTGAGGTCTTTTAATCACCTAGTAGATTTACTGCTAATGAATTGGATTTTTTAATCTATGGGCGTGTTTTATTCAGCTGCATGCATATCATGCAGCCTTTTAGGCACTCTCTCTTCTTGGTTTTGTTATGTTTTCGATCGGCCATTTGTTTTCCTTCCGCGCTCCAGTTTCTTTTCTTCTCTTCTCATCAATTCCTCTTGCTGTTCCTGCGCTGGGAGGAGAGCGAGAGGGACTGGGTCAGGGACTCTGGGTTGCTACTAGTCGTTTCTAGCCTTCTAGGACATGGAGGTTTCTCTTGTTGCAAATTTGTCGATGGTGCATGTGACTAGTAGTTACCTACTTACCTTGCATGTCTTGCTACCTTATTGCGACTTCCTCCTTAGTTTCTCCAACTCTTACCTTGCTCCCTCGACACCTTCCATGCATTGTTCTCTTGATTTGGTTAGGCTCTGAATATTTGGTTCAACAACAAGGACCTGGGAATGCCTTCGTTTTAATTTGTACATAGGACTACTAGCTTTCTGCTGGTGTGCTAGTTTTGTTAGGGCACCGTCCTTGTTTTGTTAGATTGTACAAGAACATGCTGTGGAAACGCTGTTTATTTTTGACCGTTGATTTTTGTAGATCTTCTCATGCTTTTAATCCATTTGATCTTCATGAAGTTTGATTTGAGAAATATAAACACTCCACAGTTCTGCTAGCATTTGTTCCTGTATAGATAACTTTTCATTGTATCCTGCATCTGAAACCCTTTGCTACCATCTCTCATGGATTGATTGTTTCAGACCATTTGTATCATCTCTTCTCATGCATATACAATCTTTCATCTTCTCGTGCTTTTAAATAATACATTTGATCTTCATGACTGTTTGGTTTTTCTGGACCAACTGTCCCTTTTGTTGAAGTTCATAAATCAGGAAATATAAACATTGCACTGTTCTAGCATTTGTGCCTGCATGGATAACTTTCCAAGTTTCTAGATTGAAACCATTTGATTTATCTCCTCTCACGCCTATGAAACCTTTGATTATTATCATGGTTGAACTATGGTATCTGAAGCATGGCTGTTGTGATTCGCAATACATGTTCTGGTAGGTTGAATAGAAGAAAAGAAGCACCAAACTGGACTGATGGGGCGTGGAAAAGTAGAGCTGAAGAAGATTGAGAATCCAACAAACCGCCAAGTTACCTTCTCCAAGAGGCGGATGGGGCTGTTCAAGAAGGCAAACGAGCTAGCTATTCTCTGTGATGCGCAAATCGGCGTCATCGTATTCTCTGGCAGTGGCAGGATGTATGATTACTCCAGCCCTCCCTGGAGGTGCGCGAAACCTTCTTTCCAATCGCTTTCGTTTTGATCATTCCTTGTTATGGTGACGTTTTTCTTGTCATGTTCGGAAGATACATATCTTGTGGTTGAAGTTTCTTGAGCTTGTTTAGTAGTCCTGCAATTTTACAAACTATATAGACACTGTTTCCAATTTTTTGGTGGACATGTTGCCTATATTACATAATAATTAGCTCTCTTTTTTTAGCATAAGATTCAGCTTATTCTGCAGTAAGGTTTTAGTAACAGCACCACAGTTTCATGAGCAGCTCAGAACTGAGTCACCAGTTACAAACTTTTAACTTAGCATCCAGCTTGTTTTGCAATAAGGTTTTAGTAACAAAACCATAGTTTCATGGGGAGTTCAGTGTATATTTGTAATTATTCCCAAACTATAATCTTCTGAGTTAGCAGACAGCATGCATGTGACCTTTTAATTTCTATACAATCCGAAATCTGCAAAGAGAATGGGATGGTACATTTCTCATGGTTGAAATTTCTTAAGCTTGTCTAATACTAGTAGACTCATAGCTTTACAAATCATTTGCACACTGTTTTCCAGTATTTATGGAATTTCTCTTATAAGACTCGATCAAAGGGAGAGACGTCCGCTTGACAAATCATGCATTTGCTGTTCTTTTTCCTTGGTTGCAGAATAGCAAACATCTTTGACAGATACCTGAAAGCCCCTAGCACCCGTTTTGAGGAGATGGACATCCAGCAGGTAAGCCGATTCTCTTGAACCAAGATGCTATTGATTTTCACCTATTGATGTAACATAATAGTCCCCCACTTCCTCATGAAGAAAATCATCCAGGAGATGACAAGGATGAAGGATGAGAGGAACAGACTCCGGATCATCATGGGACAGTACATGGGAGAGGACCTGGCCTCATTCTCTGCCCAAGACCTGAGCAACCTTGAACAGCAGATGGAGTTGTCGCTGTACAAAGTTCGACTCAGGAAGGTAACTAAGGCCCTGTTTAGTTCGCTCGATTCGATCGAATTCACGCTCTGTTTTACGCATTGAACAACGTGCCCCCTGTCTCTGCTTTTTCGATTCCCAATGCATTTTTCTACAGTGCATTCGATCGAATTCGCGCGAACTAAACAAGGCCTAAGTACTAGCATGCCGATAGTTTGATGCAGTAGTTGCAGGTTCTTTATTATCCTGTAGAACTCTTAGAGAGACTCGTCAGTGCTAATGCTGGCACCCATGTATCTTGCAGCAAGAGCTACTTGACCAGCAGCTGCTCGAGATGCGCCACAGGGTACTTACAATTCTTCCATCTCTTGTTAGCGAAAAAGAACCGAGTTGTGTCAGAGTTCTCTTTTGTTCTGACTTTCTGCAGGAGATACACATGGGAGAGGAACAGAGCGCCTACTTGTGTCTGATGGTAAGAGGCTTAGACCTTCCACTGGCCTCAACTGATTCTTCTGTTTTCCAAATTTACATGCACCTGAAGGCTGAAGTCCTGAACTTGCTTGCGTGGCTGTGAACACAGGACCCGGCGGGGAGGGGGCAGAGCCAGGCGGCCGAGATGGCGGGGAACCAGAGGCCGTTCCCGTGGTGGGACCTGGGGGCCAGTGGCAGCCAGGGCCAGCGGCTGCACGGCCGGGACGCCGAGCCGTCGGCGACGGCGATGCAGCTGTCACCGCAGCTGCACGGGTACAGGCTCCAGCCGCAGCAGCCCAATCTGCAGGACGCCAACCTCCATGGCTGGCTGTGGTAAGCGCCTCGCTACCTCTATGCCAACGCGCCAGCAGCTCCGGCCGCGAGTCCTGAACAAGATGACATGTGGTGGTGCTTTGGCTGGTCAGTCATGGAGCTAATGAGATGCCGTGTTTTGATGCCTGCAGATTGCTGGGGCAGCTGGACCTTAGCGAGGACTCTGAACTTACTCCTCTGCTAGTTCCTCCTCTTTAGTAGCGCTTGCAGTCTCTTGCGCAGTTTCGGTCTATGACTCTTTGCTTCGCTTTGCTTCGTTCGATGTCGAGAACGAGTCTGCTTTCGCCTGCGTTTGCCACACGCAGTACTGTACTGGGATCATGACTGACCATGGAGCGGTTTGCCTGGCTTTGTGTCGCTGTGTCTGCGTGATGTGATGTCAAGGTCGATGGCTGGTCGATCGTTGCCGCTAATGGCCAGCACGGGCGCGCCGCACGCGCACGCCATGCGCCCGGGGCCGAGATGGACAAGACCGGTAGTGGCAGGGGCTGGCTCGGCAGGTTGTATGGCCGGGTCGGCAGGGCTGCAGCACGCACGGCCCGGCTGGCTTTGCTACGAGGAGGCAGTACTTGGTAGGAGTACTTTGGTAGAGGGCTAGTGAAATAATAGGGTGCCTGGAATTTAGTCTACAAACAATTTTGACAACGTCCTTATCTCTGCTGAGAGGCGCAGACTAGGGAACATTGATTGTTTGTGGAGGCGGACGGGATCGCGTGGGGCTACTCACCACGGAAGGGTGACGAGGACCGGGCCGGCGACGGAGGAAGCAGCGGAGCTTCAGCTCGCCACCGTGAAGCTCGAGGCGGCTTGCTCCAGCGGTCGAAGGAGATGGCGAATCGGGCCTCCTCTGGCCGGAGTCGGAGACACGAATGACGGCGGCGGTGCTCGGCTCGATCCGATGAACTCGACGAGAGGCGGCGGGGGCGCAGCACGGGGAAGGCGACGCGATGGGAGCAAACGAGCATGGATACGAGGAGACTCGGGCGCTCGCGTTTTATATGGGCGTGGGGCGCGGCTCGGCGTGGCGCGCACGCCAAGGAGATGGTGGCGGCGGCGGCGGCGGCGCGTCGTGTCTGCCATGGACACCCGCGGGCGGGAAGGAAAGCTCCCGGCGGACTGAGCTCGGCCGCGTGCGGGACGGAGCCGGGATGGGCCTGGCTCAGGCCTCGCGGGCTCAGCCCGAAAGGGAATGACGGGGGCCTCTCAGACAGAAAGGGAGGAGAGCGGGCCGGATTGAGCTGGGCAGTCCTCGGAGGAAATCCGAACTGGGAGAAAGTTCGAGGAAGAAAACAAAAAGGGCCGAAATGAGTTAGGATGGGCTCGGCCCACGAAGCTAATGAGATTTAAAACGTTTTGGAAAATAAATCTCCAGTTTTAGAATGCATCTAGAAAGGTCTAGAAAATCCTTTTAAACCGGGAAAAATATCCCAGAGCATCCAAAAAATCTCGGGAAACATCATGGAGATAGAGTTGGACACCGTGAACCCAAATTATTTGGAGCTCGTGGAAAAAAATTAAAAGCTTCTGAAAATTAGATTTAGCTCAAAAATAGGAATAAATTTCAAAAAATTCCCAGAAAACCCAAAACTATGTTTAAGAGCACTTATATAGAAATAAACACTCAAGTATTACCACATCAAGAACACAACAAATGTGCTAAGAGCCTATATTGTTTTAATTTATTCTAGAAAATCAATATTTCCCTATACTAAATTCCTTGATAAAATAATAAATCTTGAAAATATTTCAGAAATTCACAAAATCGTTAGAATTTTAAGTGCTATGTTACTTTATTCGAGGACTTCTTACTTTTTTTTCCTTTTAGGCAATTTCCATTACAGCCATCCCCTCCCCTTCCCAATCAGGGGATTCAGGTTTTGCCATTTACATTCAGCCTGTTCGGTTGGCTGGTGGCTGGTGGCTGGTGCTGATTTGTTGTGAGACTGAAGTACTGCTGGCTGGTGGCTGATAAACCAAGCGAACAGGTTGATTACAATTACAAAGGAAAAAGGTGAGAAAAAAATCGATCCTATGTTTGTCTACATCGCAATCCAACTCATGCAACTCATCCCTCGTGACTCAGCCACGTGCTAGAAACGTTCCGATGACGAGAATCAGGACGAAACGCAGACAAGGTCGAATGGAAAAGGACTAGTACGTCTGACAAGATGCCAATCGCGCCACAATTTCTTTCACGGCTCCACTCGGTATGATCTAACCAAGTTGCCATCGCCCATCGGCCTCGAACAGGCATCACCATCGACGCCACGGCACTCGGCAACACCTGCAAGTCTGCAACCGGGACAGGTCCTTGTTGCCTCACTGCTTCGCATCTGCGCTGCACCAATTCCGCCGTCAGGGCCTTTGTTTATTTGGAGGAGAGGGCCAAGGCTCAAGAATTACCTTTTGATCCGGTGGAAACTCCTGATGCCCTGATTTCGCGGTACATCCGATTAAAAAAATAATTATTCAAATATGCATGGGTAAGATCCGAAAATTTTCTATGAAATATCACGTCAATCCAGATAAGTACAAGAAATTCAAGATCGAGTATCCTGCACTCTTGCTATTTTTACCGTAAGCTTGCTATTCTTTTCTTCATCCGCCATCACGAGGGGAGCAGGGGGAAGAGGTTCCGTAGACAAAATTGGGCCCGTCTTCCTCCCCAAACTGCGCCCTCCTCCTCGCTTGGCCTGCCTACTAGTCTCCGTGCCCCCTCGCTTCTCGCGCTCTTCCTTTTCCAGTTTTCCTGGCTCCAACAACTCGTGAGGGCGCCGTCCGTCTCCGTCTCCGTCTCCGTCTCCGTCTCGGGGAAAGATGATGATCGCGCGACGCCTGCTCCGATCCAATGCCTCCACCCAGGTGACGATCCTCTCTGTCTCCTCCTGCAGTAGATGCAGAAACGCGGAATCTTTCTTGGGTACAGCGGGTACAATCGCACGCAGGGGTCTGAAGGCTGGAGCTGCTTTCTCTTCGCCTGAATTGGGAAGCTAAACGGTGTTTTCCGTAGGATTCCTGCCATCCTGGCGTTCGTCGAATCAGGAAAGTAGGGATTTTTTTTTTTGGATTCAATTGGATAATTTTGCTTGTTTCAGCAGAAGCAAGTGTTTTGGTCGAATTCCTTCTCACGTATTGTAAAAGATATGACAAATTATACGAACTACAGTTTCTATTTAGAATTTGCAACTGCTTGGAGGCAGCAGTTGACTTATCAGATTATATTATTATACTTTACGAATCCTCGTTTTAAAACTGTGGCCCGAGGAAAAAAAAAAGAGAGCCCAGTTGGCAATCTTCAAGGGGGAAAAGGACTAGAGCATTTTTCAAGTATGCTTTGTCCCCTCCTTAAATGCCCCATCTTTTCTCATATGCTTTTCATTACGTGAGATTATTCTGTACTGGTTTCTTTCCATTACCTTTTTGGTTCCTAGCTTAGTACTATGCTATGCAAAGTTTGAGTCGCTTTCTGGCATTTGACGTTCATGTACAAAGGGTGATTCTTTTCGTTCAATGTTGAACATGTAGTGCCTTCAGGTACTATGACATGAATATTCGTTCAGACTTAAGACACCTGCCAAGGTCTGCCATTGTCACAGCTCATGTGTGATCCTTCTTCCTGACCATTTTCAGGCAAGCAGCTTAGTGAAGTATGTAACTAGCACTACAAGTTTGCAAGGGCATGCAGAATGTTTGTCGGATGCATCAGTCAGACATTTTAGTTCTGCACCATCTGCCCAAACCAACTCAACTGAAGAAAATGGGTATGCAGTTCTTTTCTCTTTCCTTGAATAATCACAATTTTATTCTTTACATGCATTGGGTTGAATGCAGAATTGGGTTGTTGTGTAAATTACTGCCTATTACTGACCTGCAAAGTGATCCTTCCAGGTTTAAGGGGCATGGCATGTTGGCACCGTTTACAGCTGGCTGGCAGAGCAATGACTTGCATCCGCTGGTTGTTGAGAGATCTGAGGTTGTGACTCTGAGCTTTAGCACTATTTTGATTTAAACGTCTTAAAATGTAGCATTGAATTCTGGAAAAGTAATTTTAAAATGCTGATTAATTTTGTTTACTAAATATTTTATCTCACACTGGCAGACTATATTTCTCATTCATAGCTTAATTATTTGCTTATGCAGGGTTCTTATGTTTATGATATAAACGGAAATAAGTACCTGGATTCTCTTGCAGGATTATGGTGTACAGCTTTAGGTATATACCACCAAAATTTCTGTGGCTTTAGTAACGCTATACCTACTTATGTAACTCCACCATCTGTTCATTATACCTTCAGGTGGTAGTGAGCCTCGATTAGTCAAAGCAGCAACTGAGCAATTAAACAAGTTACCCTTCTACCACTCCTTTTGGAACCGCACAACCAGACCTTCATTGGTACATGTTCTTGAATCGCTCATCAAGTATTGGTTCATCTTCATCTACTTCATCATATTGAAATCAGTGTGCCTATCCTTTTTTTTTTGAAAATTACTTGCCAACTTTCAAAATGCTGATGATTGGATCTTCGCTTCTACTTTCAGGATCTTGCACAGGAGATTCTTAGCATGTTCACTGCAAGGGAAATGGGAAAAGTGTTCTTCACCAATAGTGGTTCAGAAGCAAATGACTCTCAGGTGTGACTATCAATATCACCAACCATTTTATGCAGTTTACAGTTAAAACCTTTCATAATGCCAAGCATCAAATGTTGCTAGTACTGTTCTTTGCTTTGTGTTCTGCAAATAACTGAATCTGCTTAAATAGTAATCCGTTGCATCAGCCTCTAATTTTATAGTACTTCAACATAAAAGCTTGAGGGAATTGTGAATTTTACATGGTGTTTAGGCATCACTAAGGAAATATGTTTGTGCTCTCTCATTACTACAAAAAATGGTAGTTGGTTCATCTGGGATATGGCCATCGTGCCAGTGTTCTTGGCAATATATACATATAGCTATAACTGGCAGATGCTTGAGGTTTTTTATCCTAGTATTTCAATGTGTTCTTTCCTTGTCTCTGGCATACACATGGTTTTGTTTCTCAATGTTCACGATGGCACTTATATTTTGCAGGTCAAACTAGTATGGTATTATAACAATGCATTGGGGAGGCCAAACAAGAAGAAATTTATTGCACGAACAAAAGCGTAAGTTTATGCTCTTGAGTTCTTCAAACAAGAAAGGTCTTGCTCTGTTTCTTCAGTTTACAGGCATAAATGTCCGTTCGAGCTCAAAGTTGCAATGTTCTTTGATGTCTTATTTGATTCTGTGAAAATCAGTAAGCTTTTGGGATTCCATTCTTACTGCTTGTTACACTTTTTGCAGATACCATGGATCTACATTGATATCAGCAAGTCTAACTGGGTCAGTACCGTCCTACAGAATTACGCCAGTTTGCGTTTGCTTACATACATCTTTAGAATATGTCTAACAACACTCATAGATAGATCTTTGATAGTTTCTAATTGCAATTCTATCTTTAGCCTTCCTGCCCTGCACCAGAAGTTTGATCTACCAGCACCTTTTGTTCTGCACACTGACTGCCCTCACTACTGGCGATACCATCTTCCTGGTAATATTGATTTAAAATTTTGCTAGGTGAATTCATAAAGAAATACTGCTGTATGAATACAGACCTGCATATTTCACTGATAAATTATTTGGTGGGAAACAGGCGAGACAGAAGAAGAATTTGCAACTAGGCTTGCTAGCAATTTAGAGAATCTTATTCTCAAAGAAGGACCAGAAACAGTACAGTTCTTATCACCAATGCTTGTACGCTGTCAATAGGCCCCAAGCTTACTATTTTCCTTAAGTGTGCTATCTTTGAATTATCAGATTGCAGCCTTCATTGCTGAACCTGTGATGGGTGCTGGTGGTGTCATCCCTCCTCCAAAGACTTATTTTGACAAGGTTATATACTATGAATTTCCAATATTTTGATAACTATATGAGCACTGAACTTCTCTGAATCTCTGATAGTGTAGTTGCTCCGTTCACGTATCTCTCTTTTCCCTTTTTCTTCATTTCATTGTAGTGGTTCCACAAAACAACATTGTTCAATGAACTGCTAGAGTTGGTGTATTATGTGAAGGCCTACATCAATGACTTGAATTCTTGTTTGTCATTTTGTTTTTACCCACAGGTTCAAGCAGTGGTCAAGAAGTATGACATTCTTTTCATAGCAGATGAGGTATTTAAATGTGCATGAGGAATTGGACCATGGCCGTAAGATAGAAAGGAGAATTTCTTTTCAGAGGTTGCTGACTAATAATTCATTTTAGGTCATTACTGCATTTGGAAGGTTGGGAACTATGTTTGGATGTGATTATTATAACATCAAGCCGGATCTCGTTTCATTGGCCAAGGTGAGTTTTCCAGTGCCACTGTACATGTGAACAATGCTTATCTGATGTAGTGAGCCATGCCAATTTCACTGTAACAGGCTCTTTCAAATGCCTATGTACCCATCGGAGCAACTATTGTTAGCCCAGAGATATCAGATGTGATTCATTCCCAGAGCAATAAGCTTGGTACGTTAATGTGGCATTGTGAGCTAAAATATAATCATTTCTGCATTGGCATGTGGTGAGTTTTCCTGAAACATCACATGTGCTGGCATGTTACCTTTCGCTGCAGGTTCATTTGCTCATGGATTTACATACTCTGGTCATCCAGTTGCCTGTGCTGTGGCCATAGAAGCTCTTAAAATCTATCGGTATGATGCACTTTTTGTAACATGACACAGCATCCCTACAACTATTTGAGTTATATATTATCTCTTGTTCCTGATGAGTGCTTTGCAAAAATGGCATCAGCGAAAGGGATATTCCTGGCCATGTCAAGAAAATTGCTCCAAAGTTCCAGGACGGAATCAGGGCATTAGCAGACAGTCCAATAATTGGGGAGGTACGCATCTCTATTTCTGAATTGTCAAGCCTACCCAGAGGCTTCTTTTCTTCGTTCAAATACATGACTACATTGTTCCTGTACTGCAGATACGCGGCTTAGGGATGATAATGGGAACCGAATTCACCAACAACAAATCACCGACTGATCTGTTCCCCGCTGAATGGGGTAAGTCGATGTAACAGCTACAGAATGTCTGTTTGTGCAGAGTTAGGCCTTACTAATCCTGTTCTAAGATGCCTAGAGAAGTCATCATCTTGGAACCAAAGCACAACCTGAATCTGCCAGAAACTAAAGTCTGTATATTGTCGGGGTGATACTTTTTCAGGCGTTGGTGCAATCTTTGGAGAAGAGTGCCAGAAGCGTGGCATGCTGGTGAGGGTCGCCGGTGACGCTATCATGATGTCGCCGACACTTATCATGACACCTGGCGAAGTCGACGAGGTAAGATCAGTGATTCACAGTACCCCCATTGTCCTATGATCCCATCAAGTCTATGGATTCCTTTGGTCTTTTCAGCTGGTGAGCATCTACGGGGAAGCCCTTAAGGCCACCGAGGCGAGGGTGGCGGAGCTGAAATCCAAGAAGAATTAGCCAGAGACATCGACGATGACGATAAACGTCAGGCAGCAATGAGCACAGCTGATGTACAGGAGAATAAGTTCGTGGCTGGGAGACGGCAATAATGCACTGGAGCAGCGATCACTGTTCTTGAAGTGCAAGATAGCAGATGTTCTGTCACCAAGCAATCGTGACTGATGACTTTTATACAAGGTTACATAGATGTTCTTTTGCCCTTATTGGTGAGAACAGATCTCTGAAAAGTGTGCTGCCCTGTAATTCCTGAAGATATTGGATTTCGTATACATCCTTATTGGTAGAATGTTCCGATACATATCTTTGTAAGGAAAGTGTGTTCATACAAATAAAGCAGAGTTGCAGTTTAAACCTTTTTTTTTGCAATTTTGTGCTCCGATTTTCAAATACTAACGCTATTATTCTGACACCGAGGTTAGTAGAAATTCTGGGTCATAGGCTTAGCCAGTCAAGTTCTGCTTTCGACCTCTTTTGAGTGGGCCCATGTGTCAGTGGCCCCCAGCACGTAAACCTGCCTGCCCATGACGTCAGCAAGTCATCATCAGGCACAGCACGGGCAGCGGCAAAAAGCGATGGCGCGGAAACGGAACTGTTCCGCGCAGTGTGCACAGCTCTCTGTTCCGCTGGCGAGCCGGGCCCAGGCGTCATTCATTGGGCGCGAAGACGTGCCTAGCTGGGCCAGGCAAGTACACATGGCGGGCCCCGCGCCGGGCCGCGTCACAGCTGGAAAGCCCGGTTGGGCGGTGGCCGTGGGCCCGGAAAGGAAGTGTCGTCCACGTCGGCGTTTGGAAAGGGAATCCTCCTCATCCTGCCATTTGTTTGACGGTTACGTAGCTAGCCTTTCGGTGCCTGCCTGCGGTTTTAGGACCAGCCGCCTCCTCGCCGTCGCCGGAAAGCTGAAAGGAACATCCCAGCCCCAGCCGGCGACTCTTCACCGGCGGCGAGTCAGCCACACACCATGCTTGACAGCGAGATGAGCTGCGGAACCACGGCGAGGACGGCCCAGATATTCGAGGGATTTCGTTCACGAAAAACACACAAAAAGTTCAATTCCTACACGAAAACTTGGGCGAAGCCTCACTGTTACCAAATTCGGGCTTAATTCTTGGTAAAAAACGTGAGGCTGGAGATGACGCAAGGAAGGAGAAAAGCGCATGGGCGGCTGAAGAATTTTCAGTGCACAACCTGTCCAGTAGTTGACAGATTAACAGTTCAAAAAAAAAGTTGTGTGGACACCGTGATGAGACTGGAACCGGCGTCGAGCTAGTGAGGCAGTCAGCTACCGGCCGGCCTTTGAATTTTGTCAAATTCAGCCTACGTTGATTTGAACGGTACCACAGGAAATCCTGACGAGTTTCGACGAGACGGCCGAGGCAGATTCAGAGTTTCAGAATTCAGACCACAAGGCCAAGACGGCGCCAGCACGAATCGGGACCTACTGGCTATTCCTAGTGTATAATTCTTCATTACGACAAAGCGTGCTGACTTGGCCAGTGAGAAATTGTGCTTTACGAGCAGTAATCAGCGCGTAATGATGTGCATCGGATTCTGCAGAACATCTGAACATGCCTGTCCACATGGACCGGGTCACCTGCAGCCGCAGCTTTTACACACATGCCTTCAGAAACTTGCCAAATCTGCGCGGGATGCAAACCATTTTTTTGACCTGCGAGATCCGGGGATGCAAGATGCAACAGTGTCGTCGACGATAGGCAGGACTGGCGGTGCTGCAAGAGTTTCAGATCTGGAGGCTACAAGATTACAAGAGGACAACAGTAGCAGGGATTCTGAGAAAAAAGAGACTAAAAAGCAGAAGATTTGATCGGGGAAAGGTCGATGTGCTGGATACTAAGGCACATGTGCAACACTGTCAATTGGAGTAGTAGTTCAGTTATTGGACAATGGACATTCCTTTGACCACTTGCTAAAAATAATTACTGGATTCTGATTGCATTTCTACAGAAAAACTCTGAATTTGATTTGCTACCAAGAAAATACTGAATTTGATTTGATTTGGTAGATGCTACAACGACTTACTGAACTTACCCCAAAAAAAAATTGTTATGAGACCTGAATTATTATGCGCACTAACACTAACAGATAAGTATACAGACAAAAAGGTCGAAGAAACTGCCCAAGCAAAGCAGGAGAATCTAAAATGCAGAAGCTTTTTGGACAAACTGAATTAAACCAAACAAAACTTGGCCATTTGCTTTGCTGATGATGTTCTTGAGCTGAGCTACAGACAAGTAGATGCAGGCAGTGACAGCATCTCCGCATGCCGAAAGCTAGTCCGCCGCCGCGGTCGGTGTGGCCGGCGAATTATCCCCGGCCGTCCACTGCCCCGTGGGCCCGGCGAGACCAACCCACAGAGACGCAAAAGCCAACAGCATCATCCCCTCTCCCTCCTCCATTTCCATATTCTTTCATGGCGTTTGTGGCTGAGCTCTGTTGGTCTGTGCCATGACGCCAGTACCGGCCACACAGGCCTATTTTCCTCCCCTGCCAACCTTGCAAGCTCTCTTTAAACTTTGCGGTGGCCAGCCGTGCCATCCGAGCTAGATATTGAAAAATACTATCTATATGTGATTAAATTTTTACATGTTCTTTTTTTATATATATCTTGCTTGATGTAGACTCGAAGGTTATCGCTAATAGCATGACAAGACGTGATTATTGGCTTGTGTTAACTTTATACTATTTGTCTGTCGAAGTGGTCTTTCTTAGGCCCCCTTTGGTAGAGCGTCATAAAGTGCTTCAGCTCCAGCTTCACAGCTCCTTCTGTCAAACACTCACTTTGAAAACAGCTCCACCTAAAAAGCACCCATGGAGCTGCAAAACAGCTTCCACTAGAACGAAGGAGCTGAAAAAGTAGCTTCATCAGCTCCACCTCCTTTTCTAGTTATTAAATGTCTTTACAATTACCAGTTTGCCACTAAGAAGCTGTTTTGCCAAACATTTTCCCAAACAGCTTCCGCTCCACCAGAAAAACTACTCCATCGTAGGAGCCAGAGCTGGAGCCATTTTTGAAGGAGCCGAAGCCCTAGCAAACAGACCCTTAAGAAACTAAGTCGTGGAGGATCTAATGGCCTGATTGGATTCTTGCATGGACTTAGCCCGGCTCGCACCAGTTGGCTAGGTCCTGCTCGGCCAGGCTGAAGCCATGCAACTGCCATCTGATTGGTTGCCTGGATAAAAACAGCATGGACGTGGAAAGCGTTTGTTTGGTTGCCTGAATTTGCATGCTCGGCAGTTGATTCACCGTAGTGTTCCTCTTCTACTCGCACGGCACGAGCCAGGCTCGGCAAAAACGCCGAAAATTTCTACACCTAGCGAGCCTGGCTGAAGAGGGCGTGTTGCATCTCGGGAGCCTGGCCCGATGCCTGGAGCAGCGATCCAATCACGGGCGGGCTGCATCCAGCGAGCCTGGCCAGGCCGGATGCGGCAGCCATCCAATCAGCCCCTAAAGATTACCCATAGCATTCCATTCAAGTCACCATGGGAATTTACTTCTTAGATAAAAATAACCAAATTTACCCTTTTATATACACAAACATCAGCATGGAGTTAAAGCCTTTGATTGATAGCATGAGACAAATTCCTATCCAAATTCGCCCATATCAGAAGGCCCATGCATATTCATTTTAGCTACATATTCATCCAATGATTTCCGAATAATTGGCTATGGTCACTGAAATTTGGGTTACGGATGCATAGGAGCATCGATCATGCTGATAGAGGCAGTGGGGGCACACCTGAAAATGATTGGAGATTTGGAGTTCATTGTTTGCGGATGAACAGAGAGATAGGCTTGCAAGGTAATCCAAGCCCTAAAGACGTGCACGATGGAAGCACCTTTGATTTGGCGTGCATTATCGATGCATCATTTTCTCACAAGCAAAAGTAACCGATCGATGCGTCCTCGAAATATAACTGATAATTTAATTAATCTCGAATGAGATGAGAGTGCGTGCTCTAAAAGAGAAAGGTGTTAACTAGTAGCCCTGTTTGTTTACCCACTAGATTATATAATCTAGCTTATGGACCAAGGATATTATGGTAAAAGATCACTATGGACTACCAAATAATCTGAAATAAGCTACCCATGTGCAGCTTATTTGAGATTATTTGGGTGGTCTATAGTGGCTTTTTACCATGGTGCCCTTGACTCATAAGCTAGATTATATAATTTGGGTGGAAACAAACACCTAGGGCCTTGTTCGGTTAGCTAGAATCCTCATGGATTTGAAGAGGTTGAGGCGTATTTTGACTTGCTAGGGATTTAATCCCTCCCAATCCCCCTCAATTCTCCTCCAACCGAACAATGCCTAAGTGGGATACGTGAAAACGACTTGATATGGGAACATATTTTCTTGCATCTTTTGATTGGCCGGGCCCATTTTCACAAAAGAAAAAAGAAAGAAAGAAAAAAAAGAGAAATGCTGGACCCAACCAAGACCAGACCGTGTGGAAAATCAAAGGGGAGAAAGAAATTGTTCCTTTATCA
This sequence comes from Alloteropsis semialata, assembly GCA_004135705.1. NCBI lineage: Eukaryota > Viridiplantae > Streptophyta > Magnoliopsida > Poales > Poaceae > Alloteropsis > Alloteropsis semialata. The sequence goes on from CM014276.1 coordinate 59,616,954, forward strand.
TCAAATCGAAATTTACTCTCTCTCTTTTTTTTAGAGGAAATGCGAAATTGACCTATATGCAAATGCAATATAATCCTCACAAAAAAAAACAAGAAAATAGTCTTATACGCAAAAGTCCTTGGGTGCCCCGCCCCCCAACATGCGCAGTGTGTCGCGGCCAGGGGCAATCCAGTATTTTCGCCGCGCCGCCAAACGGCTCTCGCCCGCTTACACGCGGGTCCCAACCGCACGGGCCCCACATGCAGGGGCTGTTGGGTGCCGAGCGATAGGTGAGCGCAGGGGCCGGTGAGCCCAGCAGCCCCGCTGGCCTGCAGGCGGGCCCCACCCGCCGGACTCGGCCCGCTCAGCGGCACGTATCCAGCCGCATATAAACCCTCTCACGAAGAAAAAACCCCTGACAAAATAAAAAAGATTCTCTCCCTCTCTTTTTCTCTCTCTCCACATCCTCTCTCGATTTCTTGCGGGGATTGGTTCTGTTTCTGGTTCGCTGCTTGTCCTTTGCACCGCCGAGAGGGGATCGCCAGAAGGATCGCGCCGCCTGGACCTCTTCTAATCCAAGGTGACCTTCCGTTTCTTCTTCTGATTGGAAAGTTTTCCTTTCGTTTCAACAGGGTCAGGGATTTTGGATGCTTTTCAGTTCATTTTTCTAGTCCGATTGCGGATTTATTTTCGATTCTCCATCGACCACCCAGTGGTTGAGTTCGGAGGCCTTGCCTTTGCTTGCCGTTGCTGCCATTTTGATCTGGTTTGGTTTTGCTTTGGAGCCGCCATGCCACCTTGTTCAGTCGTTGGCTTCCTCGATTCGTGTCTGTGGTACAGGAGGTGCTAGGACCTAGGATGTTGCTGTTCTGCTCTTCGTTTTCCTCTTGCATCTTTCTTTGCTTCCCTTTCTTCTCCCGCTGTTACGGTCGGCGATCTTCGGTTCGGCGGGGGTGGCGGCGACAGGAACCGGTGGCTATTTGCTCGTCCCGATCGGATCGCTCCTTTTGACTTTGCAGGCGCTGCAGATGGCATGTCTCTGGTCAGGGTAGGCCACGATCGATCGTGGGGAAGTTGGTGGGCGCGGGGTGTCGTCTTTGTTTCTTGCCTTTGCTTTTTTTTCCCCTGGTTGGTTGCTGAGTTGTGTGTTGCTATCGATCCTGCTGTTTGGTATGGTAGCTAAAATCTTGTTCTTCAAGGGTCGTCAGTGGGCTCAGATCAAATCCATGTTTTGGTTTTTCCTTTTTGATCGAGCGCATCTTGCGTTATTCGATGCCATCTGCATGTGATCTTCTCGATTTATTCCGTGGGCACCTTCGCATGATTGCGATTCACTTGATTTCGGATCGACTTTCGTGTAGTTGGTAAGGTTTTGGTGGAAGAAAGAACCAACTAATTCTTTTTAGTACCAGAATGGTGTGCTTTACTGTAGACATTGGATTGTAGCTGCTACCTTTTCCCCTGTATCCTTCATCATCCAGCCTGTAAAAGAAGCCCGTTTTTTTAATGCCGTTGGACTTTTGAGTATCTGCTTTGAATTGTAACCTTGCCTATTTTTATCTATGATTCGATTCAGGGATTGATGCTTTTGATTCTTGCTGTAACTGCAGGGACGGATAGCTAAAGTAGTTGTGCAATATGGAAGTCGAACAGGGGGCCGACGTAACAACGACTGATCTTAAGGTGCCTGATAAGACGCTGGTAAGAAAACATATCCCTGTTGACGATTGGTGAGATCATGCTCTCCACTACTAATGGCCACTGAGCAACAAAAGGCCTGTTGTCATTTTCCTTGCGATGATTTATTGATGTATGTTGTAATAGCATGTTTATCATATCCAATTGAGTAAAGTTTAGCTTCCAATCCTGTCATACTTCCCTGGACTTATTGCTTTCCATATCCTAGCTCTCATCTTTTTTTTTTTGAATGTTCTAGCTCTGATCTTCACATCTTTGGGGTCCTGGTTATATTTGATTGTGTATATATATAATATGAAAATCTTACTGCAGTGTGTATTGAACATTGCAATGCAGTTTTCAAGATTGGTTTGGTGAGATTAGTTTACAAAGTCAAATGTAGTTTCCAGTTTTCAGGTCATCGATATTTGCATCCATTACATTAATCAGGTTATAGAAAGGGGGGTAGAGATTACAATGACACCAGCAAAGAAAGCTTTGGAGTCAAGTTTAGTAGAACTCACACTTACTAGCAGATTTTTGTTATTCTCTTTTAATAACCGAAGTTTCAAACAGATTGCTGAATATTTACGATGTCACTTTCGCAGGCACACAGTGACGAAAAAGAAAATCAACTGAATGGTAATTCAAATCTGCAGGGGAAGGAAGCACACAATGATGAAGATGATGGAACAGGATCTGATGGGTTTGAGCTGATAGATGTGAAGGAAAACTTTGATTCAGCAAAAGTGGAGGATGAAACGGCAACTCCAAGGAGTACATCAGTTGATACATCTCCTGTTACAGCGGAAAGTGATGCACAGGAAGAAAAAACGACAACCGTAGAAGAGCAATCAGTTGCAACAAACACGAGACATCTAGAGTCCTCCATGTTGAACCAACAAACAGAACAATTGGAAGAGCTGACAAGGCGTATTGAGGAGCTTGAATCTGAAAAAGACAAATTGGTACAGGACTTGACAGAAGCAGAAAATAAGCAGAGCCTTCAGTGCAGTTCTCTACAAGAAGCTCAAAGCTCTCTCGCTATGAAAGATAAGGAGTTGGCTGAAGCAACAGAGTCATTGAAGGAGCTGGGTTCTGAGCTTGAAAGCTCGAAAAAGCGAATTCAAGAAATTGAAGCTGAATTGGATTCATCAACTGATAAGCTCCGCAAACTAGAAGAGCTGAAGGATGAAAGAAGTTTGCATGCTGCACAGGAGGCAAAGAGGGCCTCTGAACTTGATAAGATGCTGGAACTGGCACAGTCGAACATGAAAGAAATGGAAAAACATATTGGCACTCTTCAAGAGGAGATAAAGGGACATCAAGATAAGGCCACAGACCATCAGCAAATTGAAGAATCTCTGAGAAGCACAATCTCAGAACTCAAGGTGGTACAAGAGGCACTGGAGCTGTCAAAGTCACAAGTGACTGATTTGGAACAGAAGCTTGCCTCTCAGGATGTTGACATCAGTAAACTAACTGAAGAGTTGAATCTCCATTGTTCATCTGAAGACTCTCTTAAAGAGAAGACTCTTAAACTAGAGAATGAACTTACTGCAGCACATGAAGAATTACAAGGAAAGCTTTTGAGCTTGCAGGAATTGGAGACAAAACTTGATGAGCAGGCAAAAGACAGACAGACAAGTGAAGCTGCACTAGAGAAGCAAAACGAGCAGATAGCCATCTTGCAGGCTGGGCTCGACAAATTAAAGGATGAAAACGAAACTCTCCAAGGGTCTCTTGTTGATCTTAATGCAAAACTTTCAGAAAAAGACTCTGTGCTGCATCAGGCTGAAGATGAGCTTGCTAAAGCACAGTTGACCCTCTCAGAAGCACTGTCACAAAAAGAAGAATTGGAGCTGAATCTGAACTCTCTCAGCGAGCAGCATGGTGAGTCCAAAGCTTTTGGAGAAAATGCGAACCAGAAGATTCTCAAGCTTGAAGCACAAATTCAGGCAATGCATGCTTCTGAAGAGGCACTCAAGTCACAGCTAAAAGAAGCTGATGCAATTGTGGAAGCTGCTGAGAAGAAAGGTTCAGACCTTGAGCAACAACTCAGTGAGATTGAAAGTAAATTAGTTGCATCAAGTGAAGAAATAGAGTTGCTGAAAGAGCGTATTCAACAAGAAGCGGCTATATCAGCAGAAAAAGGAATGCAGCTTGATGAAGCAGTTTCCAGTGTAGAGGTATACAAAGAAAAAATCAGCGAGTTACAATCATCCCTAGATTCCTCCTTGTCTAAAAATCAGCTCCTTGAACAAGAATTCAAGGAGCTGACAGATAAGTGCTCTGAGCATCAAGAACAAGCTCATTCAGTTCAGCAAAGAAGTCTTGAGCTGGAAGATTTGCTTCACACATCAAAGACTGATGCTGAAGGTGCATACTCCAGGACACAGGAGCTGGAGCAGGAGCTGAACAGCACACATGAAAAGCTCAATGGGGTTGAAGAAGAACTTGAGCAATACAGAAGCAAGGCTTCACAACTTTCTGATGATCTAGAAGCTTATCAGACAAAAGCAGCTAGTCTTGAGGCTGTCGTTGAAGCAGCAAGCAAGAAAGAAATGGAGCTTATGGAGTCATTGAGCCAAATAACTGAAGAAAGGAAGAAAATTGAAGAACTAACGGCAGAGTATGAAGCTAAACTTCAAGACAATTTGAAGGAAAAGCAATCTTTTGAAGAGAATTTGCAGAGCCAAGAATCCAAGGTGCTGGATCTACAACAAGAGCTGGTGAAACTGAGAGAAGAAAAGGAACACGTTGAAAACACCATTGCTGATCTAAACCAGCAGCTCTCCACTAAGAATGACATGTACAGCCAACTGGAGTCCCAGTTAAATGAGGCCGGTGATGATCATAGCAAAACAAGATCACTTCTGTCTGAAGCACAAACACACAAAGAGGAATTGGAGCTAAATCTGAGATCTCTTAATGACCTGCATGCTGCATCCAAAACAGCTGCTGAGTCTGCAATACAGAGGATTTCAGAGCTTGAAACTCAAATTCAGGAATTAACTGATTCAGAACAAAGTCTGAAATTGCAGCTTAATGAGCTAGAGTCAAAGTTAACATCTGCTGAGAAGACGAGCATAGATCTTCAGCAAGAGCTTAAAGCTGCTACAGCAGAGTGCAGTAATTGCCATGTAAAGATTGATGAACTTTCCAGGGAGCTTGAAGCATACAAGGAGAAATCAAATATACTGGAGGCTTCATTAGCAGAAACAAAACAAACTGAGGCTGAGTTATCAGAGAAGCTGGCCCAAGTTAACGAAGAAAAGGAGAAATTTGAAGAGCTGTCAAAGAAAACAACCATAAAGCAGTTGGAAGCGGAGAAGCAGGTCCAAACTTTGCAGGGTGAATTAGAATCTGCCCGTGGTAAAATGGAAGAGGTGGAAACTGAACTGCAGTCTCTTGGTATTAGAGAAAGTTCTGTGCTTGAGAAGCTTAAATCCGCTGAAGAGCAGCTGGAGCATAAAGGGAGGGCCCTGGAACACGCCACTTCCAAGAAAATAGACTTGGAAGCTCTGTATCAGTCTTTACTTGAAGATACAGAGATGAAGCTCCATCAATCAGCAGACAACTTAGCTCAGAAGGACACAGAGTGCCAGCAACTGTCTGAAAAGCTGAAGTTGGCTGAGGAACAAGCAGCATCTTATCAGTCAAGAGCAATTGCAGCCACCGAAGAGGTGGAATCCATGAAGGTGGAGCTTGAAGCCTTTGAATCAGAGATTTCTACTCATGAAGCCACCATTGAAGAACTCAAGACCAAGGTCTCTGATGCTGAGTCAAAGGCAGAGCAGGCGTTAGCTGAGCTTGCAATGCTTAGTGGAACAAATCAGGCCCTGAAAGAGGAACTTGATGCTAAGCTGGCAATGCTTCATGAAGTTCAGGAACAGCTTAATTCTGCTCATGCTGAAAAGGAAGAAGTTGCTGCAAAGCTATCTGAGCACGAAAGGACAGTAGAATATTTGACTGAGGTGCATAGTAGAGGTATAGAACTCCAATCTGCAGCTGAATCAAGGAATTCAGAAATTGAAGCTCAATTGCGTGAAGCTTTCGAGGCAGCAGAACAGAAAGAGTCTGAGGTGAAAATTTTGAATGAAAAATTGGTTGCCCTTGAGTCTGAAATTGAAAGTTTGACACATGTAAATGAAGCCTTGAAACAGGAGATAAATGCTAAGCTGGTCATGGTTGATGAGCTGCAGGAGAAGTGTAGTTCTATACATTGTGAGAAAGAAGAAGTTGCAGAGAAGTTGGCTGTTCATGAGAGAAAAATAGAACATTTGACAGAAGAGCATTCAAGAGGCTTAGAGCTCCGATCTGTAGCTGAATCGAGGAATGCAGAAATTGAGAGTCAACTGCGTGAAGTTCTTGAAAAGGTAGCACAAAAAGAAGCTGAAGTTACAGATTTGAAGGAGAAGCTAGCTTTGCTCGAAGCTGAGAATGAAAAGCTGGCTGGTGCAAATGAGACATTGAAAGAGGAAGTGGATGCTAAGCTGGCCATGTTTGATGAACTACAGGAACAGTTTAGCTCTACTCATGCTGAGAAGGAAGAGGCTGCAGAGAAACTAGCTGTTCATGAGAGGACAATCTCACACCTCACAGAGGTGCACACAAGGAACTTGGAGCTCCATTCTGCAGCTGAATCAAAGAATGAAGAAATTGAAGCTCAGCTCCGTGAAGCTCTTGAGACAATAGCACAGAAAGAAGGTGAAGTTAAAGAATTGAGTAAGAAGCTGGATGCCCTTGAAATTGAGTTGGGATATTATGAGGAGCAGGCAACTGAAGCTGCTGCTGCTGAAGAAAATCACAAGGTTAAATTTGATGAAGCTTCACAGAAGATAAAGATCCTGGAGGAACAACTTGCGGAGACACAAAACAAGGTTGAGCATTTCCTTACAGAGAAGGAAAGCTTGGCTCAAGCAAATAGTAGTTTGAATGTGGAGTTGGAAGTGCATCAGAGCAAGTTGAATGAATTACAAGTTTCACTTGCTGCTGCAGTAGCAGAAAAGGAGGGGGCATCTGAAGAGATTCATTCGCTACGTAAGACGCTAGATGGAATGATCGAGCGCAAAGCAGAACTTGAAATCCAGGTAATCAAATTCTTGTCATTAATTGCTATACTTCTGCTTAATTTTGTAGCTTCAATATATGTTCTTCTGCCATTACATAGCAGTAGAAAAGAAAGTTTTCTTTTTCTTTAGCTAAAGTAGAACATTTTTCAGTTGTCTTCTACCATGGAAGAGCATGAAGAACTGAAGAGCAAGCACCAAAATACACTGGAAGAGAAGCAGATGTTGAATGATAAATATGAAACTACAAACAAAGAGCTTGAGGAAGCAATAGCAAAGTTGGAGGAGAAAATTAATGTAGACAAGTCAGAAAAAGAGTCACACATCTCAAAACTGGAGAGACAGATTACATTATCAGAGATAAAGTACATGGAGGAGGTATTTATCCCTGTTTATCTCTCTACAGACTATTTGGGGTTTTGACCTGGAAATGCTCTCTCATCTGTATAATATTTTCAGATAAAGACCATGCAGGTGGAAACAACTGAAAAGGATGAAGCACTAACAGCCAAGATGCAGGAACATGCAAGCTTACAGCATGAGAAAGATGAGTTAGAAAAACAGTTGCTGGAAATTAGAAAGGAACTTGATGGTGCCTACCATACCATAGCAAATCAGGTAAACTGGTGTTATTGAAAATAAATGTCTATGTAATATTGTTCTTATTTCAAGCCTTGTTTCTAAGTTAATTAGGGGTTGGCAAATAGTATATCATTTCGTTTCTTAGAGACAAAACCATTTTGTCTTGGTTTTTCTTTTTATCTCTTTCAGTTATTGATAAACTGTTGTCTCAGTTTAATCTAAAAAATGGAAACAAAGGGTCCCTTCCTCTTTCTGCTGCCTTCGTGTCAACTGTCTGACATGTACTGAAGTTGTCAGCGCAAGGACCAATAGCATTTAAACACTGATATTTCTCTCTTCAGCAATTTTCTGAGCCTGTATTGACATGAAAAATATTTGTTTTTGCAGGAAGAACAAGCTTCGGTGAGAGAGATAAAGTGGGATGCATTTAGGAAGTATTCTGAGGATCAACTGGAAGCTGAGCAGCAGCGTGCTGCAGAGCTGGAGCTGCAAGTGTCAGCTCTTAAACAGCAGCTCCAAGAATCTGAGATCCATTACACGCAAAAGGTGGGGTTTATCTGACTTTTCATTTTGTGCAATGTGCTAATTCACCTGTTGGACCCGACAGATAGCGTTATAGCTTTGTAGTCAAGGATTTATTGAGACAAACTTTTCAGCTTTCAAGGACAGTGTTAAGTCTGTTGTGACAATAGAATCTGAGGAAAATAGACATCTTTTGGCAACTAGATGACATACTAAACGCTATATTCTATTAAATGATGTTAAACTTGGATACTTTAGAATTTTAAATATCAGTGGACTTCTTATAACTGGATAATTTTTCTTTTGACAGGAAGAACAAGTTTCACTGGATGAGCTGGAAGCTCAGCGTCAATATGCCAACGACTTGGAAAAACAGATCGAAGCTCTGACACAGAAGTTACAATCTGTTGACACACACTACAAGCAGAAGGTAAACAATATCCTTGCAGCATTATTTATTTGTAAAAAAGGCCATCATCATACGTAACCTCAGCAAATATATAATAGCACGATGGAACTAGGTAGTCTTGGGGTACCCATACTTATATGTTCTGGTTCTGGCTAATACAGGACGTCCTTTCATTATTTGAACTTACCAACTTGCTAAAATAGCATGATGCGTTTGCTTTGCATTGAACCATCTGAGCTTTCCAGGTCACAGAAGAGAGGGATAAACTTACTGAGATCACCACAGAGTTCAACAAGTTGACACAAAAAGTAAGCAGGAGTGTTGAATTGGAGAAGAAGGTGCAGGACCTCGAGCAGAAGCTGCAGGTAGCTTACTCTAAATCCGAGGAACAGGTAAATCGTAGACATGCCGATGAAATCACCTGGTTTCAGGTTTCCTTATCACTGATCATTTGTTATTAGCAACTAATCACATAATCTCTTTGCAGGCAAAGGATGCTGTGGAGTTGAGATCCAGGGAATTCACCTTGGATTCATCCACAATTTCAAACAAACAACATGACAGATCTCAGGTTGCTGACAAAGCCTCGCCAAACCCAACCCAGCAAGAAGTGCAAGAACCTTCTGGGATCATGGCCTTCAAGTTCATCCTGGGAGTTGCCCTGCTGTCCATACTCATCGGCGTGTTTCTGGGGAAGCGGTACTAGTGCTCAGTTTGTGGAAGTCTGTTGATGCCATGGGAAATCCCACTGTCAGTATTGCTTTCAGTGAAACTGATATTAATCTGTACCTGAAAGGGCTTAGTCATAAGGGAGTTTGAAAGAATTGGTGGCCTTGATGGGAATGGATCGACGACTTTTAGGGAGAAGTCTGAGATCTTGGAAGTCTTTCTATTTTCTCCTATTGTTGAGTTTTGTCTTGATTTTTCATTTTTTGGGTAAGGGGGTTAGGAATTTGATTTTTTGTTCATTCCTACCCTTTGCACGCGAAAGGCCAACTGCGTGCAACTGGTTTTGTGGTCAGCAAGCATTCATGTACATTTCCTCTCTGTAAAGATCAGAATTCAGAAGTGCAGGGCCTCAAACCATGGAGCTTTGCTACTATGCTCATATGGAGAGTATAAGTTTTGTTATCATGTACAGAATCAACCAGTCCAGTGCCTTTTGATGTACAAATGAATTGCTTGAGCGAGGAATATCACATTTATAAATCAGAAGGTTTCTTGAATTACATTCAGGTTTTTGAAATGAATCAAATATACTTTAGCGGATACCGGCATAGTCAGCCGGTCCATATGGTTGCAGCCACTCGGCAAGAATCCCCTGCTTCCTCCGCGGATTGTAGCCCATGTCCCGGCAGAGCTCGTCGTTGTACCATGTATTGGCAGCGCTGATGCACGGGCCCTCGCCGTCGACGCCGTGCCTCTTCACGTACTCGCCCCACTCCGCCACGCTCCTCTCCATCCGCCCGACGCCGGGCAGCCGGAAGGCGCCGTCAAGGAGGTGCGCCACCCACTTGGCCGTCATCTCGTAGAGGTATATGCTCGACGAGCTGTCGGAGTAGCCGATGACCGCCATCTGCGGGATCCGCGGGTGCACGCACTGCCTGCGGAGAATCTGTCGGCGGCGAACTCGAGAATCATCGACGGTGAAAGTAAATGAGCGAGGGACGGGGTGACCTGACCTGTACAGAGGAGCCGGGTTGCCCGGACCGCCCGCCACCATCTCCCTGAACCTCGGCGAGACGAAGATCCCCCTAAGCTTGTCGGCGCCACGGAAGCCGGTGGCGAGCACGACGACGTCCGCCTCGACGCGCTCCCCGGTGCCGCCCTCCCCGTCCAGCACCAGGCCGTCCGCGCAGAAGCTCACGGACCGGGCCCTCTTGATCACGACGCTGCCCTCCGCCACCATGTCGTAGAACCTGTTCGGCAGGGCGCCGAGCCGGCACGCCGAGATGGTCCACGAGAACCTCCGGTCCGGCACCATCCCGTGCTCCCTCATCGGGATGTGCTTCTTGAAGTACGCCTCGGCCAGCTTCGAGATCAGCCATCTCTGCACACGAAACGCCTCGGCCGATTAGCACTGGTACCAAGCACGAGCTAGCTGTGTTCTAGGGACGAAAGAATCGATCGGGAGCACGGACCAGAGGGGAGAGCAGCAACGCGAGGAGTCTCAGAGCGAGCCCCTCGCCGGGCTTGCGAGCCACCATCAGCTCGGCCAGCCGGGGCGTGAAGAGGTACCCGATGCTGACGCCCCACACGAACCCGCCGTTCAGCATCCACCGCGGGTTCCGGCAGATCATGGTGCACGGGAACCTCGCCCCGTTTGTGCCGGCGCACTCCGCGACCGTGTCGTAGGCCGACTTGCCGGAGCCCACGACGGCGACGCGCTTGCCCCTGATCAGCTCGTGCTGCTCGTCGGCGTCCATGCCGGAGTACTGCATGGAGTGGAGCACCTGCCCCTGGAACACCTCGGGGCCTCGGCTCGGCGGGAACGTGGGCGCGTTCGCCACTCCATTGAACATCCCGATGCACAGTATCAAGAAGTCAAACCTGTACATCTGCACAAGATTTTGCAGTGCTGTTGTGATCAATTTTCACATTTTTGGAACTGGAACGAACGTTCTGCAAACCAGCTGCATTGCTTACCTTGGTGGCCTCCAATCCACGGTGCTGCACGGTGAGCAGCCACTCCCCGGTGCCGTCGCCGAAGGCCTCGCCGTTGCCGGCCCACTGCTCCCACGCGGCGACGCGCTCCTCCGGCACCCCGGCGTACTCGGCGGCGAGCACCTTGCTGCCGAACCGGACGCACTCGAGGACGCCGAAGCGGCGCGCGTAGGCGGCGAGGTACTCCACCACCTGGTCGTGCCGCGGGAACAGCTCGGCCGACGCGCCCGGCGGCCAGGGGAAGTCCGAGAACCGGTAGCTGGGCGCCGGCGTCTGCAGCCGCGTGGACGCCAGCGTGTGCCTCCACACGCCGCCGAGGCCCTCGTCGGCCTCGAAGACCACCGGCCGGAAGCCCCTGGCGAGCGCGTGCTTGCACGCCGCCAGGCCGCTGACTCCGGCGCCGACGATGGCCACGCGCTTCTCCGTCGCGTCCATCGATCCACGGGTTGTGCGCGCTAGCCCTTTTCGTTTCGTTTTACAAAGAATAACGATGAGTGCATAGAATATAGCGCCGACGATGCCAACCACCTTGAACTATTAGAAACTTGAACGGCCATGGAAAGAAACTTTATTTGTAGTTTTTAAAAATTTTGATTAACTAGCAACGTTGTCCATGCGTAGCAACGGAAAAAGACCACTTGCATTTTCTAAATGAGTTAAATACAGGTACTCCCTTTCTTGATCCTATCTTGAGACGAGATGAAGCATAACTATCGGATCGGAAGACGTATATGATGGGTTGCTCCTAATCTTATCAAGGGCCGCACTACTCCAAATCCAATTAATCAGGCAAGAATGAAGTATGATCAATCTGATTGGGAGAGATATATGACAGATCGCGGAAACGTTCCTCGCTTTCAAAATAAGCAAAGTGCCTATATGTTGCTATGGGTTATGAAATACTTCCTTTGTATACGAGATGAAGCATGTGTAATTCAATCGACAGGCACATATAACGGACCACTTTGTAATCTTATAGGGAGACGAATCCAATCGAGGAATGTATATAACGGGCCAAAATTTCCCAAAAGCAATCCTCCCTAATAGAGATTTGGATTGGCAAAGTCTGATTTTTAGTATACAATTCCAAAACTGGACACCACGTAACCTCCGACTAATTAACCGAACAGAGAAAATACCCTGGCGCTTGTATGGAAATTCTGTGATAATTGAATATATAAATCTCGTGCTTCAAAGAATTCATTTAAATCGATTGTGATATTCAAATGTGACACATGAAAGTCATTTGGGCCGTCTATTCCTTTCCTTTATGTGGGCTCAATCAACGCAGCCACCTTCCTTCTCTTTTCCATCTCCCGCGCTGGGCCAATGGCAGGCCGGGCCAAGCCTTCGCGCTTTCGCGCTTTCTCGTCCTCCTATCTTCCTCCCCTCGCGCGAGCCCATCAAGCCTCCGCCCCCTAGCTCTCTCCTGCCGCGCGCCACCAAATTCGACACAGTTGCTTTCGATGTCCACATCTGAATTTCCAGTCAGCAAGAAAGGCACCCTTTTTTTAGGGGTCAACGAGGGGAGGAGCGTCCCCACCTGTCAGGTTTACCACTGACCGCGGTAAATTATACCGTGCGGTAATGGAGGACGGCAAGTACAGGACCGAAGTAGTCAAGTAGGTATGACACCTAGATTTAGGTCTTGTTTAGTTTCTGCAATTCAACCAAAAGTAACGTATTGGGAAACGTGCCCCCTCCTCTCTGCAACACCCTTTCCAATGTATTTTTTTCTACAAGAAATTTAACCAATTTTCACGAACTAACCAACCAAGGCCTTAAGAGTTTATTTCGAGGCCCTGGCACTGCCTTGGAGTTACCTGCAACACTTCTCTTCTGAGCAGCGAGGCTCAACGCCGCGTGCAGTTGATCTATACGGATTTACCCAAAACGACGCGTACTTCTGAGTTCTGATTCCGAATTTCAAACCTGCACCTTACCAACGTGACTCTTAACTGAACCCGTCCCATGCCATTACCGAAAGCTAGACAATAGCAGTGGAATTTGCTTGTCAAAAGAATAAAGAATAACTGTTTGCACTGCCTGTGTGGTTCTATGCATGGTGATCCAATGATGTTTCAGGGCCTTTCTGTATGGGGGAGCCGTTACGGATCGCTATCCACTTGCTGACACTTGCGTTTCATGTCTGGAGATCACGCGACAGGTTTGTACAAGCGACTCCAATAATAAAGCACATTAGCTTTCTTCTTCGACTGATCTTATCCTGGATCTGGCCATTGGGGAGGGTTTCGCTGCTCTCTCTCTCGCGCGGTAGGGTTTCGCTTTCTGCTCTGACGATCCTGCAGCCAGCCCCTGGCTGGGATGGATCGGTGCCTTATCCTGACCACTTTGCATGCACCCCCATGGAATGAATGAATGACACATACGTAGGGCAGTCATAGCCACGCCTTGTTCTTCTCACCAGCACGGAGGGGGTGTTTAGATGTTATTATGTATAGTATTTTTATGCATTGGGTCACGTGCCACAGAGTGGAAAAAAAAAATACATTGAAAAACGCGTATTATGCAAAATGGAGGAGAGAGGGGGTGAACTAAACACCCCCTGAATCCCCCTAGAACCGGAGGCCAAAAGCTTGTGCTGAAACAATGTCAAAAGGGCATTAGAACTCTCCTCATGATGAGCATATATTTATAATACATATGTGTAGAAAATTACCACTAGATCCTGAGACGAACTTTCTTGAGAGGAAAAGGGGCAGCTACTAATGAAAGTTATGGAAAGGTGGCGGCAAAAAAAAAAGGCGGGATTGGATGCCATTTTTTTTAAAAAAATAGTCTAGTTGGGTAGCTGTGTAGCATATCTGTGCGTGAGATGAGATTCCAGAGTAGGCATATGGAGTAGGCAATAGGCATGTCACCCCTACCAATATCATATCCGGCGGCGGCGGCGGTCTCGCCCCGATCGGCGAAGCAAAGCGGCATGGTTCGCACAGCACATTCTTCCAAAGATCCGCGTCCAAAAACTTGCACGCAGTTAGACCTGTTGGTGGGTAATTATAATTTATGGGCCCGTTTAGGGTGAGAAAGTTTGCGAAATTTACTGTAGCAAAACTAAATCAAAGATTAGGAGGACTAAACATGATCTAATTGTAAAACTAAGAGTAAATTGCACTCACCATACAACAACTTGTATGGTTGTTTCACTTTAGTCCAGCAACTTGCAAAATGTGCAAACTGATGCACAAACTTGTCAAATGTGATCGTGTACGGTCACATATACACTATGTAGAGTATTTTACCATGGTGGCAAGCTGCCAGGACCGTACATTAGGTCCAAGCGTATTTTAGATGTCCTACGAACAATGAGAGATTAGGCATTTCTCATGTAGATATATAGCAAATACAGTTAGATTTATTTTTGGTTTTTCTTACATTGATTTTAAAAAGAGCTTTCATGATAATTTAGAGCTAAACAACTTTTCTTGTCCCGGTCACTGATTTTTGTGGCTAATGGATTCTTGTTAATTTTTTTAATGTTGTGCTTTATTTCTTGGGTCGTACCGTAGGTTTTAAATGCGTAGGTTTAACTCTGCTTGCTGACAGTAAGATTGCATGAAACTAGTTGCAAAAATATTTCTGCTTTTGCCTCATTAGTATTTTTTAAGTATTGCATTGGAAAAATACGCTTGGTGGTGTACATGTGACCGTACATGCACACATGTGACAAGTTTATATACTTGTTTGCACATTTTGCAACTTGTTAGACTAAAATGATACAATCATACAAGTTGTTGTATGATGGGTGTAATTTACTCTAAAACTAAATACACGGATGGACGGGAAATCACGAGACGAATCTATTAAGCCTAATTAATCCGTCATTAGAGATTGTTTACTGTAGCACGACGTTGTCTAATCATGGCCAAATTAGGCTCATTAGATTCGTCTCGCAAAGTTACCGGGGGTTATGGAATGTTTTGTCATTAACACACGTTTAATACTCCATGCATGTAAGATTCCTTTTGATGAATAGTGAAGTTTGATGAATAGTGAAGTTTGGGGTGGGAACTAAACAGGGACTATATCTAAATCCATACCCACCTCAAATAGGGAGGATATGGACAAAAAATTGTTTATCCATTACAAATGGGGAGGGTAGGGTATGGAGAGAAAAAACTACTTATCCACTAGATATGTATAGTATCTAGTAAAAAAAATTATCCATTGGATATGGGTGGGAATAGGGAGGGTGAGGATTAAATAATATATATTTGGATTTGGGTATGAATAAGAGTGGGTTTGCCCATACCCTCTCCAGTAGCAGGTCTACACGCAGTTGCACTGCATACAGCGAGACATTCTCCCCAAGTACTTGTGATTTCATCCGGTCCCAAATATGAACAGTTTAATGTTGGTTCAAAGCTATGTTTCTTTTTTTCCTTCTCTTTTTTTGAGAGACACTAGGTTTAGATTTTGAACTCTGATGGGTACGAATAACTGAAAATGTACACAATCTTTTGACGACACAAGGTCAATTAGACTCATGTTGGAAAAACAATCCCATGACATTGGCAAGCAGTAACTTCTGTCTCGATTTAC
This sequence comes from Alloteropsis semialata, assembly GCA_004135705.1. NCBI lineage: Eukaryota > Viridiplantae > Streptophyta > Magnoliopsida > Poales > Poaceae > Alloteropsis > Alloteropsis semialata. The sequence continues at coordinate 59,632,422 of CM014276.1, forward strand.
GATCAGGAGTCCCCCATTTTCACCGCGCGTAACTTGCTCTCACCACGCGTGAAAAATCCTCGCAGAGGCACAGCGCAGAGAGGTACGGCGGAAGAGGCCGTTTGGAACTCGTTTGGAAGAGGCCGAGAGGGTACTGTTCCCGGATACCCGCCCGTAGTACAGCAGCAGGCCAGTCCGATGGCTAGCAGCCAATTGGGCTGGTCCTCCCGGCCCCGCCGCGAGTGGGCCGCGGCCCGTAGCCAGTTTACTGTACGCTCAAGTACGCGCACGGCGCCACCGTATTGGACTATCGGGGCTTCCCTTCCTGAACCAGAAGGCCGCGCGCGATCCGAGTCGCCCGTTTCGGATCCGACGCCCGCCCCGCCGCGCCCGATGCGGGGAGCACCGACCCAAAGCCCAGCCCCAACGGGAGGAGGCGTGGCTCTGGCTGACTGGCTCCGCTGAGGAGGCTCTGCCTCTGGCATGACGCCAAGCGCCACCAGGGGCGGGCCCGGCCAGCGTCGATCCATGGCGAGAGAGAGAAGGGGGAGAGGGAGACTGTGCGGTGCGGTCAAAGGTGATGGTGGGGCCCGGCAGCTGCGGTGTGGTCTCCCACCCAAATCTGCGCGTCTCTGCTGCCGCGCCTGAAACTGAAACCCTATCCTCCTCTCCGGCGATCCACCGTCCAGTACTCAAGGGGTGTTTAATTCCATGAAAAAATTTTGGTGAAAAATTTTGCAAGAGAATCTTACCATTTAGGAGTACTAAATGTAGACTAATAATAAAACTAATTATAGATCTCGCATGAAAATCGCGAGACGAATCTAATGATGGTAATTAATCCATGATTAGTGAATGTTTAGCGGATGGTTACTGTAGCATCACCGTTGCAAATCATGGCCTAATTAGGCTCATTAGATTCGTCTCGCAAAGTTATCTGGAGTTTATGGAATGAGTTTTATCATTAACACACGTTTACTACTCCATGCATGTAAGATTCTCTTGGGAAAAATTTTGGTGAAAATTTTTTGGGAATTAAACACCCCCTCACTCTCTGTGCTGCTGCGGTGCACAAACTTGCACGCCGTGGCAGATACGCAGCGCAAAAGCACACCCGGCCAAACCACCCCTCTGCCGCCTCCTCTGTGTATGGTGGTCCTGTTCTCTCACTGCCGTGCCGTTTGAGTTTTGAACTATTCCAAATTCGCCTAAGCTTGAATTTCCATTCCGAAATCTGCTGGAAAAAAAAAGAGCGGGCTTGGTGCCGTAATCCCATCGATTAGTTTAAATAAGCCATCACGTTCAGGTTACCCATCCACCTACAGCTGCTCAATCGCACTAAGGGGGTGTTTAGTTCACTTCAGTTTGCAAAATGGAGCTGCATTGGGTTGCGTGTCACAGAGAAAAAAAGTACATTGGAAAACGTGTGTTTTGCAAAACGTTTTGCATTCTGTGGAAAGTAAACACCCCCTAAAAAGTTCAGCATCCTAGAAGGAGACGTTCCCCAGACCATCTTCTAGTTTAGAAATTAGAACGTATCTTCCATTCTTCCTAGACACGCATTGGCAATCACGGCAATGCCAAAGCGTGTCGCAAACGGTGCCCTCGCTGTTAATGCTTAGGCCCTGTTTAGTTCACGCACTATGTATAACGTTTTGCATAATACGCGCTTTTCAATGCATTTTTTCTCTCTGTAAACACTATGCATAACGTAAAAACACTATACATAACGCGGGAACTAAACACCCCCTTAATGGGTACTACGTGGTTGGTACGTGTAGCAGTTGCGGCCGCTGTCAGGTTCGCTCAGGAACACGCCGTGCGCTCGCTCCCTCTCTGCCCCGCTCACTCTAGCTCACGCACACTCCGACAATCCAAGGAAGAAGATGAACAGTGGTTTGCCGGCGACGAACGTCGCGGAGTCAATAGCTCCTGTATCTTGGCTTGATCACAAACGAAATAGAACCGGCGCAATCGTACAATGAGGAGCACAGGGCAACTTGTAGACCAAGGAGCCTCCCTCTCCAACGGCCATGCGCCTATTCCGGCGAATCGTGCTCAGCTATGATCGCGCGGCTTCTGCGCTAACGCCGCGATCATGGCGGCCACCTCCCGCGGAACCCACGCACGCACACAACTCACTCACGTACACAGCAACACAAACGCACACACACCTGAACCTAAAGCTAACGAGCTCGCGCCCGGCAATTCTGCAGCTCTCCTGCTCGAACGCGCGGCACACGCACTCGACACACACACGAACGCGACACGACGCGAACAACGACCTCCACACCATGGAACATGCTCCGACCTGCGCACGGCACCCCTCTGCGCAACACTGCACATGCCATGGCGTGCTTATTCCTAACAGCCGCACGTATCATGAGAAGGAAGGAAGTCAGGGGAAGCCGTGGCTTCAGGCTGGCCGCATGCTCCACGGGAGAGACCCCACGGCGACAGCGTCGCGGCGCTGTCCGTCTACAGAGAGCTTTCGCCGTTGGGCCATCAGTGTCCATCAGCGCTCGAGCACCGGGCGCCGCGTGTGAATTCGCGCGGGGAGCGGAGGAGGCCACGGCCCCCCCGTATTCTCCCAGCCTTTAGCAGAACATTTCAGCAGCAAAAAGCTGCCCCTGCCCCTGCCCCTGCCGCGCCATGCCATTGCAATTGCAGCTTGATTTCGCAGCGCAATCAACGCTCGAAGCTGTACTGCCTTGCCTCACTGGCGATCAGGCCTATGCATGGCCACTTGGCCAGTTGGGTTCTTGTGGCTTCTGGCCACACTGCCTACTGGGTGGGTACTGGGCTACTGGCTACGTACCATTTTGGGCGAGGCAGATCCTGAGACTGATGAGAGAGAGATTAGTGACACCTCGATCGCCACTAATGCCGACCCTAATTGAGCTTTCAGCTTTCTCTTCAGTCTTCACTGCTGCATCGCCTCCCTTTCAGATCGATTCCGGCATCCCATCGATCCCGATCACCATCCATGTTCACGGTGAGACTGCCAGCACAGCACAGACCAGATATTTTCTCGCCGGCTCGAGTAGCAAAAAACTTATCCAAAACCATCACCAGCGCGGGTAGTTGCTCATCCAATCCCAGTCGATTGCGACCGGAAAGCAGCTGGCCTTTGAAAATCTTGATGTCGGAAGAAGGTTACGCTCCAGCTACCACCCGTCCTAAACCTTATCCGGACGCGTACAGCGGCGGCGCGGGTCTACCTACCAACGAACCCTCCGCCCGTCCTCTCCCTCCGAGATCTCGTCTTCGTCGACTATCTTTTTTTTTTCTTCCAAAAGAGGTATTGATGATGATCTCGGAGAAACCAGTGCCCCAGCCTGCGCATCTTGTGGGTGACTGACTGAGTGACTGTTTCATAGCTTCTTCGGGCACCAGCTGCCAACTCCACCGCTGCTCCGAAACGGAAAAGGATACGGACCGGTTTCCGAAGCTCGGGAATGGAGGCACCGTTTGCAGCCACCGTGCTTGACTGTATCTCATGATTGTGGTGGTTTTCCATGTGTTTTTCATCTTTTTATACTGTTTTGATGAAGCAGAGGTTTCCTTTGGCACGAAGGATTTCTTAGGATTTCTTTGCTATGATTGCATATATCGATGCTCTGAATTTATATTCTCTCCGTTTTTTATAAGGCATGACATGATTTGGTTGGATCTTCTACGGCACACTTTGACAATTTATTTATTTTATATTATATTGTTTATGGTTATAAACTTATAATCATTATAGAGTATTTCTTTTGGACCCTTTTATAAGACCTGCACGTATATCAACATTCAAACTCTACAATTTTTGACCAATGATTTGGCCAACAACTTTTAATTATTATAAAATAAACTTCATATGGATAATTTCGTAATCAATGATCATAGCAATTATAATATACAATAAAATAAATAGTCAAATTTTAATTTGAGAGATCGTTTCATATAAAAAACTAAGCCTTATAGCATGGACCGGAAGGAGTATATTGATTAGGAATCCAATGACATAAAATTTACATTATAAAAAAATTATTAACTAAATTATTGATCAAAGATCATAAATTTTGAGTATACGTCTCGTAAAGAAACTATATCGTTCCGAATTTGTGCTCCTCGCCAAGTCGCCATCACCACAAATTCATAAAAAACTCTTGCATCAAACCCTAAGCCCCCAGGATCAGGGGACGGCGGAGGGCCACGTGTGGGCGGCTCGCCAGCAGGTGATCCGGGCCGTCCATTTCTGCGGGAGACATGGAGGACTATGCAGCCACAGCTCCAAACCGACACGGCGGTCGACACATCACGGGCGCAACAGTATCAGCGGCTGTTCATCTCATCGCTGACCACTGACCATGATCACCTAGCCGAGCTCCCCTCCCTCCCTCTCCCTCCCACTCTCTTTCCACCCAGATTCCCGCGCCCTCCGCGGCTCCGCCCCGGCTTCCGGCCTCCCCCTCTCGCTGGCCTATAGCTCCGACGGGGGCATCCTCTCGCTGTGCGTGCACAGCGAAAGCGCATAGCGCGAGCAGTAGGGGGCTAGGGGCGGGCCGCTGCATCGAGGAGGGCGCTGCAGGAAGGCTGCAAGGCTGGCGGCTTCTGCCCACTGGGCGTTGCGCTGAACAAAGGGAGATTCCCACCTCCATTTCCCAATTATGGATAGCCAGCGGCAGGCGGGGGAGGACTGAGCCCGCTCGCCATTGCTCCCGTTCGAGGTAAGCGCTTAGGATTCCTGTTCCTGCCCACCTAAATCCTATCGAGTTCGGATCTTCTGGCGGCCGTGAGCCCGGGAATGGAGAAAGGCGGGATCTTGGCGGCGCCTTCTCCTGCGTTTCTTTGTTTCGCATGCGGTCGCCCTTCATTGATTCATTCATGATTTCATTTGCGAGTTTTTTCCCTTTCTTTTTGCGGGAAGTTCTTGGCTGGTTAATCCGTTCGACGTCCCTTTTTGATGCCGAAGCGGGGGTTCTTGATGTTGCTTAGCGGAGTAGAGTTAAAGCCAGGCGCGGTTTATCTTCTTTTGACTTTTTGTATTGTATATAGCCCCCCTTTTCCCATTTTGAGTTCGATCCTACACCATCGGCAAGCGTGTTTGCTGTTTTTTACCAGAAAAGTGCGAGTGCCCGAAACGTGATGGAAAGCGAGGTCCTGACATCCTGTCCTTGTACATACAATCTTGGATGCGTCATCGATGGTTGCCATGTTTTGCCTTCACCATTGTTTCTGGTTTAGGAGAGACGCCATGGAAGGCGCATTGCTCAGCTCCGCGTTCCAGAATTAGCTAGAAGTCTAGACCTAGTGGTCGATTTTTGGCTACTTTACCGGTGGCGCTTTTGGTGCCCTTTGTTTCTGCTTTTCTCTTTCAAAGAAAGTACATGATGCCTTTGCCCAACTTCATTTTCACTGCCGACTACCAAAATCGCGTAGGTCCTACCTTATTATTCCCCAAAACGAGAGTATCATTGCCAACAGTGGGCATGTGGATTTATGCCAAATCCTATGTTTAAAGAGAGAATTTGTGCCATCACTTAATCTTCAGGGCCCTGATTTGTTAAATCGTCAAGTCACCATTACTTTTAGACAGCAAGGGGGGCGGAGACCTGAGCCTGTTCTTTTGCAGATTCCTCTTATCTGTTTATTTGTATATCAGAATATTAGATGCCCCATTCAATTGGATATGTTCTTCGTACAGCTGATTGGTGGTGTATGCCTATTCTGTCATCTTTCGCAGACAATATATTCAGGTTGCTTTGTTTGCGTGGCTCTCCTTGCAATCTTGCAGAATCTATTCCTGAAGAATACCAGGCTGCTCCACAACTAGCTGTTTATTCACATATTCGCTATTTTGATCATTAATAGCCCCATCCATTTTGACTTAATAATTGGAAGCGCATTCACAAGATTACGATCGATTCTTTCCTGACATTTTCTACCTTAGGGCTTAGGCTGTTAACCCTGAAGATCATGTTCTCTGACTTGTTCCTTCTCATTTTTAGGGTCACAACTTGTCCTACCTGTGTAGCTCCCGACCTGTTCAGCAAAATGAGGCCTTCAGATGACAGAGCACAGCTCTCAGGCTTTGCACAATCAGAAGAATCAACACTTGATGTGGAGGGGCATTGCTACCATCAACAGTCATTCCCTTGTTCTCCATCAATGCAACCAACTGCTTCTGGGTGCACACACACAGAGAACAGCGCAGCATACTTCTTATGGCCAACCTCAAACCTACAGCATTGTGCGGCTGAGGGGCGCGCAAACTACTTTGGCAACCTTTCAAAAGGACTTCTTCCCAAGTCTGGCAAGTTGCCTAAGGGCCAGCAAGCAAATAGCTTACTTGACTTGATGACTATAAGAGCTTTCCATAGCAAGATATTGCGCTGTTTTAGCCTTGGGACGGCAGTGGGATTCCGCATCAGGAAAGGGGTTCTGACAGATATCCCCGCGATTCTTGTCTTTGTTGCTCGCAAGGTTCACAAGAAGTGGCTTAATCCTACCCAATGCCTTCCTGCAATTGTTGAGGTTGGGAAATATCAGTTCATATGTATTTTAGATTATTGGACTAGCTTGTTTCTTTTGTACTTTCAATCAGTTTTGTCATGGTCTGAATAGCTTTCACTTAGTCGGATCATTGACAGGGTCCAGGAGGTGTTTGGTGTGATGTTGATGTTGTTGAGTTCTCGTACTATGGTGCACCAGCTCAAACCCCAAAAGAGCAAATGTTTACAGAGCTTGTTGATAGGTTGTGCGGCAGTGATGAATGTATTGGTTCAGGCTCTCAGGTACACCTTTGTTCTTTTCTGCATTGATTGAATTGCAAACCATATATCATGTGGATTAATTAGACCGTGCTACCATGTGCACTTGTGCAGCTGTGCACAATGATTGTATCGGACAAATCCATGTACTACAAAACTGTACTACTGGTTTGTAAGGGGACCATTTTAATTTTGTCAAGATTCTTCTCAAGATTTTACCAGTACAAAGGGGAAAAAAATTGTACGGCATTCATAAGATTATGCTAAGGACTGACAGTTACTTTTTCAGTTAGTCCTATCATGTAAGATGCCTGGTTAAAGGAGCTACTGTGAATCCTGCAAATGTTCAGTTCATCCAGCTGGATGTTCTGATAAGCTAGTGCAACTATTTTTCCCTGTAAAATCTATGCTATAGCAGATAACACGTCACGAAGCATTTGAGATCTGCAACTGAATGTTGTGCGTATAGCGTTGGAGTCCAGCTCAAGTTTGCCTGAGGCTTCAAATAGTCAGTTTTTTATGTTTTGATGTGAACTTTGCTTCTGTCACCTAAATTACCTTAGTCATTGCTTCTTTTTAAACAAACAGACAAATTTTCTGTCACATCTTCTTTTGGCAAAATAGACTTGAACTACGTACTCTAGAAGTTAAAGCAACTGATAATGCGTCGTGATGATGCATAGGGGATGAGTCAATAGAGCATGCTTCTGAAAACTTCCTCTTTACAGATCTTTTCTCGTTGTTTCAGGTTGCAAGTCAGGACACTTTTGGAACTTTGGGTGCCATTGTAAAACGGCGAACTGGCAACAAGCAGATAGGTTTCCTCACCAACCGGCATGTTGCGGTTGACTTGGACTACCCAAACCAGAAGATGTATCACCCACTGCCACCCAACCTTGGGCCTGGTGTTTATCTTGGAGCTGTCGAAAGGGCAACGTCTTTCATCACGGATGATGTTTGGTATGGAATCTATGCTGGAACAAACCCAGGTAGAGCAGTTACAAATTACCTGATTGATTTAGGAAATCAAGTATTACTTACAGCTTTAATTGCTTGGTTATTTTTTGTCTATTTAAAATTCACAAGATGCCATTGTTTATTAATCTATTCATATCAAGCAAGGTTTGACATTTTTTATTCTATTGAACTTTGTCAGTCAAATTAATACCATCTTGCTCTTCAGTTTATGTCACACCCGATTTTAAGGACAAAATCGAATGCGTCACATATGTGTGCCAGGATCCGTTCATCACACATATGCTGACTTCATCACTGTATATATCAAAAAACAATGTTCAAAGCGTACAAAGAAAGTACATAACTTTATTACACTCATCGATATTAGACACGAAGGTCTTAAACGTTCACCGATAAGCTAAAACGATAAACAGCTTCTTGACTTCATCCACAGGCACTTGACTAGTTGACGCGCCTAGAACTCATCATAGTCGCTGTAGTACTCCACTTCATTATTATCTTCTGAACAGCAGTTGTTTAACAAGGGTGAGTACACTTATGGTTGATACTCAACAAGTGGGGGAATATGCAAGGCCATCAAAGGTGGTTCAGGCTCAAGCGGTTAGCACTTTTAGTTGATCAAGTTTTATTAGCAAGCACCTATTTACTAGATGTAAGTATATACCAACCCTAAAATTAAGCATGGTATTCCAAAGGTATTCCATAAAAGACCAAGAACCACAAATTAGATCATGTTTAAGTTCAATTATCATGTGAGGGTCCAAGCCGCCCTTAACCGTGGGCACGGCTGATATATCAGTTTTACACTCTGCAGAGATTGTACACTTTCCCCACAGCTCGTGTTCCCTATATCGCCCGGGTTTGCAAAGCCCTTAAACACTTTCTTTGGTGAGTGGCGAGGGTTCACTATGAAGCCTTTACAAAGACCCAAAGTTAACTAGCAGCCCGCTAGAGTTGCAGCCGCGGTGAGGTCCACAGCCCTCCCAAAAGAGGACGTACCTTAGCAAAGAATACTCCTACAAGAGGACCGGACTATGACCCCTCACCGTCCCCCTCCTTGCCCTTTCGGTAAGGCCATTAGCTAACCCCAAGTCTAAATAATTAGCTAATTCAGAGCCACGTGATACTGTGGTTGCACTGTTTTCTTGGATGGTTCTCCATGTTCCAATTAATCATGATGATCTTGTAATTAAGCAAGTGTATAACAATATAATTAAATCATGATTAACATTTGCATCAAAGTAACAGAACCAACCCAAAGTCTAAGCAAGCTAAGCATTTATCTACCCATTTTATAACCGGTGATTCATGGTTCAAGGCTAAAGACTAGTCATGTCCTTAATAGGTATCCCATCAAAATTAATGCATAAACAGTAAGGTAAAGATGGATTTCATGAATGTAATTGGAGCAAAAAGAATATTCATGTAGAGGGAGGCCACTTGTCTTCCTCAACAAACTGCTGATGGTCTTCCTCGAACTGCTGCTGCTCTTCACCTTCCTCGAACGACGCGTTCTCTATACGATCAAACATTGCAATACAACAAAATAAATAAAAACAATACACCAAACAGTACTAAAAGCACAGAACAAACACTCTAAACGAAAGAGTATGCAGAGACGATCGCGTGGTCGCGAGAATCGCCTAAAACGGAGTTAAAACGACGAAGATACACTAGATACAAGGTTGCAGGGACTAATATGCAATTAAACCTATAGTTTGCGTATTGGTTTGAATAAAACTGAGAGCCTAAACATAATTAACCATAACTCAGAAGGGCTAGCAAGTGAAACTATCATGAAAAGGGCGGCGGGTTATATATTTCAAGAATTCAGGGGCCTAAACAGAGTTTGCAGGGGCATATATGCAAATACTTTGTACTGCCAGAGGACTGCGGGTTGAATAAAGCAAAACCGAGGGACTCTTAAACAAAAGATCCAGGGGGCGGCGGTTTTGACTGTGATTGACCGGTACGCGAATTTGATCCGGGCCGTTGGATCACGGACGGACGGCGGGAAACAAAACCGGCGGCCGGCGATGGCTGTGGGTGGCGGCACCGCTCTGAACACGGCGGGCACTCGCCGGCGACAGTGCTGCTAGGCGCTACAGGCCATGGGGTGATGAACAAATGGCACGGATGAAAAGAGGAAGGCATGGGGAGATCACCTAAGGGGGTTGTGGATGTCGGAAGAAGGCCGGAGATGAGTCGGCGACGAGGGACGGCGGGCGCGAGCTCGGTCGGACGGTGGGAAGGGCGCTCCGGCGTCAGCTACGTCGTCCAGGCGCCAGGGCAGTGCTCCAGGAGGACCTGTGCACGAGCGAACGAAGCAGAGAGGTAAAAGGGCACCCGGACAGAGAGAAACGAGACGGCGGCGAAGCTCTACCTCGGCGGCGGTGGCGAAGCGAACTCTGGTGAGCAAATACTTGCAAAAGAGCGGGGTTTCTGGTTGTTGAGTGCGTATGCGTGCGCGAGGAAGGGTGAGGGGTGGGTTTTATAGGTGAAAGGAGGGCAGAGGGGTCTCGGCCGAGAGAGGATTGA
>CM014276.1:59643674-59681964 GCA_004135705.1 Alloteropsis semialata
ATTATCATGACATGATAGTGGAAATGATTAATTGGGGATATCAAGAAGGAAAAACTCTCTTTGGATTTGGTTACGATTTCCGCCAAAGTAACAGGTAAATTATGCACTTTGTTCTAGTTTTATGTATGGTACCCACTTTGTGATCCTTTACTGATTATTAATAGTCACGGTTTTCCGAGTATAAGAACATGATTATGGATTTTCTCATTGGTAATATACCTATTGACTATTGTAGGGTTTTACATTCTCTGGTGAGACAAGTTATACTATCTTCTCCATCCTTATTTATACTGTTTTTTTTTCTTCAGGCTCTCAGAGACGCTTGACAGATTCTCCAAAAAGCTGGAGTCAGTTTACACAGCTTCTGGTGGGAAAAAGATCAATCTTATTACTCACTCAATGGGGGGATTGCTCGTCAAATGTTTCATATCTCTGCACAGTGATGTCAGTACTTCTTATGTATTTTGGATCTTTGCTTGAGATCTGGCATGTTCGATGTCACTGCCTTCAAGTCTAGAGCTCCCTTTCTGAATAATGTTTTTTTTCCTTCTATTATAGGTATTTGAAAAATATGTTAAAAGTTGGATTGCTATTGCTGCACCATTCCAAGGTATCACATGCTTGAGTATCATTTATTTTAACGTTATATTCAACATAAAGTATATTTGAAATAGCTGTTAAATTTCTTGTCTCCCGAGGTAATATTTTGGTGTTTTTTACCCGAATATCCCATCTGTCTTGGAACATTTGTCAACTTTGATTCTTTGAACGAATGACTGAGTCTCACTAGTATGTACTTTGTAAGAGTTTTACTAAGCAGGTATTCAGTATTTAACATCATTGATTGAACTGACATGATTAGACCTTTTTGTTATTAAAATACGACATTTGGTGCACCTTGGTTTTGTGATTTCATTGCTCAACATGTTGCTGTAAATCATATTTGCTAGGCTGCTAGCAAGATTTACTTGACGAATTAACCTACTACAGGTGCCCCTGGGTACATAACTACTAGTCTGCTGAATGGAATGTCTTTCGTCGAAGGATGGGAATCAAAATTCTTTATTTCCAAGTGGTGTATGCAGCAGTTGGTATGCTTTTTATAACCTATCAATTCATCCCATCCTCTTTCTGTTTCAATGTGGACACCATAGTTTTGCCATTGAAAAGAAGGCTGAAATCATTTTTTTTTTGTGCTTCAGCTACTTGAGTGCCCATCAATCTATGAGTTGTTGGCAAACCCTAACTTCCAATGGAAAGACACCCCACTGCTACAGATTTGGAGAGAGAATTTGGATAGCAATGGTAAGAAAAGTGCCCTGTTGGAATCTTATGAGCCTGCAGAAGCAATAAAAATGATTGAAAAGGCTCTTTCCAATAATGAGGTGAGTCATTCGCATTTAAAATTATGGTATAATTCGGCTTACATTGATGCTTATTCTTTCTGGAAATGGAATTGTAATGGCAGATCATTGCTGATGGGATGCATATTCCGGTGCCCCTTAATATGGATATATTGAAGTGGGCAAAGGAAACTCATGATATTATATCCAGTGCAAAGCTTCCAGAATCAGTGAAGTTCTACAATATTTACGGGACTGATTATGACACTCCACATACTGTCTGGTACTTTCTCGCCTGGATTGTTCTGATTTTAGTTTTAGTTTTATTCTTGGCCTAAGCAGAATCTCCATCGGGGCCATTAATATAATGAGATGATGGGTTAAGTGCTGTTTATAAATGGCTCAATAACTGGAGAGTCATGTGTCAGATTGTAGCATGCTAGCAATTTCACAACACTAGTATCACTGCAAATATTGTATCCATTACTCAAGAGTTAAAATGTCTTCAAAGCCCAAACATGCAGGTCAGAATCCACATGGTCCAGGATTATGGGATAAGGCTCAAACATGACATAAACCATCAATGCTGGGTGGCTATTTAGATATTGGATGGGTAGCATCAACCTTCAGTTACTAATATGCATGTGTTTTGCAGCTATGGCAGTGAACGCCGTCCGGTTTCAAATCTTAGTCACCTCTTATATGCTCAGGTTAGTTCTTTTGCTTATTATTATGTTGTGTGCAAACCTGGTTTCTGGCTTCCTGGTGCGCTGAACAATCAATCCCCAGTTTATAGTGCCTGAGGCTCTGAGCCATGTTTTTATTCTCAGGGAAATTACGTCTATGTTGATGGTGATGGATCTGTCCCAGTAGAATCGGCAAAGGTCTGATACTTTTGTTTTTTCAGTTTATTATTTGGAAATTCTAAGGCAAGCGCTACTTAGAAAATCGAGTTCAATGTTTTATCTTTTTTTGGTTTTGCAGGCGGATGGGCTAAATGCAGTGGCAAGAGTTGGGGTTCCTGCTGACCACCGAGGAATCGTCTGCAGCCACCATGTGTTCCGGATTGTCCAGCACTGGCTGCATGCCGGAGAACCTGATCCGTTCTACAACCCCCTGAACGACTATGTCATACTCCCAACAGCCTATGACATCGAGAAGCATCATGAGAAACGTGGGGATATCACATCAGTTTCAGAGGACTGGGAAATCATCTCCCCAAGTGATGATAACACCATAAGGCCAGCCGAGCTTCCTCCTATGGTGAGCACACTAACAGCAAGTCGGGAGGGCTTGGAGGGCACACTGGAAGAGGCACAAGCGAGCGTTGTCATTCACCCGGAGAACAAAGGGCGGCAGCATGTGGAAGTTAGGGCTGTTGAGGTCAGCCATGGTGGCTAGCCGTAGGAACCAGTGAACCACGTTGGTTGCCTAGCATCTAAACCTCTAGGCACACGCTGTAAAGTGGATGTACATAAGCCATGGTGGCCTCTCCTAGGAAATCTGTGTTTAGAACTGTAAATGTTTATACAGCTTGTGAATGTTCAGAACTGCAAGACAGGTCCAGTGTAGTGTTATCCTGGACGCTAAACGCTAGACAGTCGTTCACTCTCTGTTTAGCGTTTAAACAGTTTAGACGATAGATTAAACGGTTTAAACGATTTGCACTGTAGCTGTAAATATATATATAAATCATAATTCCATTCTATATTTTTCGGTAATTGAAATTTAAGATATACATATAATATATAATCACACAGCATTCCCACATATAATACATAATCACACAGCATTCTCATATTACACATAATACTTATACTAAAGTATTGTTTTCTTAACGTACGCTTATGGCACGTATATTCAACCGCCAACACCCCAATTATCTCACCAAAGTACGTTTCTTATTGCCTAAACGATCATTTACACGTGTATTTATGTGTGTAAATGCTTCTATTTAATTTCACTGCTTACACCATTTTTTTGACCAAGTTGACTGTTTACATGTGTTTAGTGGTTAATTTGGCGATTAGACCCTAAACGGCTAAACCACACACATACCCTCCGTTTACAGTTTAAATGCGTGTAAACGACGATTTACACACGTTTAGGTGAACACTGGTCTAGTGATGATGAATCAAAAGGTTAATAGCAAAGTTGTTTACGGATTACAATTTCCCTCGCGAAGAAATAAGAAGGTATCACAATTTGTTTATATCTAGTAGTTGGAAAATCGAAATGGTGGCTGTGGAAGGGATAAATAAAAGGCTATGTTCTTGTAATCAGCTCTGTTGGATATGCCGATGCATTTTGTTTGGCCGTGCAGCATATTCTGCGCCTGTCATTTTTTCAGCCGTAAGGGTCAAATGTGTTGCAGAAAAATATACAGAATATGCCAAATTTTCTCCAATAGATTTGGTCGCCTGGGATTGGTCATTGGTCACACTAATCTGGTCTTTCTTTGCTCTGGACTTTACGATAAGTTTGGTACCTTTACACTGTTGTGCACCCAACTCCCAACTGGACTTTGAAAAATCAACATCCATTGTCCATACACATATCCAGAGCATGCGGAGTCAGGGAAGGAGGACGGCAATAATCAAGCACCAAACCAAGTACACATTGATCGGAGATGTTTTTTGAGAGCAGATACATGAACTTCAAGAAGAAGAAAAAGAAAAACCTGGATCAACTAGTTGGTATTCTAAAGATGGAACACGAAGAAGCATCATAAATTCATAATAATGGCAGGCATATACAAGATGGAACGCAAAGATACATCCTGACTCAGAAACAGCTCTATTCGCCTGTGCCTTCAGGGTCGGTCTGGACGCGCCATCGTCGCCGGCGAGAGCTCAGAAGCACATGTCGAGCACGCAGCAGCAGCAGAGCACCGCCAAGCTGCCAGATCAGGAACACAGACAGAGAGCGACAGATCAGAGACGTTACCAGTGAGCAGAACACAGATTCAGAAGCGATCTAAGCGTGGCGTGCATGACAGGCAGAAGAAAAGCTTGTGCCGGAATGAATCGCTGACGTGCCAGCAGACAGGTTTGGTGTTGGTAGATGTGGTGTAACCCGTGTAAGCGAAATCTTACCATCCTTTCAAGAAGCCGTCGTTGCTGCCGTCCTTGGAGTCCTGCTGCTGCTGCTGCGGCGGCGGCGGGGGCGGGTACCCGCCGGCCATGGGAGGCGGCGCGCCGTAGGCCGGCGGCGGGTAGCCCTCGCCCGGTGGCGGGTACGCCTGCTGGCCCGGCGGAGGGTACGCCGTGCCCGGTGGCGGGTACGCTGCAGAGGCAACAAACGCCAAACCGATCAGAGATGGCTACAATTTCTCGTCTGGATGAACTGATCACTTGATCAGGGTAGCGAGAAAAGACATGGATGGATGATTGATCAGAGCTCTGAAGCACCTACCTGCAGTCCCGGGAGGAGGAGCCTGGTAGCTCATGGCCGATCTGCCGGTCAGTTGCTCTCTGTCCCAGTGGCTGAACGAACAGCGATCGATGCAGAAGTGCAGAAGAGATGACGCGAGATGAGGGCTGGGGAGAAGAAAATCAGTGCCCGGTCCTTATATAGCAGCCGGGCGCCGAGCTGTGATCCCGTAACGCGTTTTACTTTATTGTACTATCTACCAGCGCCAGCCTATGGCCGCCGCCGCCGTTGCTTAGGCGCGTAATCCAAGGAGGAACGGAACACAAGGCGACAAGGAACTGCACTTGGCGAGCGGGCGCTCAGGTTCAGAGCGCCGCGGCCTCGTTTTTCAAATCAATAAAAATGGAAGAGAAATGAGACGGAAAATTCAGAGAGAGATCGAGAGGGAGGCGGCGGTCGCGGATGCCTGCCTTGCACTGGCAGGCTGTTGAATCAGCGTAGAGCAGTAGCGGATCGTCTTAGCCAGTGGCAATTCGTTCGTTCGATTCGTTCGTCTTCCCACAGTCCACACTCCACACGATGCAAGCAACGCGTCGTTTTTACGGTTACGCCTGCGAAGCCGCGCATCGGTTTCTGCTCACGACGCGAGTCGCTTTCGGATTGCCCGTGCCCGGCGCCCACCCAACGTGCTTTTTCAAAGATGGATCCAAGGAGAGGAAGAACCGCATGCGATGCGACCGGGCGATCTGCATCTGCTCCGCTTCGACCCGGCCGCCGTGACTCTCCTCCACCCACCTGCTCCTATGGCCCAACGCTTCTCCCGTCTCTATCGTTCCAATTTTATGGCATGACTTTCAGGCTCATTATATTCCCCAAATTACCTCGTCGATCGATCGGTCAGTGATCATCTGCTGCAGGAAACACGAGTATAGATACTACTACTAGTACCGTAGTATGCGGATCCTTAGCCCCTAAGCATCGTGCATCCATGAACGGACGCGGCTTCCGTTACAAGTTCACGCAACGTCTGTTCTCCTTTTCCATTTGGATGCTCCTGCTGCAGTGTCGCTTCCGGTTCATCAGTTACCACCCTTTCGAACTGCTCCACTTTTTACTGTAAGTATCTCAAACGGCGCCAAAAAAAAAAAGTTGCAGACGAATCAGTTTCTAGGTTAGGTGAAGGATGGTGTTCCCCGGACAGTTTTTTTTTTTTTCTATGGTCTTTGGGACTAGACCACCACCAATAATTCTTCCTCACAACGTCTCTCTTCCGGTCAAACTTGATGACCGATGCATGAAGTATAAAAAAAAAATGACCGATGCATTCGTAGCTGACATTCAAACCTTTGTGATGGCACATGCATACCGATACTTCCAAATCAAAGGTTTTCTTAAGACGATCAAGATGTTTTTGTTTTATTTTCAGCGGAGAATAAATCAAAGCCAACAAGAAAATTAGACAAACATCCCCTCGCCAAAATAAAATTCAGAGACATTTCATCCCGTTTGATTTTGCACGAACCGTACGTTTTCGGCCGGTTCAACTCCGGGCCGACCTCCTGACGAATGTTCAGGCCTTGGGAATGAACAGCCCGAATAGGCCAGACATCTACAGCCCAATTACTAACCAGTGCCTTTTAGGACGGAAAGGGCCCATAGAGGCCCACGTGAACGTGTAATCGGATGATATTTTTCCTCTTCTTGCCGTCCTGCCGGCTGCAGCACGAGAGCTTCACCTCATCCCGAGTTCACCTCGCCGGGCGCGGGGCAGCCTCGTCCTCGTCGCGCTCTCCTCTCCCCGTTCCCTCCACATCGCCGCCCGGCCGTCGCGCTGAACTTCCCGAAACCTCCTCCCCCTCCAACCCTCTACTGGCACAGCTGGGAGAGCAGACCGATCCAGACTAGGATTTGATTTCGTCGGTTGCTTGCTGGTAAGGAATTCGTAGCTTGCTTGCGTGGATTCTGCCAACAGTTATCTTGTTTCTGTTTGTCCATTTCCTTTGCTTCGTCTTGGAGCAATCCAATCCCAACCTATCTCACTGTGGCGGGTGCTGCGAGTTCAGACTTCAACTGAATGTTTGAATCCCCCGTGCCGTGCCATGCTACAAAGGATAATTATAATTCCGCCCCCTGCACTGCTTGGGTAACCATTCTATTTCTACTGGAACAGGTAGATCAACCAGCGCCGATGCACTGACCACGAGGGGATACGTTCTTCAGCGAAGAATAGTTTTAGCCCCCAACCCAAACCCCTGGGGGCTTGAGCTATTGCAATGGAGATACTAAACAGTAAATCCCATTACCTTTTCTGCGCTTTAGTTATGGCAGTTGAAATCTTGTATTGCCAGCTTCTTACATTTACTTTTGGATCCTTGGTTCAGGTGTTTCCTTTAGCTCGATAGGCGTCAGCAGAACCAGAATAAACAAGGCAGTGAAGGTACCGTTTTCATGCCCTGGCTTTGCAGTTTGTTTGTTCAGTACTTCAGTTGTGATTATGTCACTCGAAGAAAAGAAAACTGAAGCTGCATATAGGTTAAGCCATTTCAGCGTAAAATGTGCCATCAAGTCCTTCTAGGTGATCAAAAGGAAGTTAATCTTTTTTTTTAGAGACAGTTGCAGAGAAATAATACTTTGGCAGTACCTTCCATATACAGTTTGGCATTAGTAGTCTGCCCCTGCTCTTTGTTATTGTTAATTATGGAGTCTACTGAAGGATCGGATGCTTTTACCTTGAACACCAACTAGGACGATAGGAAGCCCAGCCCCCAGAAGTTACCTTGCCATTTTCCATTGTTGATGCCTTACATTTTCACGGTTGTTGTAGTGTAATTTTGACAAGGACACAAGTGATTTTGCTTTATGAGTTCCCCATTCAACTTGCACTAGTTATTACTACTGCACATGCAAGTATTCACAAATTAATTTACATATATTCCTTCAGTACAACCGACAAATTGGGAAAACCCCAATACAGTTTCAAATTAACAGCTCAAACATGTTAGCACCTGTGGCAATGGTTGATACCTAATGCTACATAATAATAAAAAATTCTCAGCGTCTATTCATTTTCGCTCTGAGGAATATTTGTGGAGAAGTACTGTAGCAACAGAAAAATGTTTATACTTATCCTCTTCATTTGCAAATAAACAGGCTAATTTACCTTCATCCTTTTTGTTTTCAAGTTCAGGCACGATCTCAACCGCAACGAATTGGCTGGAAGCTAACAAGGACATGTTGCGAGTACTCTCCGGATACTTATAGAAAGAGGCAAGAGAACTATGAGCAACAACCACAGAACGTTGATCTTCCAGAAGTACAACCAAAAAACAAAAAGAAACCCTTTCCTGTTCCAATTAAAAAGATGCTGCAAGATTCTCGGCGAGATAAGAGGCTTGCACAAATGCGGATAGAGAAGCCTCTTGAAGCCCCAAAGAACGGTTTGCTTGTGCCAGAGCTTGTTCCTGTTGCTTATGAAGTCCTTGATAACTGGAAAGCACTCATCAGAGGACTCTCTCAACTTCTGAATGTTGTTACAGTTTATGGTTGCAGGTAACTAAAAAATGCTTGTGTGTATGAGCAGTATCATCTGAAGAGGCTATTACCTAGGCACTCATGAAATCAGCATTATTTGAAATGATTTTTAAAGGATCCTGAACTTCTTTTGCTGTCTGGTGATTTTGCAGAAAGTGCCCTCAAGTCCATGTTGGTCCAGTTGGCCACCAGATCCAAGATTGCTACGGTTCTGGTAGCCAGCATCGGAACAGTCATCACTCTTGGGCTTTGGGTTCCATCAATGACATCCTCATCCCGATTGAATCCTACCATCTTTTTGATCCATTTGGACGGAGAGTCAAGCATGAGACAAGGTTTGATTATGACAGGATTCCAGCAATTGTAGAACTATGCATTCAGGCAGGTGTGGACTTACCACAGTATCCCTCAAGGAGACGAACTTCTCCTGTCAGAATGATAGGCAAGAAGGTGTTTAACCGTGGCGAGTTTGTTGATGAGCCTAAGCCACACCGGTCAGAAGACTGTGTATCTCTACTTGCTGAGCTGGACACATTCAACAACCAACAGGGCCAGTCACCTTCACCATCCAATGTGAAAGATCTTGCAGAGACGACACTGGAAGCATACCTCAATGTCAGGAGAGGCGTCAAGCAGCTGATGAGCAAGTACACTGTCAAAGCATGTGGTTACTGCTCTGAGGTCCACGTTGGTCCATGGGGCCACAATGTGAAGCTGTGCGGGGCTTTCAAGCACCAGTGGCGGGATGGCAAGCACGGGTGGCAGGACGCGGTGATTGATGAAGTCATCCCACCTAACTATGTGTGGCATGTTCCTGACCTCAGTGGCCCTCCTCTCAGGTCCTCTCTCAGGAGTTTCTATGGTAAAGCTCCGGCTGTTGTAGAACTGTGTGTGCAGGCTGGAGCTGCGATACCAGATGAGTATAGGCCGATGATGAGGACTGACATTGTCATTCCAGACTCTGAGGAAGCTCGGTGGGCTGCTTAAGAACGTTTTACTTCTACCCTGCAGTTGTATAGTTCACAAGAACCCAGATTCCAACCAAAGGTGCCGTTTTCTAGGCATGCTGTGATGGTTGGGGCTGTTGGCCCTGTAATCATATAGCTAATGGGAGCAGCAAATGCGTATTCTGTATAATATTAGCAGCATAGCTAAATCATGATCTATAGGAATTTTAAAGTGATCGGAAGACCCTGTTTAATTATTCGAGGAAAGGTGATCCCTGAATATCCTGTATTCTTTACCATCGCCTTTTCAAAGATTCTATTCGATTCATTTTTTTTCCTAATGAACCATTGGACTCCTACTTTTGCAGGGTTAACGAATGAACCAAGGACTAATGGCAACAGGCCTGATTGCCTGAAAGTGAAAAAGGATAGCCTCCGCAACATGTATGATGTGCATATCACCTTGTTTAATGGCCGCAGCTGGCTTTATTCCTGTCTATGATAGACTGTGAGGCACTTAGAATGCCCCAGGCGTTGTCATACAGATGGCCTCCCGTTTCTCTCCTGGTAGCAGAGTACTATGCTTAATTGTGAGCTAGTGCTTTGGACTAAACTAATCGCGGCGGTTGGTTGGGGTATTTGTGCGCTTGGCTGTAATTAATCATGGGCTAAAGGCTGTGCGCTTGTGCCCGTCCCCAGATGGACACTTTGGGGGTATGGCTACATGTATACTCCTACCAGATCGTCGGCATATTGTGTTCCCCTTTTTGCTGTATACTACTACTTTGTAACATGCATGTAGAGGCTAATTATTCAGTGCCCCTCACTAATTGTGCTTATGAAATGTTTTGAGCTGTATATCAAATGGATGGTGAGAAATGAGCTGCGGAGAAATACAGCAGACAGATCCTAGAGCATTTGCAAGTGCAATTTATGTGACAAGCTTGGCCTTAAACTCAACTGCTTTCAGAATGTGAGCGTTTTTCATTTTAGAACGACATATATGAGCTCAGAGAAAGAACCTTCATGTTACATTATTAATCTATGATTTAATCTGTATCAAATGGATGGTACTCATGTAATGCTTTGACTTGTACATGATTTCAATGGTGAGGACTGAGAAAAGAACCATATGGATCAATTGGATGGTGAGGAATACATAACTTTCTTAGGGCCTGTTTAGTTGGAATGGAAAGTTGGCGAAATTTACTGTAGCAATTCTAAATCGAAGATTAGGAGGACTAAACATGATCTAATTATAAAACTAAATACACGGATGGACGGAAATCGCGAGACGAATCTATTAAGTCTAATTAATCCGTCATTAGAGATTGTTTACTGTAGCACGACGTTGTCTAATCATGGCCAAATTAGGCTCATTAGATTCGTCTCGCAAAGTTACCGGGGGTTATGGAATGGGTTTTGTCATTAACACACGTTTAATACTCCATGCATGTGAGATTCTCTTTGATGAATAGTGAAATTTGCCAATTTGCCCGTAGAACTAAACAGGGCCTTAGTGACAAATTCTATGATGAACGGCATAGTTCCTAGAGCATTTCCAATCACAACTACTGAAATGTCAGCTAGGACAGAAACTTGACCGCTTTCAGAAATCTGTAGAGCTTACTACGTTTTAGAAGAGCATATAGGGATCCAGAGAAGAACATTCGCAGTAAAGCAGCACATCAATTAGAGCTCACTATTGTTTTTATTATTTTGGCATGCCAGAGAATATGTCATCACATAACAGACTATGAATCTATGATGCTGGCGCCGGGCGTAAGCTTAGAAAGAAATAAACAGAAAAGGAAGGGGGAAAAAAGGAGTGAGCCGCTGCACTGCAAGTACACGAGTTTGAGTTGTCCCAGTATATACTGTACCTCTTCTCCCTTGAGCTAGGACGATTAAAATAACGAAGTAAATACAGCTTTGGAATCAGCCAACGGACCGTGGGCGTTTGGGTATCTAATGGTCCAGTTGCGAGAGCTGCCTATGTTGGCCGTGTATAAATACGCGGCAGCAACGGCAATCGGCATCAGCACTCGGCAGCTGTCAGCGCTGATCGGCTCCAAATCAGAGCCAGTCTCTCCGGTGAGCTCCTGCGCCGTAGTCATCATCGCCATGGCTAGGGAAGAAGAGCTCAAGGTACCCAGAGCTTGCTCACTACACGCGTCCATTGATCCATTGCTTGTGTGGCTCTATTGCATTGGCTGACATGGCTCGGTAAAATCGTTGTGTGTGCAGAGGATTGATCTGAAGGTGAACGTGAGCTGCTGCGATGGGTGCAGGAGGAAGGTGATGAAGGCCATGAGCCTCAAAGGTCGGGATCGTTACTTCTCTGCTCAAGTCTCTGTCGCATTTGTGTCGTTCTCTGTTCCTTCCGCTTCCAAGAGACATGGTGCTGACGTGTGTGTCCACGCGTGCAGGCGTGCTGAGGACGGAGATCCAGCCGTCGCACGACAGGGTGACGGTCGTCGGCGACGTGGACGCTAGGGTCCTCGTCAAGAAGCTGTCCAAGGTCGGCAAGATCGCCGAGGTGCTGCCCCCAGCGGCGCCTTCTGAAAACGGCAAGAGGCGCGAGGAGAACGGCGCGAAGGACAGCAGCGACAGGCCGGCGCCTACGGCGGAGGAGAAGAGCAGCAAGAGCAAGGACGATGGCAAGGGCACGGGCGGCGACAAGACCGCCACGGCGTGCAAGGAGGAATGCAAGAAGTGCATGCAGAAGGCGGCGCGCGCCTGCGGCACGGACGGCGGCAGTGGCGATCACGCCGCCGGCGGGAAAGGGGCGGCGTCCAAGGACGCCGACGCGAACGCCAAGAGCGGCGAGGGACGCCGCGATGCAGACGGCTTCGGCAAAGGCTTGGCGCCAGACCACGCGGCGCCGGCGCTGCAGGTGCAGATGCAGCAGCACTACAACCGCGCGGAGCCCGCCATGGTGGTGCCGGTGCAAATGCCGGCGTACTACCCGCCGATCGCTGCGCCGGCGCCGTACTACGGCGGCTACTACGCGATGCCGCCGCCGCCGCCGCCCATGGCCATGCCGGTGCCGATGGGGGTGCCCCGGCAGCTCCGGCCGCAGCCGTCCCGCTTCGACGAGGACTACTTCAACGACGACAACACGGTCGGCTGCCGCGTCATGTGAAGAAGCAATCCCTGAGCACCGCCGCCATGGACGGCATCGTCCCAGCGCCGCGTGTCCTGTCCCCGCCGTAGCGCCGCCGTGCGTTACCGTGTCGTTTTCCCGGAGCAGATCGCATCGATGGCGATGCGTTTGCCGCCGCGCGCATAGTGTGACTGTAACCAACCCAAGGAATCAAAGAAGACCACGACGTATTCTTTCTCAGTTCTCTGAACATCAACTCATCGAATGAGGAATGCCGTTGCTGTCGGGGCCCTGTTGCGCGATTCCTCCACTGTTCCGCGGCGTCCCATCGCCGGCGATTCGGCGCCGCGCGGGTACACCAAGGACACGAACACGAGTGGAGTAGCCGGGTAGGCCGATACGGGGAGGAAGAAAGCAACAGAAAGCTGGGGAATATGGGGCCGCGCCGCGGCCCAGCCGAGGCTTTTATCGATTCGGCATCGGGCGGAAACGGTCGCTCGCGGGCTCGGCGGTGGGGGTAGGTAGGGGGCTTTGCCGAGTTCCGTGGCCCTAGCTGGTCGCCGATTCCATGGCCGACTGGACCGGCCGGCCGGCCGGCCGGACCCCGTTGCTGAGCTGATCGAGCTGAGAGGAAGAGTACGAGCTGCGTTGGAGGCTGGAAGGTAATGCCGGTGCATGCTTTGGTGTTGTGGTCTTGAGTCTTGGCCCGCGTTTGTTCGTTCAACAAAGGAATAATTAAAGGCGATGGAGAGAGGCGGATCGAACTGGACCGCACATTACGTTTCACGCGTAAGCGTGACTAGTACATTGCCACAAAGGCGTTGAGTGATTAGAGAGCTGGTCGGGAGTATTATCCTGGTAATCAACATGATCTCTAGAGTAAATTTTATTAGGCTACATAGGATCTTGTGAGATCGTATACTGTTATATATAATAATTTTATGAAATAGTAGAACCTTTTGTTGTGACAAGTTTATGTATTTGTTTCTTTATTTATGTTTGCAATATAAAGAGTAAAGTCCATCAGCGGTTCTTAAACTTGCCACGCCGTGTCAATCCGTCCCCGAACTCACAAATTGCATATTTAGGTCCCTAAAGTTAGCTTTGGGTGTCGTGTCAATCCAGTCCCCGAACTCACAAATTGCATATTTAGGTCCCTAAAGTTAGCTTTGGGTGTCATCCAGGACCCTAAACTTGCAAATTGCAAATTTAGCCCCTCAAACTTAGGTTTGCATGTTTTTTTTCTCGAACACGTAGGAGAACCGCGTATCATAATATTAAGAAGAATAAAATATAGGTTGAGAACCCATATGCAACACCACACGAACCTACACTGAACTTAGACCCTACTTTGTCTCTCGTCTAATATGGACTTAGCTCTTGACCAGAACCAAAAAACCTCACTCATTGGGAGGTGGTAGAGCAAGGAGATGTGAAACTCCTCGAGCTCCGGCCTCAGGTTCGGATGTCATCCCCGAACTTACAAATATGCATCTTCAACGTATATTGATACATATTTAACCTATATAAGTTCAATGAAAACACTTGTATAATTGTTTCTATACAGATTACTTGAATAAGGCTAAATGTGTGATAAGTTGTGAAATTCCATTACGTAGCTACGTAGTTTTGATAACTTAACTGTTTAATTTAATTAATAATAATAAACTTATTATGCATTGCCTAGAAAAATTGAATTCAAATATCTATTTAAAAATAAGAGTGGCTAATGGAATGGAGATAAGAAACTATCTAATTTTTAATTCCCCATGTTAAATAATATCCTGAATATTGAGACCATACCTTAGTTAAAATCTTTCATCCACTGTTGTCTTTTCCACCGCAAGTCATGATGGTACTAATTTCGTGAGGGAAATACAACTCTTACTCCACGTGTTGATTTATGCTACGATTATGTTTACTAGTTCGGGAACTAGGATGACGCTCAAAACTGAGTTTGAGAGGCAACATCTGCGATTTGCAAGTTTAGGGACCGGGGGTTCCAACAACTTAGCATTTGTTTTCGATCTACAATACTAGGTTCCAAGGTACTATTAAAAAAACAACATATTGGTTGACACTACTCCTTTGATACTAGCTTTGATAGTTTAAGACGAAGAATCATTTTGGCAACTTTATGGCGTCGAGTTTTTTGTAACTTTAGGGACTGACCCAATGTTCACCGCCATAAAAGTTTAGACACTCTTCTAATTAAGCAAGTTGAAAAATGATAACAAATCGATAAACGTAGCTTAATTACAGCGTATCAGGTTCGCACCAAATCTTTTGCAAGTGCTTACCTCACCAGATTTTGGTACATTCGTTCAGATTTAGTACTAGCTAGCAGTAGCATCTGGTTTGCTGCCAAAATCTGGTAATATAAGATTTTCGTTCCTCATTGCAATTTAGTGGTAGCTCATTTCCTCGTTAAAACCAAGCCTGCTTATGGGCTGCCAGATTGGTGATCATCACGTGTTGTTTACGCTCCACGGGCGCCTAGCTTCGGGTTAACCACTAGTGGAGTAGGAGAACGTTGCTGGTCAGAAAACGCTTATGACTTTTCGCAAAAAAAAAAAAACGCGTTCGTGTGTGCCGAGCCCAACACCCAACAGGCTACTGTAAAAGGTACCTGACATTCTGTAGTCTGAAACTGGAGAAGGAAGCTTTGCTTACGTGAGTCTAGCCCAACAGGCTGATGAGGATCCAAATTCGGCTGGGCCTAGTACATCTCACGGCCTGCACGCAGCGGCTTGCCGTGGAAGCAGGAAGTTTCCAGAACATGGCGGTTCCAAAAGCGGCAGAGAGACAAAGAGCAGTGCGGTCCCACCGACCCTGGCCCACCTGCAGTACTCGCGAGCTGTCCTTGTGACGACGAGAACTCGCGCGTCGCCGGCGTCTCCCTTACCCGTCACGGTCCCGGTTCTGCCCCTGCATCCGCCTCGGCTTGCTCTGCCTTCGAGCCGAAGGACCTGGGGCAAAACCGGGCAACCCGCCGAGATTCGCTGCGCCACCCTCGTCCTCTTCTCACTCACAGGAACACAGTGCAACTGGATTTGACGCGCTATCCTCACGCCCCTTGTCGTCGCAGGACAGGAAGGCTTTGGCGGGAGCGGGGGTTGCCACAAGCCACGGCGCTTTTAGGGAGCGCCGGTTGTTGGAGTGCACCGCGGACCCAACACAAAATGTGAGAGGGGCACACCATAGAAATTGCTAGATTGATGAAGCTTAAACATGGTCAAAATTGTTTTTTAGCTTGGCATCAACATTTCGAGTGAGGGCCTGTGCCCTCACTAGTGTCAACATGGGTCCGTCTAGAGGATTCCGATGTGTTTGTGTGGCTATCCTCTTCTACGGCTAGCCAAACAAGCTAAGGCTTCGTTTGGATGACTCCAGATTTGGAGAATCTAGAATTCAGAAGCCGCTTGGTTTCCAAACGGCTTGGATTCTAGGGAAGATTATAGCAGCTGGATTTAGGGATTCTCAAAATCCTAGAAGCTGAATGGGCCACCTTCCATCAGATTTTGGACAAAAAATTACCATTTTGCCCACGATAACTCCATTTCCATTGTACTGGCTCAAGGGCTCAAGGCAAGGGTAATATGGACATTAGCTTCCAACCACCAATAGTCCAGCCATCTAAGAATCCAAGGATCCAAAAGAGCATAGATTTTACTTCCTACAATCCAAGATTTTATTATCTCCGTCTATAGTACAGATTTTTAAAATCTAAATCCAATCCAAACGGTGCCTAAGGAAGTCAGGAACCAAGACCGAAATTTGGCTGTGTCGGCTGCCGAGGACATCAAGAATTCGGGGAGCGGGAGGAAGCCTGGGTGGCTAGCTGCTCCATCCGTGGAGTAAGCAGCCCAGGTTCGAATCCCGTCGGGCACATCTTCACTAGAGTGGAAGGTGGTCCGGCCGGGGTAACCTCGGTGCCCAGCGTTATATAACGCAGGGGGCTACTCTAGCCTCTGGCACCTATTTAGGACATCAAGAATTCAGGATCTTCACGCAGCAGGTACGTAGAGGACCCAAATCTGGACGGGCACAGCCGCACAGGCAGGCAGCTTGCATTGCCTTGCCCCCCTCTCTCTCACTGACACATACACACAAAAAGGCAGCTTGCCGTGTGGAAGCAAAGCCCCAAGAACCAGTCTAGCATCTAGCATGGAGAGAATCTTTCTTGTATGGAGTACTAAATGAAGTCTATTTGCAAAACCTCTTCACGGATGAGCGTAACTTTTCGAGACGAATCTAATGAGCCTAATTAATCGATGATTGGCTACAGTAATGCTGCAGTAACCATCCTCTAATCATACGGTCAAAGATTTCATTAGATTCTTCAGGGTTCCCAGTGCAGAGTTTCTGGAGTTAGTTTTATAAAATATCTTTATTTAATACTTTTAATTAGTGATTAAAATTGTGAACAGTTTTTAGCACCGAAAAACCAAACGGGACCCGAGTTCCAACAAAGAGTGACGCTCCCAGTACTGTCCTGTTCCTGCCCCACTGCGCCACTAACTCTGCAGTACCTGCGACCACTCCCCTCCCCGTCGCGCTCGCGTCTACCTCGAGTCGTCGTCATCTCGACCCGGCTCTGCCCTTGCATCAGATTCGCAAGCAGCGCGAGGATACGACGAGGCCCTGCCTTCGCGCCGAAGGACCAGGGACAAACCGGGCAACCAGCTGAGGCTTGTTTAGATACCGGTGAAAGTTTTGAAACTGTGAAACTTTACTATTTATCAAAGAGAATCTTATATGCATAAAGTATTAAACGTGTGTTAATGACAAAACCTATTCCATAACCCTTCGGTAACTTTGCGAGACGAATCTAATGAGCCTAATTAGGCCATGATTAGACAACATCGTGCTACAGTAAACAATCTCTAATGACAGATTAATTAGGCTTAATAGATTCGTCTCGCGATTTTCGTCCATCCATGTATTTAGTTTTATAATTAGATCATGTTTAGTCCTTCTAATCTCCAATTTAGAATTAAAAACTTTTTTTCACAAACTTACTTTCCAAACTAAACACCCCCTGAGATTCGTTGCTTCTACACGCGATCGTCCTCTTCCGATCTCATCAGTACAACTGATTTTGACGTGCCATCGTCATGGTCGTTGTCCTGTCCTCGCAGGAGGCTTTGGGCCTTGTTTAGGCCCTGTTTAGTTCAAATGGCAAGTTGCAAATTTACCATTTTTCACTATTTATCAAAAGGAATCTTACATGCATGGAGTATTAAACGTGTGTTAATGACAAAACCCATTCCATAACCCCCGGTAACTTTGCGAGACGAATCTAATGAGCCTAATTTGGCTATGATTAGACAACGTCGTGCTACAGTAAACAATCTCTAATGACGGATTAATTAGGCTTAATAGATTCGTCTCGCAATTTTCCGTCCATCAGTGTATTTAGTTTTATCATTAGATCATATTTAGTCCTTCTAATCTTCGATTTAGTTTTGCTACAGTAAACGGTAACTTTTTTTGCCAAATTTGAGGGCCAACTAAACAGGCCCTTAGTTACATCGAATTCAACCAAAAGTATCTTCTTAAAAAATGTGCCTCTCTCTCTGCTTTTACGCTTTCCAATACATTTTGCTATAGTCAATTCGATCGAATTCGCGCGAACTAAAGGCGGGAGCGGTTACTTTGCTGCCAAAAGGCAAAAGTCGCCGCCGCTATGCGATTTTTTCATGTGCTCACGTGCTGGGGTAGCGGTGTGGTGTGGTACACTGGGTACCCGAGACCACGCGTGGCGACGTGTCGAGCTGCAAGACATGATGGCAGCATCGTAAAGCTTGAGCTTCCCTCTCTACCTCAAAACGTTCATCGACTCCCAAGTGATTGTAGATTCAAGTTTAGGCTTTTTCTGGATTATTTCCAACTTCATGTTAATACTTTTGCTCTACACGGGACACAAATTTAGAGTTGGTAATGGGTAGAGAGTAAGATATACTTGTTTTACTACTTCATTCTATATAAAATGGTACAGGGTTTTACTAGCAAATAAACCAATGAACCGGCACTAACAAATTAGAAACTGGAGGGGTCTTTAAGCCCTGGTAGGTACCAATAGCCATTGTAAATACGGTCTATATAGCAGTTCATAGTTATGAGTATCCATATGCTTAGATACTAGCCATTTGCAAAATATGAGTATATTCTCTCGGCGCTTCCATTGTCCACTTCTTCCTTGGATTTCTCTTCCCTTCTCCCCGAATGCAACTCTAGATTAGATGGCAGGCCTAGCCTAGTAGCCCAGCCGTGTTTAGATAGGTCCTGAAAATTTTTTCAGGGTAATAAATGCAGCTTTGACCACTAATTAGGGGTATTAAATAATGTCAGTTTACAAAACTACCTCCACAACCTCTAGTAAATTTCCGAGAAGAATCTAATAAGGCCTTTGACCGCATGATTAGAGGATGATTAGAAGATGGTTACTGTAGCATCACTGTAGCAAATTATGGATTAATTAGGCTCATTAGATTCGTCTCGGAAAGTTACGCTCATCCGTGGCTGGGTTTTGCAAATAGACTTCATTTAGTACTCCATGCAAGAAAGATTCCCTTTTGTAAATTTTTTTGGGAAGCATCTAAACACGGCCGTAAGAGGAGAGGGCCCGAGCCAGGCTCTCGAGATAAAGAAAACCATCGTTTCTCCGGAGCCAGCTCCCGCGGTGCAGCCGAGCGCTTGGACGGATGCGCAAAGAGGCAAAATCAGTTGTGTGCAGCGATTTGGACAGACAAGCAATCAATATCTCTGGGTAGCTTGGCTGCATGCGAATATGAATCAAAGGAGACATCCCTGCATCGGTAGAGCCTGGCCACCGGGGGCCTGCATCGCTCGTACGAGCCAGCAGCCCCTTGGTGGTTGGGCTTAGGGTGCACCTGTCATGTGGACATGAAGTGTGCCAAATCTCCACCGCTATCGCTATGAATCCAGAAACACATATTTTTATAGACACATCTATACTCTAGATGTACGTGAAGATATAGCACCTACCATATGAAAACAACATGTAGTACAAAGAATTAATATATCTCTCTCTATAGTACCTGCAGCCTGCGTAGGATCCATCTGTCTGCGAGAGAGGCGGACCAAAACCAAGAAATGTTGCTCGCTCTAGAGATAGAGCGCTAATAGAGATATAGATAACTCAATATAGAAAGTCTAGATTCTATAATGTTTGCTTGACCGGATAGTGATTAGATATGGTTTTTGCGATGCGGGGTGCGTGCCATGGCCCCATCCCCATAGAAGACGAACAAAGGAAGTCGTGCCGGATTGGTTTTGTAATCTGTTGTGCGCGTCGTGCGGGGCCCATCGTGTGACCTGGCTGGATGGTTTTTTGAGGCGATATGCGTGCTTGGGCGTAGATAGAGAAAGTTGTGCCAAACTGTTTTGGAATCCATTATGCGTGTCACAGAGCCCACCGTGTGACTTGGCTGGATGGTTTTGCGATGCGATGTGCGTGACCGGCCGTGTTTAGATGGAGGGTGAATTTTTTATCCTTCTTTGACCATTAATTAGGGGTATTAAATAAAGTCAGTTTAGAAAATTACGTCCACAATCTCCTGGTAAATTCACGAGACGAATCTAATGAGACATTTGACCGTACGATTTGAGGATGATTACTGTAGCAAAATCATGGATAAATTAGGCTCATTAGATTCGTCTCGAAAAGTTACGCTCATCCGTGAACAGGTTTTACAAATAGACTTTATTTAGTACTTCATGCAAGAAAGATTTATTTTTGCAAAATTTTTTGGAGCCCCTGCTAATGCCAGACTGTTTTGCCATCTGTTGTGCGAGTCATGCGGGGCCCACCATATGATTTGGCTGCTGTCTGGACGGTTCTGCGATGCGACGTGCGTGCCTGGGTGCAGAAGAAAGCCGTGCCTGATTTGCAATCCGTTGTGTGCGTCGCACGAGACCACCGTGGGTCTTTTTTAATTCGTGTGAAAGAGTGAAAAGTGTATGCATTGGGTTATGTGCACAGAGAGAAGAAATGAACTGACACGGTTCTCGATGTAGTACGAGGTAGGAAAGTGACGTGAATTAAACAGGGCCCATGTGACTTGGCTGGATGGTTCTGCGATACGAAGCGCGTGGCCAGGCCCAGACGTAGAGAAAGTAAGGGTGTGTTTGATAAAGTTTAGTCCATGTCACATCGAACATTATGATGGTAATTAAGATGATTAAATATGACCTAATTATAAAATTAATCACAGAATCCTGGGCTAATTCACGAGACGAATCTATTAAGCCTAATTAATCTATCATTAGCAAATGGTTACTGTAGCACCACATTGTCAAATCATGGACTAATTAGGCTTAATAGATCCGTCTCGCCAATTAGCCTCCATCTGTGCAATTAGTTTTATAATTAGTCTACGTTTAATACTCTTAATTAGTAACAAGACATCCGATGTGACAGGACTAAACTTTAGTCCGTAGTATCCAAACCTGGCATAAATTGTGGAGTAAATTCCTTCTATGCCATTGAAAATTTAGTCCATCCCTTATATACCATCAAAATTTAGATCATCCCTTTAAGGCCATTGAAAATTTTACTACATCCCTTACATGCCACTACCGTTATTTTTACCCAGAAAAACCCTAGGGACGCCGTTAAAGCACCTCCATCCAACGTTGTTTTCCCGTTTTTACCCCTGTTCCGTTTTTACCCAGGGCGACGGGGGCTCCATCCGCCGTCGGCTGCGGCCCATCAGTCCCTCGCGCTCGGAACCCCATCCCAGCGCGTCCGCGACGGCGACAGCGCGCCCGCGCCCCACTCAATCGCGCCCTTGAGCCCGCCTACACCGACGCGGCTCGAGCGCGGCCGGCCGCCTGAATCGACACGGCTCCAGCGACCTCGGCACCTCGCCCGCCTGCATCGACTCCCTGTTCCCTGAAGGCTGTCGACCGTTCATGGTGCAATCCGCCCTCAAAGGCAGCCTCGGCAAGCAGTAACAGAGGCAAATCGATGGGTTGAAGCTGTGCTTGGTCAAGTATCAACATGTAAGTAGCTTTGCAGTTAGCTCGTAAATAATGCTCTTTTGCAATGGCCCATATGACCATATTGTATTTCTTTTGCATCCAGTGTAAAATCACTCACGAGCTCTGTATCTTGCAACCGGTTGAGGAGTCGGAGAAGGAAGAGCAGGAGCTAAAATTTATTGCAGAATGCAGATACGTATTAGTATTTATTGTTTTGCACACACATAGTTCTTTAGACGTGCACATACAGAGTATTGTTGTTGAATGTAATGGCATAGAAGGATAGTTCATCCTTTTCTTCTAGGGGTATTGTTGTCTTTTTGACCTTTGGTTAACAGTGATGTGGCTGTTCTATGACTGCAATGGCATACAAGGTGTTGACGCAGAAATCGGTCAACACACGAGAGCGCTAGTTCACGCGGGTCGCAAAGGACCAGATTGCAGCTGCCTCCGCACTGACCGGTCAGACCGGTCACCTGCACCGGTCAGACCGGTTACGGCGGTGAGCTACGGGGTAAAACCCTAAAAACGCCTCCCGGAAGGATCCGTCAGGGAGAACGTCGTCAGGGGTGCCCTAGGGTCGGCAGGCCACCTAGGATGCCTTCAAACGTCGCGGAGACGCAGGAAGAACAGCAAGTAGGGTTAGAAAAGCTAGGGTTTGGAGATGCAAAAAGTAAAGGATAAAAGTAGTAAATTTGATAGATTCGATTGTTGTGTCTTCAATCGGCCGAATCCCCTTATATTTATAGGGAGGGTAGGTCTTGTCCTGCAAGAAAACCAAGTTACAACTCGTTACAATCTCGGAATCCAATTTTTAGAGTCCTAGTCGGATTACAACTCAGGTGACCGGTCTGACCGGTCCCCCGCACCGGTCAGACCGGTCCGGGCGTGCCAGCACCTCGTGCCGTCTTCTGTCTTGCTTCTTGTCTTGCTCCATGCGCCGTCTTTTGCCTTGCAATCCTCCTGGTCTTCATGCCAATTTTGGTTGTCAACATATGCCCCCCTGTTTTTGGTAAAGCTTGCGTACCATAAAACACGCTAGTACAAAAATTGTCATCTAAGGACGATGTTTTAACATAATTCATCGGTCATTATAATTTTTCTAAGGGCGATATTCAAATATCGGCCATACGCCACTTCATGCCTCTTGCCAAACACTAGGATAGTACTTCTTCAAGTACCTCCCGTTCAACGCCTTGGGCAAACGTCCTCCTTGCAATGTCTCCACCCTGTAGGAATTCCCGCCATTGATCTTGAATACTTTATATGGACCTTCCCAACTCGGAGACCACTTGCCGAACTTATTGTCTTTAGTACCAAGTGGCAATATTGTCTTCCACACTAGATCACCAACTTGAAAAGTCTTCTCTTTAACCTTCTTGTTGTATGCTCTAGCAACTCGGATCTTGTCTTTCTCAATTTCCTTAAGAGCTTGTAAACGCTTATCGGTCACTTCATCAATGTTATCCATCATCAAATCATAGTACTCACCAACCGAAAGCTTATTTTGTCTAGCAAGTCTATAAGCGTCCAGATTTACCTCTATGGGCAAAACGGCCTCTTGACCATAAATAAGCTCAAAAGGAGTGACTTTTGTAGCACCATGTCTTGATATACGATGAGCCCATAAGGCTTCAGACAAGACTTCATGCCATCTTCGGGGATTCTCTTCTATCTTCTTCTTGATCAACTTTATCAAAGTCTTGTTACTAGACTCGGCCTGTCCATTGGCCTGAGCATAGTATGGAGATGAATTGAGCAATTTGATCTTGTACATATCGGCAAAAGATCGCACTTCCTTAGACATAAAAGATGTGCCCTGATCTGTAGTCAAAGTTTGTGGAATGCCGAATCTGTGAATAATATGCTCAGTAATAAACTCAATTACCTCCTTGTGGGTCATATTCTTGAGAGGAACTGCTTCGGTCCATTTAGTGAAGTAATCCGTAGCAACTAACACGAAGCGATGTCCCTTTGAAGAAGAAGGATGTATTTCTCCAATGAAATCCAATCCCCATCCACGAAAAGGCCAAGGTTTAATGATAGGATGAAGTAATGCAGCAGGTACCATCTGAATATTACCAAACTTCTGACATTCCTCACATCCTTTATAATAACGAAAACAATCGGCCATCATTGTAGGCCAATAAAATGAAGCTCGCCTAAGCAACCACTTCATCTTAGGAGCCGATTGATGCGTTCCACAAATTCCTTCATGAACTTCACCCATGGCCACTCTAGCTTGATCAGCACCCAAGCATTTAAGCAATAAATCATCGGCGGTACGACGATGCAACTCATCGTCAACTAAAATATATTTGAAAGCCAAACGCCGAGTTTTCCTGTCTGTTCCAGAACTAGGATTTCTTAAATACTTGATAATGGGCACTCTCCAATCATCAACTTCGGCCTTTTGATTTTGAGAATTTTCAGCGGCCGAATTTGAACCTGCAGACGCCTGACCAGTCTGACCGGTGACCGGATCGGTCTGACCGGTCGCTGTGGACTCATGACCGGTCTGACCGGTCCGGCATCGGTCTGACCGGTGCGGCTCTGTTCTGCTGCAATTGTTAGAGCTTCTCCATTGGCAATTGCAATCAACGGCTTTTTCTTATGAAAGTGTCTCTTCTGGACATTATAGCCTGATGCTTGCTGCGCCAAAGTATTAGCTCTAGGATTATCACATCTTGGTACGTGATAAATGGTGAATTCATCAAAACGTGGTATAATATCAAGGCACTTGTCAAGATAGATATTCAACGAACTTTCAAAACATTGACAAACCTTAGACACTTGCTGCACAACCAATAATGAATCACCAAAGGCTTCAACATGTTTTACTCTCATGTCATGCAAAATTTCTAATCCGAATAATAGAGCTTCATATTCGGCTTGATTATTCGTGCATTCAATCTCTAATCGGCTAAGAGCTTCAAAAACAGCCCCATTAGGAGAAACAAGAACAATTTTAATTCCGCGTCCGTTCTTGCAAACCGATCCATCAAAATGCAATTTCCATGGAGTAAAAGTCATGTAATCAATTTCTAAATCATGCTCATCCTTAATCCGATGTTCAACAATAAAATCAGCTACAATTTGGCCTTTCATAGATTTCAAAGGTTCACAAGCCAAATCATACTCAATAAGCGCATATGCCCACTTTCCGATTCTTCCACTCAAAATCGGCCTATGCAACATATACTTGATAACATCGGCTTGACACGCAACTATGCAAGTACTAGATAACAAATAATGTCTCAACTTTGTACAAGCATAATATAAAGACAAGCATAATTTCTCAATAGGTTTATACCTTGTTTCCGCATCCAAAATCCTTCGACTCAAGTAGGTAATAATGTGCTCCTTGCCGTTTGTTTCTTGAGTCAAAACAGCTCCAATAACATTATCTTCGGCCGAAAGATAAAGCCTAAATGGCACCCCATTCTTAGGCGCTTTAAGCACAGGCGGCGAAGATAAGTACTTCTTGATTTCATCAAAGGACTCTTGCTGCTTTGCCCCCCAAATAAAATCGGCTTCATTCTTTAACCGAAGTATAGGAGTAAAAGCACTAACTTTCCCGGACAGGTTAGAAATAAACCTCCTCAAGTAATTAATCTTGCCCAAGAATTTCTGTAAATCATGCTTGCAAGTAGGCGCTTTGATCTTCTCAATAACACTAATTTTCTTAGGATCTATCTCTATGCCCCTTTCATGTACCATGAAGCCTAAGAATCTTCCAGCCGATACACCAAATGCACATTTTAATGGGTTCATCTTCAGACCATACCGACGCATTCTTTCAAAGGCAAGACACAAATCAGCCAAGTGAGAGTTTAATCCAGCCGATTTGACAACAATATCATCAATATAGACTTCTAGGATAACACCAAGTAAGTCATGAAATATTAAATTCATTGCCCTTTGATAAGTAGCGCCGGCATTCTTTAAACCAAAAGTCATCACAACCCATTCAAATAAACCAACAAAGCCGGGACATTTAAAGGCCGTTTTGTATACGTCTTCCTCGGCCATAAAGATTTGATTATATCCCGCATTGCCATCAAGAAAGCTAATAACCTTATGTCCAGAAGCATCATTAATAAGCATATCGGCTATAGGCATAGGATATTCATCTTTGGGAGTCGCTCTATTAAGATCTCTAAAATCAATGCACACTCTAATTTTATTAGAACCTTTCTTCTCAACAGGCACAATATTAGAGATCCATTCAGCATAGCGACATGGCCGAATAAATTTAGCTTCAAGCAAACGATT
This sequence comes from Alloteropsis semialata, assembly GCA_004135705.1. NCBI lineage: Eukaryota > Viridiplantae > Streptophyta > Magnoliopsida > Poales > Poaceae > Alloteropsis > Alloteropsis semialata. Next base: position 59,669,258 of record CM014276.1, read on the forward strand.
AACCTCTTCTTTTATGCGATCATAAAACAAAGGATTAAATCGTCTATTGCCCTGTTTATATGGCCTAAAACCAGGTTTAATCGGTAAACGATGTTCAACTAAATCACGACTTAAACCAGGCATCTCATGATACTCCCAAGCAAAGCAATCAGAATATTCTTTCAATAACTCGATTAATACAACCTTATAATCGGTTTTCAAATTTTGATTTACAAAAGTCGGCCTTGGAATAGAACCATCACCTATGTCTATCTTTTCTAAAGGATCAGCCGACGTAAATCCTTGTCCTAACTTCTCTACTTCTTCAAAGTCATTAATGGCTTCACATGCATCGTTCATATCGGACCGATAATGCTCCACCCTTTCCTTCAACCACTTCTCGCTTGTATCCATCTACTCTTCATTATCTGAATCAACCGATTTTGACACCGGCCTTAGAGCAGCGGACACGAAGCCATCCTTAGTACAAGCAAGGAACTCAAAGTTCGAAATATCAATCCCGGTCAAGCACTTGACATTATCATGAGTTCCCAAAATAGATGCATCGGCCATAGCAACACATGCCGAAGTATCCGCATGAACAACCTCAACTTCGTCACCAACCCACTGAATTAAGCATTGATGCAAAGTAGAAGGCACACATTGATTTGCATGAATCCAATCGCGCCCCAAAATAATACTGAAGTTACCTTGCACCTCCGTAACGAAGAAAGCAGTTGCCAGCGTCTTGCTCCCAATGGTAAGCTCCAAGGATGCAACTCCATTGGCACTCATCGGTTCTCCTCCTCCAACGCCGCTGATCGTCATGCTCGTCTTGATAAGCTCGCTGTCCAAACCTCTCAATTTCTTGTACAAGGTGTATGGCATGAAGTTCACAATAGCACCACCATCAACAGGCATCCTAGAAATCGGCTTTCCTTTAATGTGACCCTTCACATAAAGAGCTTTCAGATGATTATCCGATTCTAATGGCCTCTGAAACACAGCGTTCTTGGGAGCAAAATCAACTTGAGCCACTCGTTCATCATCTCCGACAAAGCAATAGTCGGCGTTCAAATAAATATTATTGATATCCATGTGAGTTCTGCTGAGTGAAGGCTCAAAATCAACAGCTTCGTACTCATTGCCCATCTGAGTATCTGAAATAGCGGTGGGCGGAATCGAAACTTTAGCCGAAGACGAAAATGCATCGGCCACTGACTCTCTGGGCGACACCGGTCTGACCGGTTCTCCCTGACCGGTCTGACCGGTTCCGGTTGCCAGAACCGGAACAGCGCTGGGGCACCGGTCTGACCGGTCAGGGACACCGGTCTGACCGGTCTCGGCCACGTCAGCCGAAACTGCTGCAGATGGTTCGGCCTTTTCTGGTGTCTTGGCCTGAACATCTTGATTATCAAAATCATCCTTAGAATTCTGACCAGCTGCTGGAATCATCGGTTTAACCTCATTGAACCACTCCTCCCGCTTCTTAGCCGATTCTTCCTCCCTTTGCTTCTGAGTGCGCAACCGCTGCAATCTCCTCTTCTGAGAATGAGCTAAGCTAGGAGGACACCATTTTGGCTGTGTATACTGAGGCAATGGCACCTTCTTCACCTTTTTTGCGGCCGATGTGCCAATAACATTAGGCCCATCTGCCATAGATGTGTCAACTGCCATGGAGCCAATTTGAATCATACTCTTCACAATTGGCTTTGGAATCACAGGAGCAGGCTCTTCTTTCTTCGGAATTGGGCGATACTCCTGCCTGGCCGGCTCTTTGCCCGGCCTCCTCTGGTGACTGGTCTGACCGGTTGGCGGCACCGGTCTGACCGGTGGCTGCTGTGGCGCCACAGCCGCCGGTCTCTGTGGAGCACCGGTCTGACCGGTCGGAGGCACCGGTCTGACCGGTCCGTGCTGCTGGGGCACGAACATCTGCCTTGGTTGAAATCCTGCAGGCCTAGGCTGTTGTGGAGTTATTCTGGCATGAACAGGAGCTCCAGGCCGTGGTTGGTTAGGTGCAGGACAGTAAGGCACGTACATAATCCCATCCCTCCAAATAGGCTGAGGAGGGGGAGGTGGAAACGGCCTCCATGGCCCAGAAGGACCAGCACCATGAGATGAGCTTGGACCCTGATTCCACTGTCCTCTTGGTGCCTTCATCATACCAGAATTCCTTGGTGGTGAACTTGGTCTCTTTTTTTGGTGGCTGATCTTGTTGAACGGCCGCGTTGTGCATATGCTTCGCCATGACTTGATCAAAGGTCGCTTTTGGCTTGAATGTCTTCCCCTGATCTTTGTCCGGGTTCGTCTTCCAAGTTCCTACTTCAGGACGTTTAGGAACAAACGTTCGGACCGGCCTCTGGGCCGGACCGGTCTGACCGGTCATAGCAACCGGTCTGACCGGTGCCCCCTGGGCAGCAGGAGCAACCGGCCTTTGATCCCGCGCTTGAGAGCTTGATTCTCCCCTAATTTCAGAATTCTTCACTGTAATAGTCAAGGTCTTCTTTCCATCAGAAGCTTGCTTCATCACAACCTCTCTCTCAAGCACTTTGTCAGTTTCCATCACCTTCCTTGGTTCACCAATCACAACATTCTTGCCTCCTGTCGTATCGGCATTGTCGGGCCGAACCAACATCTTGGCATCCTGAAGATCCATAGTATTGACCATCATGTTGTTGACTGGAGACGGGCGCTTGTCCACTTGCATTTCACTCAAACTCAATCGTCCATTATTTAAAGCCGATTGAATCTGTCGACGAAAGAAATTACAATCATTAGTCGCATGAGAAAATGAGTTATGAAATTTACAATAAGCACGCCGTTTTAACTCCTCAAGTGATGGAATATTAAAAGAACATTTGATATATCCATTCTTATGTAATTCATCAAAAATCTTATCACACTTGGATACATCAAAAGTAAATTTCATCTCCCCTGCCGATTCTTATGAGTCGGCTTTAGAGATGTGCAAGTAAAAGCTTTATTAGATACTGGCCATACAAATTCAGCAGCCAACACCTCATGAGATTCAGCATCGGAGCTACAAGAATCACATTCTACATTGTGCACACTAGCCCGATGAGTCCTATGACTTTCTTTTAGATCTTTACTTCGGCTTTCAGCAGCCAAAGCTCTTTGATGCAATTGATTTACGCTATAGAATTCAGAATTCTCTAGTTTATCTTTAATATGAGAGCGCAAACCATTGAAAGCCAAATCAGCAAGATCCTTTTCGGCAATAGTAACACCGAAGCAACGGTTTTTAGTATCACGGAAACGTTTAATATAATCATTAACAGTTTCATCCCGCGATTGCCTAACCGATGTGAGATGTGACAATTTAAGCTCATTACTGCCAGAAAAGAAGTGATCATGAAATTTTTGCTCTAACTGTTCCCATGAAGTAATAGAATGAGGAGCTAAAGATGCAAACCATGAGAAAGCTGTACCAGTTAGAGACAAAGAAAATAAGCGCACTTTTAAAGCCTCACTAGAGCCAGAATCGCCTAGTTGTGCCATGTATTGACTAATATGCTCAAAAGTGCTTTTAGTATCCTCCCCATTAAATTTAATAAAATCAGGAAGTCTAAATCCAGCAGGGAAAGGAACTAAATCAAAGCGAGGAACATAAGGCTTTTGGTACAACCTAGCCTTATCCCTTACATCTACTCCCAAATTCTCCTTCAAAGAGGTAGCCAAATCAAGTTTGTATTTAGAAAATATTTTATCTAAATACTCTAGTGAATTGTCCTGAAAATTTGGCTGTTGGGTGTTTTGTACAGGAGTATAAGGTAAATTCCCCGTTTCTGAACCACCAGGACCGGTCTGACCGGTGCCCGTGACCGGTCTGACCGGTTGGGGCAGCGCCAACTGGTTGGCTGCACCCGACCCTCTAGGGCCGGTCTGACCGGTCACGGCGACCGGTCTGACCGGTTGATGCTGGCCAGGCTGGTTGGCCGACATCATCCCTTGCATTTGTTGGCCGTACCTCCCAAAGAGCTCGTAAGGTACAGGGCCTTGTGCAAATAATTGTTGTACTGCTGAGGGTACAGAATGTCTATAGTTTGGATTTTGCGGGGTGAAATTTGCAACTTCATTACTAATCCGGCCTTGGTTAACCGAATTAGGAAAAGTCACGAATGGTTGAGGTGCAGTAGGCCTAGAAACCATTGGATTGAATGGAGTAACAGATTGGCCCTCAAAATAATTCAACGGCATACCAAACGTAGGTTGTTCAACAGGTTTTGTTGCCGGTGCTTTAAAATCAGGCGCAATAGGTACTTTGGGAATCAAAAGATTGGGATCGGTGGCAGGTTGTTCAACCATGGGTTGTTTGCCTTCCGATTCTAATTTTTTGTTCATCATCCAATTAACTAATTTAACATTATTCGCTACCATCATATCCTCCATGTACTTAAGAAAAGCTTCGTGAGAGTTTTCGTCATCTTGTACCTGTGGGATTGGTGATGAAGATGTAGCAGTTGCGTCTACCTCCTTGAACTTGGAGACCACGCCCTTGCGGTCCTTCTTGAAGTGCGAGAGGTAGTAGAGCCGATCTTCTTCTGCCTTCTTCTTCATGTACTCTTCGAGTCCTTGACGATCTTCGGCAGAAAGTTCATCGTCCTTTACGGTGACGATGTTCTCGAGATCCAACTCAGTATTGGCACCCATCTAGATTGAATTAGATAGAACGGTTGCAAAAACCAGATCTCCAATTCCCCAGCGGAGTCGCCTGTCGGGGTTCTTTACCGCCGGCAAATAATATCGGGGATTGCGCGTCGGGCCTCGGGTGGTAGTGCAAAAGGACACGGGGGTTTATACTGGTTCGGGCCACCCCTGGGGTGTAAGACCCTACGTCCAGTTCGTGCTGCTCGTGTTATTTGCACTGGTTTGTAGTAGGGGGTACAAAGAGGGCGAGAGAGGGACTAGCTCCCAAGTCTCTGGAGTGCGAATCGAGCTCAGTCCAGTGACCGGCTGGAGGAAGAAGAAAGTCGAGGGAGAGAACTCCTCGGGTGAGAAGAGAGGCTCCCTGCCTCCCGTAGGAGGCCCAGGAGAGAAGAGGAAAAGAGTCCGTTGCCCCTCGCAGGGGGCCTGGCCCTCCCTTTTATAGTTCAAGGGGAGCCAGTAAAGAATAAGAGAAAGAGTACAGTCAAAGGGTAAGACGGGAAAAAAGGAGGCGCGCCTGCCCATGCTGTGGGGCCCGTCGTCCTTCCGAGCGCTGTAGCCATGTCCTGCTGGTGTCAGTTGCGTCAGGGAGTGGTTGGCACAGTGTAGCAGCTTGACTCCGGGTGCTTCGGTCTTCCCGGTGGTTGCTTCGTTGCGAAGGAGCGAACCAGTCGGAGACGGAGATCTTGTCGGGCGAATCGGAGTCCTGTCGGGTGATGGAGCAGCTTGTCGGGCGAGACGGAGAGTAGCCGGGCGAATCGAAGCCTTGTCGAGAGGGTCGTGAAGCTTGTCGGGCGAGCGTGCAGCTTGAGCATGCAACTCCTCGGGCAGGTACGTAGCTTGGGCATGCAACTCGTCGGGCACGGAGACCACTCGGGCGAACTGCGAGCCTGTCGGGCGTACGCCTTGTCGAGCGAGGCGTGATTCCTGTCGGGCGGGGCGAAGTCCACTCGGACCGCAGGTCGCGTGGCCCCGTCGTGCATGGCAGGTGGATTCCGCAGTGTAAAATCCTCCGGGAGCGCGGAACGGTGCCCGGACCGAGCTCCACGTGGTATTTGTGCTGTAGACGAGTAGATGCAGTCGCCCTGGGATGTTGCGCCGTGTTTTGCGTTCGTTGCCTCTACTCGGGAGCGCGGGACGGTGCCTGCTGAGTCCAGGGACCAGCCCCGTTATTCGTGTAGGCAGGTATACCCGCAAGCAACCATGCATGTATATGCACACACGTATGTATGCACCTCCTAGACAATATTCATGCACGACCGCCCATGCATGCACAGGAGAGGGGATTTTTTAGAGAGAGAGATGCAAATGCATGCAAGGTGGGTATTAATGTATGCTATTTGGTTTTTGGCCGTTTTCCTTCATAAAAATAAATGGCATGCATTAAGGCCAGCGAACCACTCGGATGGGCTCCAAACCACTCGGAAGTGCCTTGCCTGATGTCATATGACGTCGTGGTTTTGATTTTTAATCGCTGTCATTGGATACCCCTAATATTGGTATCCGACAGTAGCCCCCGAGCCTGGGAGCGAGTCGCAGACTCGGTCGCGGGCTGAATTTATTGTGATGTCGAGAAAGCGGTGGAGTTTCGGGTGGGGGCGCGCGAGCGCACCCGCCGGGTGTAGCCCCCGAGCCTGTGGGCGAGTGGTACACTTGCTCGCAGGTTTATGGCATTTGTGCGGTGATTCGTTGCAAATTATGCGACCGCGCTGCTGGTCTCCGTTAGCGATTTCGACCCCGTGTGTATCCCGAGACCGGGGTTCGGACGGGGATTCGTTTCGTCTTTTTGCGTTTTTCCTTACGTCGTAACCCCTCATGCATCTCTTTTTTTTCGTAAGAGGTGGAGGGGCCGGACCGAGCCGTATTTTTGCCTCGTTGGCCGAAAATGCGGTGTCCGTGTGAGCTAATAACGGGCCAGTTCGAGTGAAGCCACGGCATCCCGGTCGAGGGGTTCCGATCGGACCAGCTGGTGGCCAGCTTCAGATTCTTGGTGGCGAGATCATCTAGTTACCGAGTCCGTTCGTTGGGACTCGGCGGCCCGCTGCCTTTCCGTTCGGGGGAAAAACCATGACCATTCTTGCCATCAAGACTCGAACGCAGTTTGGGATGCCCGCGACGCTCGTGCGCCCGGGTACTGGCCGCTGGTGGACCCATCCCTTGCTGCCCCTCGCTCGACAAGGTGACCGGGGGCGGCTGTAGAACCCTTCGACGGGCCAGCCTTCGAACCCCCGTCGGGATCACCTGTCAGGTCGACTGTCGGAGTCGTCCGTCCCGATGCCCAGCCCCCGAGCGCAGGGCTGCGAGGGGCCGTTAGGGCCGGCGGGAGCCGCTTAGTTTAGAGAGTTCGAAGAGCGCGTTTCGGAAATCGATCGTGTGCGTATGCTTGACCCCGTGCGCCGAGGTCGGGCGAGACAAAAGGTGTCGTTCCCTGTATGTAGGAGTTGCTGCAAGCTTACCTGAACTTGCCATGCCGAGCTGCAAAAGACAGCGTAATGCAAAAACGTTGCGTAAAGCGAGAAGTCGGGAATTATTCGTTACTATCGGAAAGTTGCGTACGCCCTGCCTTTATTAGGCTACGTATTTCCTCGGGTAGTTGGCTTGTCGCGTGTTAAGCACCAAACCCCACTGACCTCTGCTCGCAGAGAGGGCGGCTTACCGCGGACTACACTGCTCAGCGGGGAGGCTTAGGTGTAGGCGGCGCGCATGACGAGGTTTCACGGATGAGGCCGTCGCTACCCGAGTACTTTAGCGGCACCCAAAATAGGCATGCGGGACTGTAAAAGGAAATGCATGGAAATACGAAGGATCGTAGTAAAGCTTAGCTGTTTTAGCTTCTCGTCGTTGAAGCTGAGTCGAGCGAGCCGTCCGAGTCGGGGCGGCACACTCCTTTGGAGTCGAGGTCGGGTCGGTCGGAGTCGAGGTCGGGGCGCGCGTACTCCTTTGGAGTCGAGGTCGGGTCGGTCGGAGTCGAGGTCGGGGCGCGCGTACTCCTTTGGAGTCGAGGTCGGGTCGGTCGGAGTCGAGGTCGGGGCGCGCACTCCTTTGGAGGCGCGGCCGAGTCGTTCGGAGTCGAGGTCGGGGCGCGCACTCCTTTGGAGTCGAGGTCGGGTCGGTCGGAGTCGAGGTCGGGGCGCGCACTCCTTTGGAGGCGCGGCCGAGTCGTTCGGAGTCGAGGTCGGGGCGCGCACTCCTTTGGAGGCGCGGCCGAGTCGTTCGGAGTCGAGGTCGGGGCGCGCACTCCTTTGGAGGCGCGGCCGAGTCGGTCGGAGTCGAGGTCGGGGCGCGCACTCCTTTGGAGGCGCGGCCGAGTCGGTCGGAGTCGGTCGGAGTCGAGGTCGGGGCGCGCACTCCTTTGGAGGCGCGGCCGAGTCGTTCGGAGTCGAGGTCGGGGCGCGCACTCCTTTGGAGGCGCGGCCGAGTCGTTCGGAGTCGAGGTCGGGGGGCGCACTCCTTTGGAGGCGCGGCCGAGTCGTTCGGAGTCGAGGTCGGGCGGCGGTCGGCGGAGCGGGCGCTGGTCGGGGCGGCGCTGGTAGCCAACGTGATTACGTCGGTCGGCGCTGCAGCTCTCTCTGTTGTTGTGTCGTGCGCTCGTTCGGGGGCGTGCCTCGCCGTGGCGGCCCTGCGCGAGATCATGAAAACAAAAAGCTGTTACAGGTTAGTTGAGGTCCTTTGCGGACTTCGGGCACGGTCGTCCTGCCGCGGTGTTCCTCGCGAGGGTCGCCCACTACTGCTGCGCCGCGGGAGCGCGGCCGCGTGGTGTCGATGCTGCCGTTGGCGGGGTCGCGGTCGCTGTTGGTGACGTCGGGGCTGCTGCAGCTCGGTCGGTGGGCCTGCTCGGGGACGTCGTTGGCGGAGTTGGTCGGGACTGCTGCAGCTCGGTCGGCGCGCCTGCTCGGGGACGTCGTTGGCGGAGTTGCGGCCGCCGTTTACGCTGCCGGAGCCATCAGCCCGTTGGGCGGAGTCGCGGCCGCCGGTGCCGCCGCCGTCGTCGTCGTCGCAGTTGACAGCGTTGGGGTCGTCGTCGCGGCCGTCGGTGCCGCCGCCGTTGTCGTCGCCGCAGTTGACAGCGTTGTGGTCGTCGTCGCGGCCGTCGGTGCCGCCGCCGTTGTCGTCGCCGCGGTTGCGTCCATCGGGGACGCCACCGTCGTCGTGGTTGGCCACCCGGGACCTGCAAGTAAAAAGACGTGACGCGCAAAGGCCCCACGGTGGGCGCCAACTGTCGGGGTTCTTTACCGCCGGCAAATAATATCGGGGATTGCGCGTCGGGCCTCGGGTGGTAGTGCAAAAGGACACGGGGGTTTATACTGGTTCGGGCCACCCAGGGGGTGTAAGACCCTACGTCCAGTTCGTGCTGCTCGTGTTATTTGCACTGGTTTGTAGTAGGGGGTACAAAAAGGGCGAGAGAGGGACTAGCTCCCAAGTCTCTGGAGTGCGAGTCGAGCTCAGTCCGGCGACTGGCTGGAGGAAGAAGAAAGTCGAAGGAGAGAACTCCTCGGGAGAGAAGAGAGGCTCCCTGCCTCCCGTAGAAGGCCCAGGAGGGAGGAGGGAAAGAGTCGATCTTGCCTCACGCAGGAGGCCTGGCCTTCCCTTTTATAGCTCAAGGGGGAGCCAGTAAAGAATAAGAAAAAGGGTACAGTCAAAGGGCAAGACGGGAAAAAAGGAGGAGTGCCTGCCCTTGCTGTGGGGCCCGTCGTCCTTCCGAGCACTGTAGCCATGTCCTGCTGGTGCCAGTTGCGTCAGGGAGTGGTTGGCACAGTGCAGTAGCTTGACTCCGAGTGCTTCGGTCTTCTCGGAGGTTGCTTGGTTGCGAAGAGTCGAACCAGTCGGAGGCGGAGACTTGTCGGGCGAATCGGAGTTCTGTCGGGCGATGGAGCAGCTCCTCGGGCGAAGGGGCTGCTTCTCGGGCGGGACGGAGCAGCTCGTCGGGTGAATCGGAGAGTGCTCGGGCGCTACCTGCAACTCGTCGGTCGAGACGGAAACCACTCGGGCGTAACTTACCAGCTACTCGGGCGCCGGACCGAAATCCACTCGGGATGTCCAGCTACCCGGGGCCAGAATGAAATCCACTCGGGCAAGGCAATGGGATTCTCGCCGGTGGTGCATGCATGCAGGTCCTGCACGCCCCTCACTGGTGGTGCATGCATGCATGTACTGCATGCTCCTTGCCGGAGGTGCATGCAGGTACGCGAGCACATGCACCTTTTGCTGCGTGAGATTAAATCCAAGAGGTTCTCCGTTATACGCACCCAAAGAAAGCTACCAGAAGATTACTAGCTCTTTGCTAATCGCACAAAGGAGATGTATATCAAGCTGCAGGTTATTTTTAATCGGCTGTCATTGGGTACCCCTAATATGGGTATCCGACACTGGCCGACCAGGGCCCCGGCGTCAACTCCTCGGAGCTCGCGCGTCCTCGCCGCCGCCTGTGCTGCCTAACGCCGGGCCCCGCCGCCATTAATCCCCGCCCAAGCTCCTCGCCGGCCCGCCGAGCTACCGCCTCCCCCTCACCGCCTATAAAAGCCGGCCATCACCCCGAGCTTCACCACTCCACTTCCCCAGCACCTCCACTCGCCTTGCCAAGCCGCGTAGCGCCGCTCCTCCGCTCCCCTTGCCGTGCGCCGCCGCTCACCACCACCGCCGCCCGCTCAGCCGCCTCCCTCCCCGTCGCCAGCTTCCCTCGCGCCGCCCCGGACCAAGGTGAGGCGGGGAATCTCTTCCCCTCGCCGTCCCCGTGCTCCTGCGCCGCCCTGTAGCCCTCGCCGCGGCCCGGAGGACCGGGAACGCCGGCGCCGCCGCCGCCCGGCGCCCCCATTCCCCCTCCTCTGTTCGGGCCGGCGAAGAAAGAAGGGAGAAGGCCGGCGAATTCGCGCTTAACCCCCTGGCCTATCCTCTAAACCATAAAGAGCCCCCCTTTTAGAAAAAAAACTACAGAAAACCCCCTGCTCCCTTCCAAATTCATATACACACCCTTTTCCCTTTGGAAGAAACTCCAGAAAACCCCTTAGCCTTTTTGACAAATCACAAATAAGCCCCTGTTTGTTTACCAAATCCTCCAACCACTTATCCAATATCACAACCATGCCCTTCCACCACATAAAACCTTCATATATAAGCCCCTGGCCCTTTATAATTATTATAAAGAGGTCCTAAAACCCCCGTTTAAGCCCTAAACCTCCCTTAACTCGTCATTTCATGCGCCAAATTTCTCCAGATTTCCACCAAACTCGAACACGTCTCTCTTTCATCCATTCCGGCCGAGCTTTATACAAATCATCCCAAAATAATTCCTTTTCCTATTTTATTTTGTTATTTCCTGTTTCCAACTCATCGGTAAAGGAATGTGTTTTCTTATTGTGTGTTTGTTTGATCGTGCCCTAGATGACGGAGTGAACGAGGAGGAGCAGTACCGCGAGCAGGACTACGCAGGAGAGTACCGCGAGCCCGACCCCGAAGAGTTGTACCGCGAGCAGGAACTCCCGGAAGCTTTTGTTGACGGCAAGTCCAATCCCATCCTTTGATGCATGTTTATCCCATGATTTATAAACACAACCTATTAAGCCTTTGATATTGCATTCTGTTTTATTGTCAAAACCCGATTGGTTAGCCACCCCTTGATTGCTATGATATTCCTTGACAACCTAGTTATCACTAAATATGATATGCTCTGTTTAGATGATAACCAACTCTAGAATGCTTAGGATTTGTTACTCATTACTCAATCATGACTATACACTTGTTTTATCAAAGAATAAATGTGTGAGTGTGGAAATTGGGTTTTGGGTTTGAAAAGAAAGAAACTGTGTGGATAAAATGGATGGGTATTGTCTTTGTGAAATACCTTTTGGAGGCTTGTACCTTTGTGGTTAAGCAAGTTGGGAGATATCCATTTTGTCCGGTTTTAAACCGAGGTGATGTGTCATCTTGCCTAACCCAACTGTTCTCGTACAACCACTCGACTCTTGTATGGTGCAAGGGCTTAGTCTAAATCCCACTAGTCGTCTGTTAGTTGTCTGGAGGCAGGTGTGCAGCGGGAAAACCAAGTGCCGTCTTAGTGACATGGTTGCCGTCTTAGTGACATAAACCCCTTGGTGCTTTCTCGTGATGGCTAGGCAGTTTTGGCTATGGTGGGTAATGACTTCGATAGGATCCGCACTGACACTAAGGTGATCGTGTTGCGGTACCCTACTTGTGGTGAAAGTGTACACCTCTGCAGAGTTTCCAAACTATTCGAATAGCCGTGCCCACGGTTATGGGCGAGTTATGGCTTGGTCACAATACTAAGGTTTTGGGATGGGTTGGAGTGTGTGGTTTTGGAATGAGTTCGGCTTTGTGCCAAAAGCTACGGCGGATGGGAAATCCGGTAGCATTTAAAAGATGGATCCTTTGTGGATCAACCCCACTTAATGACTTGTTACTAAAACTTGCTTTGCTAAAATATACCTTGATAACCCGTGCATGTGTTAAAACTAGCTTTTTGGCAAAAATAAAATCTAGCCTTATCCTTGATATTCCTTGTGCATAATTCTGTGTTAACCCCTCCGTGGGTGTGATTGGGCTTGTTGAGTACTTTTGTACTCACCCTTGTTATTGTTAATCCAGAAGAAGACCCGGACTTTGTTGAGGACGCTGAATAGGTGGTCGCTTCCGCACCCAACTTTGCCTGTGGAGTTTGGTCCCGCCCAAGATGGCTTCGTTGTCGCAGAACTCTGATCCCTTGGTTGAACCGTTCTGGTTCATCCTTTGGCTTACCGCAGTAGTTTACCTTTTAGCTATCCTAGTTTGTATTAGGTGCCCGCTTCCTCGTGGGTTGTAAGTTTTTGTATCATCTGTTGAATAAATGTGTATCAGCCTCCTGGGACTGATAATTTGTATCATATTTAGTCTCTGCTTAGGCAGGGGCGCTTCAGTAAGCAGCTGCTGGCAGTGCTGATGCGCGCGTGAACGGGTAAGCTTGGCCAGCCGAACGTGCTCCGTTTCTCTGTGCTCAGTCGCAGTTCGCCGCCGTCCAAGGAATTCACTGGCGTCTTGCCCTTTCCATTCGTTTCTTGCCACAAGTGAGCGTC
>CM014276.1:59682964-59739974 GCA_004135705.1 Alloteropsis semialata
GCTACGGGGTAAAACCCTAAAAACGCCTCCCGGAAGGATCCGTCAGGGAGAACGCCGTCAGGGGTGCCCTAGGGTCGGCAGGCCACCTAGGACGCCTTCAAACGTCGCGGAGACGCAGGAAGAACAGCAAGTAGGGTTGGAAAAGCTAGGGTTTGGAGATGCAAAAAGTAAAGGATAAAAGTAGTAAATTTGATAGATTTGATTGTTGTGTCTTCAATCGGCCGAATCCCCTTATATTTATAGGGAGGGTAGGTCTTGTCCCGCAAGGAAACCAAGTTACAACTCGTTACAATCTCGGAATCCAATTTTTAGAGTCCTAGTCGGATTACAACTCAGGTGACCGGTCTGACCGGTCCCCCGCACCGGTCAGACCGGTCCGGGCGTGCCAGCACCTCGCGCCGTCTTCTGTCTTGCTTCTTGTCTTGCTCCATGCGCCGTCTTTTGCCTTGCAATCCTCCTGGTCTTCATGCCAATTTTGGTTGTCAACACAAGGAAGGACCTAAATTTCAATGGCATAGAAGGGATGTGTTAAATTTTCAATGGCATACAACGAATTCTCTCTAAATTGTGCCGGACTGTTTTGCCATCCGTTGCGCGTGTCAGCGGGTCCACCATGTGACCTGGCTAGGTGATGCGGTGCGTGAGCCGTGTGGGTCCATAGAAAAAAAGAAGAAGAAGGACCCACTTGTTAGCGGGAGAGACGACCAAAATCTCGAAATACCGCGAGATTTTGTGAAAAGAGATAGATACTATACCTTGCTCTGGATCGAAGTATCGAACAATTCAGGTACCTAAATGCAAAAAGGTACTGTGCTCAGCAAGCTACCAGCCCCTAGGCGACCACGACTCCGAACTCCACGAGCCACGAGTCCGCCGTATCCGCGTGCAGTTTCGATGCACACTTCTTCCAAAAAAATATTCTCCTGTGTACACCTTCCGGTTCCATCTGCAAAAATTCTTTCCCCAGCCCGTTCGGCTGGTTCGGCTGAAACCAGCCAGCAGTACTTTCACCTCACAAAAAATCAGTCCAGCCACCAACCAACCAGCCAGTCAGCAGTACTTTTCTCTCACAGAAAATCAGCCGAGCCACCAGCCGAATCAGCCAGCCGAACGGGCAAGCGTGTTCGTTTGGAGGGATCAAAAAATTGATCCCATTAAATGCACCTTTGACCATTAATTAAAGGTATTAAATAAAGCTAGTTTACAAAACTATCTCCACAACCCTTGTTAAATTCGCGAGACGAATCTAATGAGGCCTTTGACCGTACGATTAGAGGATGATTACTGTAACATTACTGTAGCAAATCATGGATTAATTAGGTGCAATAGATTCGTCGCGTAAAGTTGCACTCATCTGTGAAAAGGTTTTGCAAATAAACTTCGTTTAGGGCTTCATGCGGGCGACAGTAATTCGGATCAATTTTTTTGTGATCCGGCGCGGCACGCACACAGTATAACTACCTCCGCAAACCTCTGCACCCCCTGCGCTTGCGCTTTTATTAGCCTATACTGCTCGAAGTCGAAGCGGATTTGCTCCGAAAGCAAAATCCAAAACCCTCGCGCGTTTGATCGGTCGACGGCTGCGATGGATCACGGGCGCGGCGGAGGTGGTGGCGGCGGGCGCGGCCGCGGGAGGGGCCGTGGCGGCGGCGGTGGCGGGTACGGGGGCGGCGGGGACGGCCGTGGCGGAGGCGGGTATGGCGGAGGAGGAGGAAGAGGTGGGGGATACGGGCATGACGAAGGGGGAGGCTATGGTGGGGGCCGTGGAGGCGGTGGCTACCACGGGTCTCGCGGAGGCGGAGGAGGATATGGCGCCGGCGGCCGCGGAGGGCGCGGCCCTGGCGCAGGTGGCGGGCAGGCGTACGGGTCCGGAGGTGGGCGCGGCGGGAACGCGTGGGCACCGGCGCCCGGTTCGGGGAGAGGTCGCGGCGGCGGTGGCGGTGGCGGTGGCGCGGAATACGTTCCCGTAGCCAGGGCGCCTGCGCCCTCGCCTTCAGCGAGGGTGACCGCGCCCAAGGATAAGGAGGAGCCGAGCTCGTCGGGATCCGTCGGTGAGTGCTTCTCCGGATTTACTCGCGCGAATCGCGCAGATCGTACTTGATAACTCTGTTCGCAGGGTTCGGAATCACTACTTTGTTCGTAGTGTTCAGGAAATCAAGGTTTCGTGATGTCTGGCTAGGCTACTCTGTTTTCTTTCTATTCTATGGCTCTATGCTATGGGCGTTTCTCTACGGTGGTCGATGGTAGATTAGGCGCCGCTTTCCATGTGGATTACGTCTTGTTCTTTCAATTTTCGCTATGATTTTCTCATCTAGATTTTTGGACTACAATCGATGGTTTTCTGTTTCTGAAGTTTAGCATTGTGGTAGATAAGATGGGTGCTCCAGGTTTAGGAAGCGTTAGATTCAAATGTGGAGGATCTTGTTTATGCCTTTGCTTGAAGAGGTCACTGCAATACTGCATGTCGTTTTTGACTAGTGATACTCACATATTGACACTTTAATTCGCCTTTAGCAAGTAATCTAGCTGTTTTTTTTTCTTGCTTGTTTAGTCAGTAGTCTTCTTTTTTCAAAAGTTCAGCATCCTTTGGGTCCCTGTTGTTTGCACATCTCGTGCCTGTTATTCTTGCTGGGCCCCTCTTGTTTGCACATCTCTTGCATGTGATTCTGCTTTCTTCTGATTATCGCAATGCTTGATTATTCAAAAAAAAGAAAAGAAAAACTGTTCAGTGTGAAAAAACTTAGGGAGACGTAGCAATGGTCTATATCTACACAGAAAAAAAGAGAGAAGACATTTATCTATCTGCAAACCATCCCACCCCTGCAATTTTGAGATCAGGATTCAAAATTTATGAGGATAGGATAAATGTATAACATGAAAAAGGAAGAGAAAACAATTTGGAGGGGAATCCCTTTTTCCCCTCAATGCTAGCTTCATCTTTCAGAGGTTCGGGTTGCCATTTTTCATCATCTGACAGATTCGTCTAGAAAGCACTCAGACCTGTTACTGGTGAAAATTATGGGCTATTTGTCTGACACTTAAAAAATACAGTTCTCTTTTAGGGTTATGTTAATATTTTGTGGTATTGTACAAGTAGGATTGGTAAATGCCAATAGAAATTGCTTCGTAAGCATGGAGAATTATAAATAAAATTTTATGGACTTGTCTTGGAACAAAAGATTGCAGTGGAGAAGAATTTTTTGTTTGTAATTTGCTAAAATGTACATGATATATTTATTTCCACCAATTTAATCTGGGACATTGTTGGGCCAAACAATTCATTAAGGGGTACTGGAACATGGTTAGTCTTTGCTTATTGAATACCATATAGTCTACTGTTTTTAGTTAAAATTGACATTGCCTGTTTCTAATTGCTCTGCCTTCCTTTTTATGTAGAACGCATTGGCCCCAGTCAATTGGCAAGAGTAGAACCTTCTGTATCATCACTTGTAGCCACGTCTTGTGCTGGCGCACGAGTTCCAATGCAAAGACCTGACCGTGGAGGCTCATCATTTCAAGCAAAGGCAAAACTTCTGGTGAACCACTTCATTGTCAACTATCGACAGGCATCAACCATTTTTCACTATGATATAGACATCAAGTTTGATCAAGCTTCCCCTAAGGCTTCAGGCAAGGAGCTCTCCAAGGCAGAATTTCTTTCTGTCAAGGACGAGCTCTTCAAGGACCCTGACTTTCGGCGTCTTTCATCCTGTGTTGCTTATGATGGTGGAAGAAATCTTTTCACTTCTGCTGAACTGCCGGAAGGTGTATTCCGTGTGAGAGTTCGATCCAAGACCTACATTGTTTCGGTAGATTTGAAGAAGCAGCTGCCATTAAGTCAACTATCAGAGTTACCTGTTCCTAGAGAGGTCTTGCAGGGTCTTGATGTCATTGTGCGTGAGGCCTCTAAATGGCGCAAGATTATTGTTGGCAGAGGATTTTATTCACCTAATAGCAGTCTGGATCTTGGGCAGGGTGCTGTCGCTCTGAAAGGTTCCCAACAGACCCTTAAACATACTCAGCAAGGGCTGATCCTATGTCTTGACTATTCAGTTATGCCATTTTACAAAGCTGGGCCAGTTATGGATCTTGTTGAGAAGACAGTGGGCCATCTTGATTACAGAACAACTCTGAACAAGTGGCAACTGGAAAATTTGGAGTCTGAGCTTAAAGGGCGACGTGTGACCGTGATTCACCGGAGGACTAATCAGAAGTACACAGTTCAAGGTTTGACACCTTTGCCTGCCAGCCAGTTGACCTTTGTGGATGCTGAAACCGGACAAATAAAGAGGCTTGTCGATTATTTTGCTCAAAAACATGGCAAGGTGATTGAGTATCAGATGCTTCCATGCTTGGATTTGAGCAAGAGCAAGGACAAAGCGAATCATGTTCCAATTGAGCTTTGCACTCTTCTTGAAGGGCAGAGATATCCAAAGGCAAACTTGGATAAGAATTCCGATAGAACACTAAAATCTGAGGCCCTAATTCCTGCATGGAAGCGGAAGAGGGAGATTCTGGACTTGGTGAATGCTAGAGATGGACCTTGCAGGTACATTTTTCCAACTGTTCTTTTGTTTCTCGAATACTCCATCTGTTCCTTTGTTAACCTAAAAACTTGAGGTGGTGCTATGCTTAACTGTTGCTGAAATTCGGGTGCAATGCAGTTGAATTTGCTAATAACCTGGGACTATTCATTTTTCTATGCCTAACTGATGCTGAAATTTAGATGCAATGCAGTTAGATTTGCTAATAACTTGGGGCTATTCATTTTCTGCAATAATTTCCATTCGCTGCAACTATTTTTACCTGTAACCATAATATTATTTCTCTGTTCAATTTGTCGTGCCATTTTCTCTTTGTCGAAGGCATAACAATGTAACCTTGAGCTGTGTTCTACATCTAATTTCTAGGATAGCAAACAAAGTGATCATTGCCTTTTTCTTTTCAACAGAATTTCCGATGTTTGTTGTGAGTTACTAATTATCATTTCATTTACAGTGGCGAAATAGCACAGCAATTTGGGATTTCCTTGGATGTACAAATGACAGAAGTCACGGGTAGGATCCTTCCCCCACCCAACCTAAAACTTGGCGCCTCCAATGGACAGACCTGCAAATTCAGTATCGATCAGGAAAGCTGCCAGTGGAACCTTATGAAGAAGAAACTAGTAGAGGGCCGGGATCTTCAGTGCTGGGGCATCGTCGACTTCAGTGCACGGCCATCTCACCCCAGGCAGGAGCCCCTCAGTGGAAGGATGTTTGTTGAAAAGATTGTGAGGAAGTGCTGTGACCTAGGCATCCGGATGAATAATCCTTGCTTTGTGCACATATCAGAAATGGCAGTGCTTTCTGATCCACATCGACTACTCGAGGAGCTAAACAAAGCAAAACAAGCCGCAGTGAACAAGAAGCAGAGGCTGCAGCTCCTGTTCTGCCCAATGTCTGAGCAGCATCCAGGGTACAAGACACTGAAGCTGATTTGTGACACGCAGCTGGGGATTCTGACCCAGTGTTTCCTGAGCAACCTTGCGAACAAGCAGCAGGGCCAAGACCAGTACATGACCAACCTTGCTCTCAAGATCAATGGCAAGCTTGGGGGCAGCAACGTCCAGCTGTTCGACTCGCTCCCACGAGTCAGTGGTGTGCCTTTCATGTTCATTGGAGCTGATGTTAACCATCCATCACCAGGGAACGTGGAGAGCCCATCAATTGCAGCTGTTGTCGCGTCTATCAACTCCGGCGTCAACAAGTATGCTTCAAGAATCCGGGCCCAGCCACACCGTTGCGAGGTGATCCAGCAACTCGGTGAGATCTGCTTGGAGCTCATCGGAGTCTTTGAGAAGCAGAACCGTGTGAAGCCACAGAGGATCATCTACTTCCGTGACGGTGTGAGCGATGGGCAGTTCGACATGGTCCTGAACGAGGAGCTGGCAGACATGGAGAAGGCGATCAAGGTGAACGGCTACGCGCCGACCATCACCGTGATCGTGGCCAAGAAGCGGCACCACACACGGCTGTTTCCCAAGGACCAGAACCAGCCGCAGACAAGGAACGGCAATGTGCCGCCCGGCACGGTAGTGGACACGGGTGTGGTGGACCCTTCGGCGTATGACTTCTACCTGTGCAGCCACAACGGGCTGTTGGGGACGAGCCGGCCGACCCACTACTACAGCCTGGTGGACGAGCACGGGTTTGGCTCGGACGACCTGCAGAAGCTGATCTACAGCCTGTGCTTCGTGTTCGCGCGGTGCACCAAGCCGGTGTCGCTGGCGACGCCGGTCTACTACGCCGACCTTGCAGCCTACCGAGGCAGGCTGTACTACGAGGCGGCCATGATGTCCCAGCCCCGGAGGGGTGGGTCGTCCTCGGGGGCTTTTGAAGCCAGGAACTTCCCGAGGCTGCACAAGGACCTGGAGGACAACATGTTCTTCATTTGACACCAGTTTTTTCACCGGTGTCATCGGCATGGTCCGTATGATCATGCTGCGTTTGCTGGTCGTGTCTTTTTCTTAGTGTTTTACTTACTGCAGTGAGCGACATAACTATACTCCCTGTTGCGTTTGTCACCCTTGAAACTGAAACAGTCCGATCTTGGGTAAATATGTTTTGAGACTTTGAGTTAATAATACTTTGCTGCATAGTATTCTGCATCGTACAGACGCTGTATGACTGGCCGTGTTTCATTGGCTCCTGAAAAATTTTTCAGGGTAATAAATGCATCTTTGACCACTAATTAGGGGTATTAAATAATGTCAGTTTACAAAACTACCTCTACAACCTCTAGTAAATTTCCGAGAAGAATCTAATGAGGCCTTTGACCGCATGATTAGAGGATGATTAGAAGATGGTTACTGTAGCATCACTGTAGCAAATCATGGATTAATTAGGCTCATTAGATTCGTCTCGGAAAGTTACGCTCATCCGTGGCTGGGTTTTGCAAATAGACTTCATTTAGTACTCCATGCAAAAAAGATTCCCTTTTGCAAAATTTTGCAAACGGCATCTAAACACGGCCACTGTATGAACGAAAAGGAGGGTGAGTTTGAGCTCTGAAGCGACGGACATCACTGCGTCGTCATTTCCTCCTGCAGTTGGCGCCGTGCCGGGGTGGAGAAGCATCAGCCACTGCACTCCAATCAAGCCGTCTCTAGTGAAAAACCACCTTCCGATCCCATTGAGCCAACGGCAAGCCGTCTCTAGTGAAAAACCACCTTCCGATCCCATTGAGCCTACGGCGGGTCAGCCGACCCGATAAAATTTGATTTTTT
Organism: Alloteropsis semialata; assembly: GCA_004135705.1. Lineage (NCBI taxonomy): Eukaryota > Viridiplantae > Streptophyta > Magnoliopsida > Poales > Poaceae > Alloteropsis > Alloteropsis semialata. The sequence goes on from CM014276.1 coordinate 59,690,232, forward strand.
TTTTTGCAAAACACTGTTCATTCTTAAACTGACCCAGACGTCCATCTCGGCTAGATTCGCCCCGAGCCTACAAAAACTCTACATGTCAGTAGTGAAAATTGAAAGACGTAGACGCTTGCCTACACGCAAGCGTACTCATTTCCTTCCGCAGCTATGCCATATATTGCTCAGCTACACCGGCCAAATAACTCTGATGCCAAGGCTTTGACATATTGTAATGAAAGAATCCAGAAAACTTTAAAAGTTCATTACATATCAATTCCAATGGGTATCTCTTCTTTATTCGGCAGTTCTGAATTCCATGCTGATCAGACTAAACTGACTAATTCGGATCTGAGTATCTCATTGATCTACCTTTGCCACGTAACTATTTCTCAGAAATTCAAACTTTGCAGTACAAGAGAAACATCAAGTGATGTCAAAACAAGAAAGAATAAGCAATAATTTTGTATAGACTCAAGACAAGGGACGCCATTGTTTAACGGATTGGCTGCGATTAATTTAACCAACTACATTCTATACATGCTACAAAGTGTCTGGGATAAATTGCCTACTTTGGCCTAACTCTAAGCAATCGGCTGCCATTCAAAAAGCTGCAGCATTGCCCGTGTCCAGGTAGAAATCATACGCCGAAGTTCCATTCTGGCGTATGACTACAGCATAGCTAACTACGTTGTGTGCTTCAGCCATTCGAAAAGCTCTCAAACCGTGTCCCCATCAAAGTGTTATTAACCTCTGCCCAGTTATCAATATGATCGCGCAATCGCTTAGTATGGATTTTCACATGCCGGCTGGACAGCTTCCTCTTAGGCAATCTCAGAAAATCCAGGACATCCATGAGCTTCTGAAGAAAGAAAACACAACAACAGTGGTTATTAAAATGAAGATTGTTCTGGCCTCCAGAGAGTTATGCGAAGCAATATGACTCACAGTGCGATTGCTGACTACATCCTCATAGTACAGAACAATATGCCTGGTATTCTTGAAATTCACCAAGGCATCAGCCGCCAACTTATCAGACCGCTTTAGTTCAGTAATCAACATTTTTTTGTCAATGACTGGCTTATATTGAGCAAGAATTTCAGCCTACATAAAGAAAAAAAAAGGATTCTCTTTTACTCAAGACACACATTTCAGAATTTTTAGCAGATAAATTAGCTGTAAGCGTATATGTTTTTGACTTACGATACCAACATTTGCATGTCTGAATAAAATCTGACACTGAGGTACAGGTAAAAAAAGAAAGAAAGATGTGAACCTCCTGTTTGGAGTGGACATGAGCTTTATGAGTTCCATTTAGTTGTTTCATGGCTCTATCATGGGCATTTGCTAATATAGAGACATAGCGCTTGAGAAGATTTCTTCTTAATAGAAAAATTGCAGACACTCCTCTTTGGTTGAAGTATCTGACTAACTCTTGATGGTGCTTCATTAAACCCTGTAATTTTCACTGGAGTAAGCATGTCACAAGATACAACAAAAAAGTATGCTACAAATATCTTTGGAAATCTACCACAGTATGACAATATAATTAAAAATTCTTATGTGCACAAAGGACAAACTCAATAAATTAACTAGAGAAGCACCCAGAAGAGACTCTTCTTAGACAAGGAGTCCATCAATCTGATATATCTGGCAAAAAGATTCTATAGAATGCACAGACGCATTATATATCATCAGCCATTATCCAGAATAAACACCTTCAGTGTGTCAATCATCTATGTAAAGCTAAAATACACAAGTATTAAAATTGGGGGTAAAATAAGAAATCATGATATAGAGAGAGAATAAAAGATCATTAGTTATTTCATTTTGGTTCCGTTTTTAAAGTAAACTAGTAGGTCATCTTCCAATGCCAGATACATGGTATTTCTTTCATGTAACCAAAGTATTTTAACAGTCTGTTTAATAATTGCAGGCAAGGCCGCAAGGGCATCAAATCTCAATGCATTCCTCTATTTCCTTGCTTCTCAGACAGTCATAAGCAATTAAATTAACTTTTACCTCAAGCAACACACTAGTATGACATGTGAAAAGTGAACTAGGTTGGATTCACAAAATAATCATGGTATATTCAGATTAAGTTTCAAAAGGAAAATGATAACAGAAACTAGCAAGTTGTTGCAAAATATATGTAATGTTTCTACACTAGACAACCACTTGAGAGTACAAATAATTGAGATGCAAAATGTTCTATAATATATTTATCACGTGAGCAAGTCTTTGCTCCCCCACCAACATGGTAATCAATAGAGGGATTACCTGATTGAGCATCCACTTTAACCCCACAGCAGCCGTGCACTCGTTCTTAGCAGCACTGCTGTACCAATCCAGATTGTACACTGTATCCAGCGTTTTCGTGATTGTAGTGATATTACTGCGTCTTTCTTTGACAGAGAAGATCTCTCCATTGGAGCTGACATTTGGATGGCTATTCAACAATGTCTCAACCCATCCGCTCCCTGACCTCTGCATTGACAGGATAGCAAAGAACCTCACCCCCGTGCACACGCATTCTTCCCTAACAAACAATGAACACGCAAGTCACTCATCACTAACCTGAAAAAATAATTGCAGAGTCATATCATCAATTACATCTTCGTTAATTACCTCTCATACGTGTTCGGTGTTGGGTAGTGCACATAAGGGATCTCTGTGTCTGGGATTCTGGGATCATGGCAAGGCTTCTCCCTTTCCTTTTCTATCAAGTTCGTCTGCATGAGGCCGAATAGCATCCCGTTTTGTTTCAGGGACAAGGAGAAAATGTACACGCCGACAAGAATGACCAAGCCCAATATGGCTATCCATAACGCAAGTGGATATCTCTTGGCCGGCTTTGTGCTTACAGTAGCTGCATCCTCCTGCAGCTGAAAAAGGTTGAGAGGGTGCGGTCATTTCATCAGACGACAGGAAGGGATTTCTCGAATGATCCTAATCGGGCATTCCCTCGAAACAATCAGTAGACGAATTGCTAGATGCGGTAAGATGCTTCCGAGTTCCGAATTGGCATTGTGATCACAACCATCCATTAATGAAGAAACAATAGATCGGTAGAGGTTGAGAAAGGAGCATTCGCCTGACCTTAGTGGCCGCGCTGAGATCCTCCACCGCCACCGTCTTGTCCCTCTCTCTCCCTGCCTCCTCCATCGAAGAACACCATCAAAGCCAACGGAACGACCCTTCTCTGGAAGGCGATCGAGATAGTTTCTCGGAGGAAAACGAAGGGGAGAGGCTGCTAGATTTGGGGCGGGTAGCGAAGGGGGCGGGGAGGCAGCGAATCGCCAGGGGTATGTAGCATTTGGGGTGAGAGAAAGCAGGAGCGGGAGTGGAGGAGGAGAGCGAGGAGCCACAGGGACAGAGTCGTGGGCCACGTTGGCATGGACGCCGTTCGTTGCGCTGCACAGCACTGGAGCTCATGGCAGCCACAGCGTCCGCCTTCTTCTCTCTGTTGTCCAACCTTCTTCGCGTTCGGGAGTGGGGCTTACGAGATGGAGAAAGGAAAGCTCAGCCGAGCATGGGGTGACCACCGGCGCCGCCATGGCCGGCGAGGTCGTGGCCACGGCGGGTCAGAGATGATTTTGCAAAAAGCCACGTGAAATAGATCGCGAGTGATCCAGTATTTTCATAAACCCTCTAAAATGGATTGCGACTTACAATTGCAATCCAAAATATTTTTATAAAACCTTTAAAATGAATGCGATTAATAATCACGATCCATATATTTTCATAGCCTCTCAAATGGATCGCGATTCGCGAATAAATAGTGGCACCCCATTGCAATGAGGTGACATATCTCCTGGTTCTACGAACAAATCAGCTACGAAGTGAAACACACAAGGTCAAAACTGACTACAGAATCCTGTCCATTGACCCACCCCTTTTATCTCTTTCATTTTGCTCTACTTGTGCCTTGCTTCGCTGCAGTTTCAACTCACTTTAGCAGCACCTCGTTTGGTTCCACATGGAAATTTCTTCCTGTTCCTGTTGAATCCCCTACTTATTCAAGAAGAGGGTAATTATAAAAGATTAATCTCGCAAACAATGAAATGCTAATTTGCAACGATACTGAAGTGGCACAAAATGACCAAACAGCTTTGTTTTGTCTAGAAGTTTAAGAACAAATGAACTGGAACTCCAGAAATACAGCCTTACCTTCTTCCAGATATCATTAGTAAACCAATGGCCAGAGCCAGAATGAGTTCCGCAGGCATGCACGCTTCTTTTGCCAACATCAATTGGAACCGACATCCTTCTAAAAGACCTGACAATCTATCATCAATAATGCATTCATATAACCAACGTACAGAGTTTATACAGTTCGAACATAGGCAACACTTCTGTTTTGTCAAGCAGATTCCATGGTCTCCACTCCGTCCGAATGTCCAATCCATCCAGAACTCTATGATTGGAAAATTAAGCATCTGTTGCACATAGCATCATGCACACCAACAGAGTTCCAACTGAAGGGGTGAAAAACATTTTATACACCATATTTGTGCACGCCAACAGGCAACGAAAGGTGGAACGAGCTCAACAACCCTGGATACATTATAAATGTTGCGTCGTCAGCACATAAAAGAATAGTGCATCCATCTTCCTTGGGAACAGCCTAACCTAGTATTTACAGATAGCCAATTATATACAAATGCCACCATTTTGGGACGCACAACTGAAGGGGGTGAAAAACATCAGACTCTACTAGGCTATATGTCTACACCGAGTTCCACCATACATCAAGTTCTCAGGCAACACATGATAATGAAAACGGAAGACAAAAAACCTGCCCTGCCACGGAGTGTTCAGCAGTCTTGTGCTCTTTCAACCTCTGCGTCTTGCGTGGAGATAAGGGCGACCCCAGCAGGATGCTATTGCTGCCTACCGATATTCTAATGTGGTGCATCAAAGAAAATCCCACACTGGTATTGATGACTGACCCTCATCACCATTCTGCTGATCGATTTGGGGAGTTGTCTCCATGAATTGCAGCGCATGCATATCACCAGGATATCCCTGCAGGAGTGTACATTTTTTTCATTTCACTAAATAAGGCATTCAGTGTGATTTGGCTTTATAATAAAATAGCAGATTTTCAACATAGCACATATAAACTTGGACCATATGCTATTACTTCACAGCAGAGAAGATGATCAAATGCAAAGGGAAAAAACAATAGATCCAGGATATACTTCTCTACAAATGACAATAATCTGTATAACTTACTTGGGTTAGCTGACCATTCCCAGGAAATGGCTGCTGTTGCAAGGTTGAAACCGAGGAGGCCTGTAGGCAAAACGAACCTGAGAATCTCGATGCTTAATCAACACGATAAGAAATGTACATTAGAGATGTACACAGACCTGACCAAACTGATCCAGATTGTCTTGAAGGTTCTGTGAGATACCAAGCCCAAAGTTGTGACCAAGTACATAATGTCCCTGCATGATGAAAGCATCAGCTAATGTGCTAATTTTCCAGATCAACAAGGGGCACATAGTAATCATTGGCACCCTAGGCTTCACCTGCATCAATTGATCTGGAATGAACTGGTTTGACGTATTCCTTGGTTCTGTTTGTATACTCTCTGGTGTAATATTCAGTTCTCCACTTGGTCCACCCTCTGTTTCATCAGGTTGCCCTACGTCAATGACAATAAAAGAAAATGTTTAGAGCGCTCGGATTTACAAGCAGAACATAAAAGTTAAATATCCATAAGGAATTCATATATATACACCTTTTCTCGCTTTCTTTCGTTTATTGGTTTCCAAATCATTTTTACGGCGAGCGACTTCGCACTTCTTCTTTACAGTAGAACCTAGAGCTTCATGACAACTATTAAGTAGATAGTCATTCTGGGACATGTGAGTTAATTGGTCTGTAAAGTGATGTCCAGATGACTTGTCAGCCAGAGTAGATCGCAAAGTTCCTTCCACTTCTGCAAGAAGTTGATCTGACTGGCTCATCATCAGGGCAAATGTGTCTGCATTCTCTGCAGCCTTAGCAGCAATCTTATAGAACAACCGGCAAAGGGCTGCATAACGTCCTGGAACAGACGATTTTGTGTCACTGTCAAAATTAAACCCAGCAGCTTCATCCATTGTCACCAACTTTGCATCTTTCCTCCACCTCTTCAGAAAGTACTGCAAGGGAATCTCTTTAACATTCCTTAGTTCGTATACTTTTAATATATGACAGCATAACAGTCCATCATTTTCAAACTTTTTGCAAGTACATGCAACCGTACCATTTGATGAGTCAAATCGCACAAGCTGGTCTTTAGTTTTGTTCTTGACAGTAATCATATATTCAGAAAGAGAGCCAAACTCTCCACAACCATAAGCCATACAGTCCATACTTAGTTCACATTCCTTTCTAAATAAGGCAAAAGTTATTGGGGTATACAAATTCGCAGCTTGCCATAGCAATGCCAGAGGTATTCTTGGCACCCCTTGATTGGCTTGGTAATCAGCTTGTATCTCTTCTTGCCTCCTCTTCTCTGCTGAACTTTCCAAAAACTTCAAAAGAAGGGATAGATCTGTATCATAGCCCAAGTACTCTTTCAGCCTAGTGCCAACATTTTCAGCTTGTAGCATACTTTTAATATCCCCAGAGAATATTTGTTGATTGTATGGCATGGCCCAATTTTCTCGATCTTCATAAAGCTTAATTAACAATTCATTCTCTCTTAGGTTGTATTTCTCCATTATCATATTCCATGTGTCAACAAACTCCTGTTCATCGTCAATATCAAATATGCAGTGTCTAAAATCATGTGTGAATTCTTCAGAAGTACTAAACATATGTGCTACAGACTTAACAGTACTCTGGTATATTTGCCACACGCAGAAACGGTGAACAGTACCAGGCCAAGTAAGACCCAGTGCTTCCTTCAAAGGCACAGATCGACCAGTCAAAATTGTCTTTGGGTGTTTCCCACACATGGCACTCTTAAAAGTCTCAAGAAGCCACTTGAAAGACTCAACAGTTTCATCATATAGAAAAGCTGCACCAAATATGACCATTTGCCTATGATGGTTCATACCTAGAAACAAAGCTAAGGGCCTGCTGCAGTCGTTTTCTTTGTAGATCATGTCAAAGCAGACCACATCACAGAAGTAGTGATAGTCCATTATTGACCTGGCATCAGCCCAGAAGAAATTAGCCGCTTTGTCATTTTCGTCCACCTGAATCGCATAGTAAAATGATGGATTGCCACTCTTCATTCTTCGAAAATAATCCATCAGAGCTCTGAGATCCACTGATTTCATATCTTTGGTAGACTTGGACCGAAGATAGTTTTTGTACCCTGGAGGGATGTTACTAGATTGGGTTCCAGGTTGAACCTTGGCTAACACCCTCTGTGATTTCAACATCTCAATATCAAATGGTGCAGCAAGCTGGTGATTATGATCCTCCACAAATTCTGTGACTCTGTATTTACCACCAGGTGTTAACTTTATAGCTATTCGTGCAGGGCAACCCGCCTTTGGCTCTGGGCGAGGTCTCTTGGCGTCATTCCTTGAGCGAAGTCCCTCCCTAGAACAGATATAGACCCTTGACCTGTTGGAATTTTTAGCAGTTTTATCCCACCATCCTTTCCGGACACTAAATCCCATATTTCCTGCATAACTAACATAATACTCATATGCTTTTTCTTCAGTCTCAAATACCATTCCAACTATGGGCACTCCTCCAGCATTTGAGACAATTTCTGGTGGCAATTCTGGCTCTTCTTCTGGTGTATCTGCAGTCTGGGGAGGGGGCAAAAGGCAATCTTACAGAACAGAAATGTGGATAACTAACTCTATATGAGGTATGAGCTCATGTTTCAAACACAACGTTCAGTATATCATTAACATGATGTCTTCACTAGTACTGCACAAAGCTCTGTCACAAACTTGTGATCACTGGGATACTAACAAAGCGAACACTAACCTCCACCTTATCATTCCTACTTATCTGCTACCCAGTGGTTCATTTATGCAGTTAAAATAATCCGCTAGATGATAGAGAAGACGAGGCCAGACATCAACATTTCTGACATCAATACCACTATGTTAATGCAAAGTTCTCTTTAGTGTGGGCATAGCAAAATTCAGATATAGGCCCTGTTTAATTCCCCCAACTTTCCATTCTCTTTCCACCTCGAGAACCGTGTCAGTTCATTTCTTCTCTCTGTGCACGCGACCCAATGCATAAACTTTTCACCACTTTTCACCCTTTCACCCCAATTAAACAGGGCCATAAATTATCCTGCTTGTAATGTGCAATGTCAAGTAATATCCATTCTATTGAAACCAGATATCCTGGACAGTACCTGGGCGTCCTTCTTGCCGAGGAACCTCCCTCCAGCACCCCTCAGCCGCCGCTCCGCCAGAGCCTGCCTCGATGGGACCTGCTATCAGCAGCAGCAGAAGCAACCGCCAAAGGAACTAGTCAGCTTTAGCCTGATTGTGCGCTCCTCAATCCAATCACCCCACTAGACCAAGCTCTCATCAAACGAATCGCACCTTGCTGGCCGCGCGGTTGACGACCTGGCGGTCGCTCCGCTTCTGCATGTAGCGGAGGATGATGTCCCGGCGCTCCTCGTGCGTGTAGCGGGAGACGCGGATTCCCAGCTCCCGGAGCAGCCGCGACGGGTGGGACGAAGGCGGCCCCGCCTTGGACCCGTCCGGCCCATCTTCGGCAGCATTCGTTTCCTGGCCGCCGACCTTGGGCTGGCTTTTGGGAGGGGCACGGCGCTTCCTGGTGGAGAGGTCGAGGTAGGTGCGCACGATGTGGGAGATACGGGAGGTCGGGTGGCGACGCTGCGGGGGTACCTGTGATGGGGTTGGGGTTGGGGCTGGTTTGCCGGCGGCGGCGGGGTCGCCGGAGGTGGATGGGGTGGCCATGGTGGTGGACCCAGTAGTGGGATCGGAAGGAAGACGAAGCCTGGGGATCGAGTGGAAAGGTCGGGGTTATGGCATGTGGGCCCACGGCTCTGGTCCTTCGGGGGGGGTTACGTGGGACCCGCTTGCCAGTGAGAGTTTCTGTGTACCATCTTCCCCTCTATTGCTTTTCAATTTTGTTCCTGTATATCACAACCACAAGTCCACAACCCCGGAAAAAAAATGCTGAGATACATACAATTATACATTACAAAAGTTCACAATTACCAGTGTAAAACATGCCATGGATATGGTGAAAAAAAAATTCCGTGATCAATGGATGGAATAATAACATAGCAAAATTCACAATCACTTAGTTCATCATCGAACAAATATAGAATTACAAAGAATTATAGAACACACGGTCCGTGATCATATCCATGCTGCATACTACACACTTGGCAGAACTACAAAGAACAGTTTTGTACAACTTTCTACGAAAGGGGTGACCCGATTTACAGCAGGAAGGCAGGAATGTGAGGAAGTGTGAATGCATGCTAAATCAAAAAAAAGACTGAAGTTTCCGATAGTTATGAGGTTTTTCCTTCTCGGTCACAGCTCCAAGTTATTGAGGACGAACAGCTCAAATTAAGATGGTCTATGTACAGATCTCTGCAATCTGATATTGAGACCTACGATAGAGCAATGCTTATTCCAATAAATCGCTTCCCTGGAAACAAATAGCATAGAATGGACATGATTTGCTGACCAGAACATTAGATTCATCGCTTGTGGATGTAGGAACGAACAAACCTGCTTGATTTAGGGAAGAAAAAAAGAACTGCCTCCGACAGAAGTTCATGATTGGTTGCGATTAAGCATATTCTGGAAAGAAATGTATAGATCTTTGTGCTCTGCTCCAAATATCTCTTCTGCTTTTGACAGGGTATCCTGCAGATATTATCAAGTAAAATTTATCGCTTTGACATATTTCCTGGACATCAATGGATTGCCGAATAGTGAAAATAGTGGACATTACCTCTCGTGATTGTTTCTGAGCATTGAACTCCTTGATGTTAGCCAAAAATGCTCCAAATTGCTCATAAGAAAGTCTCGTCCTGGGAATTGTAGGAACAAACGCTAAGAGCGAAACAAACTAGTAATTGCTGCGAAAGGTGACCAGAATATAAACAAACCGTGCTTGTCGAAAGAATTCCTTTCCGTCAATACGGGGACGCCCTGGACAAGAAATATCGTGGCATCCTCAGCAATACATAAATGATATTTGCAGAGATAGATTTTCGCTTTTTGTAACCTGTGAATGAGCGGCGTTGGGGAGGGGAAGTACGCGCTGAATACTGATGACTTGATGATCCTTGCCATGATGAAAATGTTGATTGGCACTCAGATCGAGATCTTGTAGGAGAAGTTGGACCAGATAAAAACTTGGGAGAGGATGGGCCAGTTGAATACGCTCGGGGAGAACCACCAGAGGATGAAATCATTGGTGCTGAACCAGGAGTTAGTTTTGTAGGTATGTATGGCGTGATCGAGAACTGGTATCCTGTAAATGCTTTCTATGTAAGTGGCTATGATGAGAATAAAGTTCATACATTGACATAATTTAGCTGTTCATTGGTAAGACTGAATTACCTCCACCATGAGTGGATTCGGTCTTTGTAGATCTGCTGGAAGTATCTGAAGAAGAATGACTGCTTGAAACTTCATCTATAAAAAACAAAAGCATGTATCAGGCATGCAATTAACGAAATGTAATTTAAAAAAGATGTTATCAAAACTGCAAGGATGTTAAATGGCACCTTTCCAAGAGGGGATTCTGGCAGTCAAATTATCTTCTACATCATGATCCTGACCAGTTTCGGACAATTGCTAAAGAAATATGAAAAAATAAATCATTTGCTAACTTAAAAGTTCCAGCAGAAGTGAAAGCTTGAAAGGTAACAAAAAACTCTTGACAAACATTTGATCAATATAACTCACCAATAGATTATCTTCACTCAATGATTTCATCAACTGTTTCTTAAATGCCTCCAACTGCAAAGAAATAATGACCTCTGGTAATTTGGTAACTAGCAAGTACATTTTTAAGTTGAATATAAAGAGTTTGACAAACTTCATGCCAGTTGAAATACCCAGCCAGACATCATTCAATGTATAGAAAATAACTAGTTTATGATTAATCAGAGACCAGAGTCACGGAAAAGTAATACTCCACTGAAAACATTCCATCCGACTATTCCAGTTTCCACAACACTGTGCGTGAAACTGCAAAGCAAGGTAACTAACAGTAAAGCAGTTACTGAACCTTTTCTTGTGTCTAGATCAGTTTCTACAAATCTAGCCGACCATTTGACATCCTAACATTTCACGTTCAAAATTATTACTCCTGCTAGTTCTCGAGAAGACTATCAAGCTAATCTACCATGCAATCTTAATGTCTGCAGTAAAATTGTATCTACAAGAGGCCTGTTTTTTTTTTCATCTGTACCAAATCTTCAATTACGACTGAGGTTATAGAAAGACTTCCAGGGTCAAAACTTTGCAGCCTGGCCTAATAAGCTGAACCATCCGACCGAGTCACAAATTTCCAACATGTATCCTTGAAATCACCAAGAAGACCAGTCAAAAGCTGTACGTCTTCCATCACAGGAAGTCAACCACCACAATGCTACAAAAATCACACATAGTTCCCCCGTTTTGCATAAAGTTTATGCATTGGGCCGCATGCACAGAGAGAAGAAATGAACTGACACGGTTCCCAATGCATAAACTTTATGCAAAATGGGGGGAACTAAACACCTCTCCACTGCAGTGAACACCACTGCAAGTCTACAACACACGATAGTGAACAAAATTGGCTCTTTCCACGACACAAACAGAGTTAGACACACATATAATCCAAATTCATGAAAATCCAATACACGTTTGGCCCAGCTTATCATGTGCCCAGAATCATGGTCACTGAAAAGCACATCTCTCACATAAACAAGCAAACAACATCAAAAGAACAATGCTTGGATCAAAGTCCCCAATAATTCCAGTAACTGTACTTCTCGTCAAAATCCACAGCCTTCCCGTTACAATCCATGCTAAAAATGAAAGTCACTAAACAGAACCGAGAGAATTCGCACTGCAATGGGACCTAGAAAGTGATTAAAGGCCGTACCTTTGCCAAATTCCTCGCCAGCTTCTTGGCCGTCGCGGCGAGAGAGTCCCTCTCCTTCGCCAGCTTCGCCTGCACAGCAAGGATCAGAGCGCAAGAAGCTAAGTACAAATCCTAATTCTAAGGAAATATGAAGAATTCCGGAGACGGGGGAACTTACGTTGTCATCGAGGGCAACGGCCAGGCGCGCGTCGGAGTCGGCGAGGCGGGCACGGAGGTCGGCCTCGGTGCGGTCGCGGTCGGCGAGATCGCGGCGGAGGCGCGCGGCGTCAGCCTCGAGGCGGGAGACGCGGGAGGCGATGGCCATGGAGGTGATCTTGCGCGCCACGTCCAGCTGCTCGTACGGGTCGGTGGGGATAACAGCCAGGATCTCGTCCGGGAGGTGGAAGTCCACGCCCGCCGCCGACGTGGACGCCTCGTGCCTCGCCATCGCCGCCGCCGGGGACGGGTAGGTGAGTCAGCTCCCGAGGGCCGTGGCTGTATCGCCGGCGTCGGGGAAGAATACTAGTGGAAATTAAAGTTTTTTTTTCTTTTTGAAATTTCTTCTTTTGGATGCGAACATGTGATTTGTGATGGGGATGGGTTTGCCTTGCCTGGCTGGCTGTACACTGTTGGGTATTTGGGTGTTCCAAGTCATTTTCTCACTCAATTTCCCTTTTCTTCCTTTTGAATTTTCTTTGTAGATCCATATGGTCTTGTAGATCGTGTTGCTTGTATTTTTGGTTGGTGGCATTTACAGCCACTCCTCTCATGATAAACAATGGCTATCAACTTTTTAAAAAGTAAACAAGGAGTGGTAGCAATAGCAATAACCAATAATACTACCATGGGCAAAGCAGTAGTATATATGTACAATCTACACAATATGCAAGTACAGTCATGGGGATGAAACTCCTCTCTCATCCCATGAAAACTCCCACCTTCTTTCATCTTGTCAAGTCATCAAAAATACTGATATGGCATTAAATTTATTGCCATGAAACTCCAGCTGAGAATGAGAATGGCCTTATAGTCTTGTACACCGTGTTGCTTGTATTTTTGGTTGGTAGCAATTACAGCCACTCCTCTCACGATAAACAGTGGCCATCAACTTTTTAAAAAGTAAACAAGGAGTGGTAGCAATAACCAATAATACTACCATGTAGAAAAGAAATATGGGTAAAGCAGTAGTATATATGTACAATCTACACAATATACAAGTACTGTTGCATTTGTAAAATTCGTAAAGCTTTACCGAATTCTCCTTTTGCTTTGTAGGCAATAATCACATGCTTTAATATGAAAAAGCTCATCATATATGTGATTTTCTTAATCCAATCAATGAAGGCACGATATGCTTCCGTGATGCGCTTTAAAAGGCAGAGTTTTGTTTTCCGTTCTAACCTAGCAAGAGTGCAAGACCGGTGGTGGAGCACGGAAGTTCTAGCACTACCTATTTTCTCCAGCATCCGAAAAGGGTGTAGAAAGAAAAAAAAGAAAATAATAATAGCCAAAAGGCCGAAACTCCAGAAGAAGGTGCTGCTATTATCGTCCTCTGTTGGACCGGCCCATAAACCGCTACTGAGAGGCGGAAGTGGCGGTAGTCTCACGGGCCGGGCCCAATTTTGTCGCGCAGCCTGCGCAGCCAGGCACCAGAGAGCGAGCGCGTGAGAGATGCCGCGCTTGGGATTAGTACCACCTCGCTGGTCGAGTGAGCTGCGCGCCGAGGGAAAAGCATAAGAGGGAGGGCAGGGCGGCCTTACGGAGGCACGCAGCTGCGCGGTGAGCACAAAGCGAACTATTCTTTCGCCTTTTACTAAAGAATACCGTGTGCGCGCCGCAAATAGCAGCATACGCCAATTTTTGGAGGGGATTCTCCTTACAGGAGGGCCCCAACTATCCAGAAGATAAATAATTATGGATTCTCATTTTCAAAAGGCCCCTGACTATTTAGAAAATAGATAAACATTAACAATTAGTGGCAGTGGCGTGTACTCTGATTTTGAATAAATTTGTTTGGCTTGCAATTTCAGAACCAGTTTACAAAGGGGCGGAAGAAATTTAGCTTTCCTTTTGGACTTATGGTGCTTGGGAGTGGAGAATTACTACAAATGAAACCTGCATGACAAAATAACGAACTAAAAAATATGCAGGTTTTTGCTTTTGGTTCCTGGGAATATGGCATCATGGTTTAACATTTTGATTGGTTATTACCATGTTACGCTGTCAAATGTGAAGAAAGAAGATATGGCATGAAAATTGAAGCTGTCAAATGTGAAGAAAGAAATGGCATGAGAAATAAAGGAAACATTTCGCATGACACCAAATGGCAAAATGTGAAGAAAGAAGATATGGCATGAAAATTGAAGCTGTCAAATGTGAAGAAAGAAATGGCATGAAAAAAATAAAGGAAACATTTCGCATGACACCAAATGGCTCATTTAACATCGCACAAATACGAGTTCATATATAACCAAAAACGGGTTCATATATTCCCAAGGACGTTAGGTACACAGGATCAATAAGACGAGCGAGACTACGATCCTAAACTGCAGTGGACTACTGGTGGGTTAGCTTGGATCTTTGTACATCACTGACTTTGCCATCATATCCATCTCCATTGCTTCAAAAATCAAACAATTGCTCTGGTTGGACTTGAGAATTACTGTCAGACAGCATCTGACAAAGTTAAACCTGCATTGCAAAATAGAAGATAAATATGTTGAACTGTGACTTAAGACATGAAATGATGAAAACAAAAACAGACCTACCTGAGTTTACTTTTGAGACTAGGCCAGCTTCCAATTCAAGCAAATTTTAACCAATTTATATATATATGCAAACCAACCTCCCCGTGCAAACCAACCTCCACCTCTCTCTACGTGCCCCCTTGGATCAAGATCATGTGGTCCAGATTGAGGTTTGCATAGTTTGCACGGGGAGGTTGGTTTGCACCTGATACGTTGCCTATATATATATATATATATATATATATATATATATATATATATATATATATATATATATATATGTATATATATATATATATATATATATATATATTCATCCAAAATAATTCAACTGAAGATGAATATGTGGGACCCTGGTCAGTAGGCATCCTGTCAGACTATACACAGACCACAATTTGAACTTGTTGCTAATCTTGTTCACTTTACAGACCGCACACCAATAGTTCTGACTTTAAACTTATACTGCGGCAACTCTTCTTCTTCATCATCCTCATCATCGCTCGAATCATCTTCAACCCTGTCCCACTTCGAGTAATCAAGACCTGAATGGCCCTTGGGTTTTGGAATCGTTTCCCAGCCCTGGGGTTTTGAAGGCGGATTGGGAGGAACCTCAACCTTATGAGGTTCAGTTGCAGGCTTTCTTTCAAGAATAGGCCCATTTGAAGGTTTGATGTTGAGAACCGGTTCAGTAGCAGGTTGTACAGGCTTAGTGATAGAAGTCTCAATCTTCTGAACTCCCTTCGGAGGAAGTTCTTCCTTTTCTTCTTCAAGATACATGGACTCCTCTTCACACTCAGGAATTGGAGCAAGTGACTTCAAAACAGTACAGCAGATGGGAAATAAAATAGTCAGCTAAGTAAACAAGTCATTTAAGGACAAGTGGAGAAAAAAGCAGAAGGTTTGTGAGCTAATGGCAAATAGAAAAGATATGGGGCAAGAAAATCATGAACACTTGAACAGCAGCAGCAACACTAATGTAACATTTTCTTTATGGCAATGTTCTGCTCCATTTTCTTTTGTAAATGTATTTAGGAAAGTGTTTTTTTATGGTCAAATTATAATGCATGTGAGGGTAAAGAGTGTCAAAAGCGCAAATCAAAGTGAAATGATTAGAATGAAAACATACCAGCTGTGTCTTCAATCGTGCCTGCAGGTTCCGATATACTTCAGATGAAGGATTTATCTCAATGAGCCTGCTGACATCAAATAGAGCTGACTGATAATCTTTCAGAGTAACCAGAGTCTGGGCACGTAACATCAGAGCTCCGGCATGCTCCCTATCCAACTCAAGGACAGACGTACACTCTTCTGCTGCCTATACCAGATATTTCAAATGGAGAATTCAATGTCTAAAAAAAGTGATAATGCAGAAAAGGGAACAATAAATGAAGTTTGCCGTCCCAGATGATTCGAGAGAAATACTGACTGTTCACTAGTACAGACGATGAGAGTAGTCATAACTTCGGCCTCTCACTAGCTAAAACAGGTTTTCAGTACCATTCTGCCTAAGCGCATAGTACATCATAAATTAAGCTATTTTACTGTGCCTGAAATTTCAAGTACTGAAGGGGATCATTTACTGTCGCTCAAAAATTTAGTCCATTTCAGACTTTCAGCGTCCTGTACTTTCAGGTACCGTCGTGACTAGTCCATTTTGTAGTACTTCTGCTATTTTTGGTATGGCAACACTAAGCTTTCCAAAGCTCCACAGTTTGTCAGCTTCAGTCCAAACATTCACTAATGGATTCAGTTACATCAGAACACAAATTTGCCAGCAACTGAGCTAAATGCAGAGAGATCAGGATAATAAACAAAAGGTATATTGGAGATCAGAACAGGTTGACTGCAGTATCACTCCCTTGAGACAAATGCCTAACGTATATTAGAATTGAACCCCCCATCCACAGTCCAGATTACGCATTCAAATAGGTGTATAGTACCCCACACGTAAACACAACCTACGAGCTCTAAATCGCCAGCCTCCTGAAATCCGGAACCAATCCGAACCTATATGACTAACAATCGATCCTTTTTTTTATTTACCCAAACTGACACTTGGAAGCGCCCAAGGGACGGCCTCCGCAATCATCGCCGAGGCAAAGTCAAATGACACCAACGACGCAATCCGCGAAGGAAAGCAAACCCAGAGCAGAGGAGGCGGACCTTGTGGAAGTCGTGGAGCTTGAGGTAGCATGCGGCGCGGTTGCTGTGGAGCGCGATGCGCTGCCCGGGCCCCCGAGCCGCCGCCAGCGCCGCGGAGTAGAGCTCCAGCGCCTCCCGGTGGCGGCCGCCCCGGTAGAGCTCGTGCGCCCTCTCCACCGCCGCCGCGCCCGCGCCAGCGCCAGCGCCCGCCCCCGCCATCAAGCGCGCGGAGAATCCGGCGGCGGTTCGGGGATCGAATGAATCGGAGGCTAGTTTTGGGGGGAGGAGGAGGGTCCGCGAGGTGGGATTTGGGGGGATAATCACGAGGAGAGGGGGGAGGAGAATGAGATGATGGCGAGCGGAAGGGAGATTTGAATGTGGGTGGATGCCTCTGGACGGTTGCGGGTTGTTGGGTTTTGCTGCCCGCGACCGCGCGAGGAACACGGCCCCTGGGGGTTATCTACCGGAAATGACGGGTTTGCCCCCCTTCCTTAAACCTCGAACCTTCCAAGCTTTCCGGATGCTTTGGTGCATGAAAGATGCTCTTAGTTTTGATGTGTTTTCTCAAAACAAAGTACACACGGGCACGTACGCTCGATACTATGAGGTATGAACACATGCTTGAGACCTAAAATCACCATGCACGTCTTGTTATTGGTCGACACGTCGTCGAAAAGAAGAGCGATATTAGTTTCTAAAATAGATCTAAAAAAAATATGAGCACATTTATACAATTGAATGGCTTAAATTGTAAATCCTAATGCTGATTGTCAGTTTCCGTCCTCAGGAGTTAAAAGACGGATGGATGCAATAGCCAAGTCCTCGCTGAGCGCGGTTGATCCTACTGTTTGTTGTTAGCTAACGGCCCTCAACATGCTTAGCTGCAAAACACTGATTTGTGCTCTGCGCATCGCAACCACCCGATTAGCCCATGTGACTTGGGGCTACGGCGTGTTAGTGGCCTAGTATTTTTTTATTTTAAAAAATGATCTATATACCTTTTTTTTCGAAAGAGCAGTACAACAACACACTCTTCTATGAATACACGCACATAAACTCTACCTCTATGAGTACTTCACACTGACCCTTATCCTTATGAAATGCTCTATACTTTTCATAGCTTTATTTTTTCTTTGGAAAAGAAAATCAAAAGTAGTGGGAAGGCTTGCATGGGATGCATTACATTGAACAAACAATATGCATGCTTGAGACTAGGGCTGGACAAAAAAGCTCGTTAGGCTGGCTCGGTGGCTCAGTACAAAAGTGCTCCGATTGGTGTCGGGGGTAGACCCCCAGGGGTACCCAGCAGGCGGATTGGCCCAACCAGCAAGGGGGCGGCCCAATCCGAGTGCAACTGGGCCGGTTTGTCAGACTGGGTGGCCCACCACTCGGGAGGCCCACCAGTCGGGCGAACCGGATGGGCGCGACGGCGCGCGCGGCAAGGAAAGAAGACGGCGTATCCCGCAAGAAGCTCGGAGATCAGGATAAACTAGCCGGAATTATAGGGAAAGATATCTGTAATCGTTATATGATCGAATCCTTGTAATTCGGGTAGGTTACGATCTCTGGCCGACTTGTAACTCAAGGCAGCCGGACTATATAAGGCGCCTTGAGACCCCCCTCCAGAGCACGAACATCTACGCTACAACCCACGGTCATACAACCCTAGGACAGAACCCAACTACGGAGATCCTTCAGGAACTTCATACACAGCAATACAACCGCCGCCAACACAGGACGTAGGGTATTACGTCATCTCGACGGCCCGAACCTGTTCAATCCTTGCGTCTTGTGTTACCATCGACTTCTGATCCTCGATCTGTCCCTCAACAAATCAACCACGTAGGCTACCCTGTATGGACTGCTGGGTCCAAACATCCGACAGTTGGCGCGCCAGGTAGGGGTTGATCGACGAGATCAATCTGCAAGCTCGATGGCATTCACTTCCGCCGTCATCACGCCGGCGACCATGAAGATTTCCATCACCGAGGGGGCTATGTTCTTCTTCGGATCCATGGTCTTCACCGCCGGGCCCGAGGGAGAGCTCTCCTTCACTCGTGACGCTACCCCGGAGGAGACAGCGCCACGACTCGACGCTACGCCAGACGGGATCGTCACCATCACCACCCCGTCGCCAACCATCGCCAACAACTCGGCGACCGCGACGGCCGGCATCGTTCTCCCGCCATCCGGGGGGAACACGCCCTCTCCTACATCGCCGACTGCTTCGTCCACTCCGCCTCGACCACCCAGGGTGCAGGAGACGCCCGAACAACGAAGGCGCCGATGGGCTGCACGCCAACGCCAGTTCGAGGCGGACATGGATCACGCCATCGCCTCCATCGGTGAATGCATTGAGCTCACCGAATCCGCTCGTCAGGGCATCGCCTCGCCGACTCGGTTCCCGCTGGGACTCAGGAACAGCGGGGCCGTCCACCAGCAAGCACTCGGCGAACGCATGAACGCCGACTACTCTCCAGATGCGATCGGGGAGGTCGAACCCATCACGGCCACCCAGATCGGATCTACTCCGGACGTCGCAGGGGCACGGCACCCTCACCACCAAGATGCGCCGACTCCGCCCGAACCAACTCCGGCTTTCCCGCGCGTGACACGTGTCCTCCCTCCAAATAAGAGGATCACGCCAGCCAAGCGGGAGACGTTCGTCTCCGACATATCCGCCGACGAACCAACGGTCCAGGGCGAGGATCAAGCACGCCGTGATGCCAGGATCGGGCGTAACGGTGAAAGGCAACGACGCCGCGACGCGCGGCGAGAACGCCGAAACCCCAGAGTCACACGCAATCTCCAAGACGACTTCATCCAAGAGGTCGGCGGCGTAGGTGTCTACGCCACTCCGTCGGCCAACCTTGCCGCCGCGCACCAAGAGCTAGAGGGGATCCCAGAAACCCCCGAGCTCAACCGGATCAAGGTCAGGCTGACTGCAGCCGCGGGCATGATCGCCCAGAGGGCTCCAGCTTCATCATCTCGCCACTCCAGGTCGGCCAGTCACCGAGACGCCGATCGCGGCGTGGTCGAGCAGCCCGATCTCCGCGAACAACTCCGCAACCGTGACCTCCGGAGGAACCTCGACGACCGTCATCGGCGACGGGATGAGGAAGAGCTCCGACGACGCGCCGAGTACAACCGTGAACACGGCCCCCCAGGGCTGGATCGCGAAGCACGCCAACGCCGAGACCTTGAGGTCGCTGAGGCCGCACGCCGCCGAGAGTTCGACCGCAAGTACGGGCCTCCACTCGGTCAAGACAGGCCGCCCCGGGCCAGCAGCCCGGACGACTACTCCGCCGACTCGGGACACGCAGACGCCGGGAACCTCAACGACTGCGACGGCTTCCCGGCATTCACCGCCCGAGTAAGGTCCATTAGAATGCCTACTAACTTCAAACCTACAGGCATAGAGAAATATGACGGGAAGGCGGACCCGACGCTGTGGCTCCGGACGTACAGCATCNGTTTCTAAAAAAAATAGATCTAAAAAAAATATGAGCACATTTATACAATTGAATGGCTTAAATTGTAAATCCTAATGCTGATTGTCAGTTTCCGTCGTCAGGAGTTAAAAGACGGATGGATGCAATAGTCAAGTCCTCGCTGAGCGCGGTTGATCCTACTGTTTGTTGTTAGCTAACGGCCCTCAACATGCTTAGCTGCAAAACACTGATTTGTGCTCTGCGCATCGCAACCACCCGATTAGCCCATGTGACTTGGGGCTACGGCGTGTTAGTGGCCTAGTATTTTTTTATTTTAAAAAATGATCTATATACCTTTTTTTCGAAAGAGCAGTATAACAACACACTCTCCTATGAATACACGCACATAAACTCTACCTCTATGAGTACCTCACACTGACCCTTATCCTTATGAAATGCTCTATACTTTTCATAGCTTTATTTTTTCTTTGGAAAAGAAAATCAAAAGTAGTGGGAAGGCTTGCATGGGATGCATTACATTGAACAAACAATATGCATGCTTGAGACTAGGGCTGGACAAAAAAGCTCGTTAGGCTGGCTCGGTGGCTCAGTACAAAAGTGCTCCGATTGGATTCATTTTTCTTTTAAAATTAAAATAACTTCATTTAGAATGACTTTCGACTTCGGCTCGGCTCGTCAGGCTCGGCTCGTTAAGCTCGGCATGAAGTTGGATCTCAAACAATTCAGGAGACTGAGACTATGATAAATAAGATTATGCTAATTTCAAAAAAAGCTCAAAAAACTGCCTTCAACTTGATATCCAGCCCTACTTGAGACTTTTTTTTAATAATATCAGAGAAATGAAAGAAAAAAAGGGGGCTTTGAGTTAAACAAAAAGAAAAAAAAAGGCGTACGTGTGATGTGAGGCACGCGCCATCACCAAGCCGTGTGCCGGAAAGGTCAGCCGGACACGGCATCAGTTGATCGTACGCCCATTTCAGAGAAGGGGGCAAACACACACAAAGCACCTGCCACGTGATCGTGAGGCATGGCTGGTGCTGATTTGTTGTGAGACTGAAGTACTACTGGCTGGCTGGTGGCTGATGCTGATTTGTTGTGAGACTGAAGTACTGCTGGCTGGTGGCTGATAAGCCAAGCGAACAGGCTGTGGGAACGTTCGCCTGGATCTCCATGCGTGTAAGCTGCCACCCCCACCTAGCGTGTCATCGTTTTGCTAGCGTGTCATCGTTTTGATGGGAACGAACCGCCGCCGGGGAAGAAACGCTCGCCACCCGCCCATGCCAGCCGCGGTGGCTGATCACCGGCCTTCCGCCGGGAGCCCAGCCGAGCAGCGCGGCCGTACGCACCCAAATCGGCGCCGCGCCAACCGCCGAATCCGGCGCGCTAGCATCTCGGGCTGCACGGCGCCAAAAACACATGCGCCGCAGCAACCAACCCACGCCGGCGCCGCCCCACCGGTCCAAGGCGCCGTCGTGGTCGTGCCTCACACAAGTAAATTCCTCACTTGGAATGTACTACCAGGATTACAAATTTACAATCGAGGTCGATTTCAAAAAAAATTTACCATATCCCCTTCAAAAAAAAAATTTACCATATCTGATGATGGCTGCAAAGCAGCGTAATAACCACACAGAAGCATCACCGTAACAAAAAAGATCCCAGGCCTTGGCCCCCTCCACGACGACGGCTGTCACCTGCCCTCGTCTATGATGGAGGTGAACAGCGGCGACGGGAGCACCGGCGTCACGTCCCCGGGCTCCGGGCTCGCCTGGACTCCGCCGCCGCCGTGGACGCCGGAGGACGGCTGCGTGGACGACGACCCGACCTGGCTGCTCGTGAAGCTGCCGCTCCCAACGTCCTTGATCTGCCATTCTGAAATGTAGCTCGGCTTCGTCACCCCTTCGGTCATGTCGGCGTCCCCCGTGAGCATGGCGACCACCTTCGACATGGACGGCCGCTTGTGGGGCGCGCCCTGGGTGCAGTGCAGCGCCACGCGGATGACGCGCAGGACCTCGTCGCCGTTGTACTCCGTCAGCTTCGGGTCCACGAAGTCCAGCGGCCGCCCGTTCTCGTACAGTTCCCACACCTGGAAGAATTCAGTACTTGGGATGTCACATTACAGTGCAGTTTTTCGTATAAACTATAATGGATCAACATTTTGTTTCTCTGCTACTTAAAATATTTAGATTCGAAGCATTTTATGCAAAGGTTGAAAACATTTACCTTCTACAATAAGCACGTTATAATCTAGCATTATTGCAACAAGAAGGAAAACACAGTAATTCCTTGAGGATGCATATTGAGAATTCCAAACATGCAGTTAAAAAGAAATGCTAAGCTACATGTAGGGTTTAAAATTTATTCTGATCTTACCCTTTCAAAGATATAAGTCGTGTCTTCCTCAAATGTATTTTGATAGTTTGATTCACCAGCAACAATCTCCAACGCGACCACACCATACGCAAACACATCAACCTTCTCAGTCATATGACCTCTCATGGCATACTCAGGTGCCAGATAACCACTACATGATGCAGTCAGAGACAACCAAGAAACAACTGCCATTAGCTCAATTGTTTGCAAATAATATTTAAAGGAGAGATGAAAATACACTTACAACGTGCCGGCAACTTTTGTGCTGACATGAGTCTTCTTGTTATCATAAAGCTTGGCAAGCCCAAAATCCGAGATCTTCGGATTAAGATCAGCATCTAGTAATACATTACTGGCCTTTATGTCCCTATGTACGATGCGGACGGTAGACTCCTCATGGAGATAAGCTATACCCCTTGCTATGCCCAAACATATCTCAAACCGCGTCGGCCAGTCTAGGTGCAAGCCTCCCTTCCCTGAATATAAAGATACAGACATTTTTAATTTCTGCATTAAAGTTGCACTCTTTATCATGTCAGATCAGGATTAAGTCATACCAAACAATGCATGATCAAGGCTTCCATTCTCCAGGTACTCATAAACCAACAATGGTGTGTTGCTCTCAAGGCAGCAACCATACAACCTCACAAGGTTACGGTGCTGCACTCGAGATATGGTTTCTATTTCTGCAGCAAATTGCTTTTTCCCCTGATTAGAGGACTGAGAGAGCTGCTTCACAGCCACCATTCTTCCATCACTCAACTTACCCTGCGAGAAAGTTACACTTCTTAATTATTATGCAATGTATTCCATATCTCAGGGCAAGGTTTTTCTTAACTTGAAAATCATCAGCTTATGATAAATGTCATATCCTGACTTTTCTGTGCAGTACTATTTAGATTATTTACTAAAGCAACATTTAAATGTTCATAAGTTCACATCGAATACAAATTCAGTTATATAGACAAACCTTGTAAACTGATCCATATCCTCCTTCACCAAGTAGGTTATTAGAACAAAAGTTTTCTGTAGCTGACCTAAGCTCACTATAACTGAAGACATTTGGTCTTCCAACTATGCTGTATAATTCTGCAAGGTACGAAATAGCTTGTTAGCATAATTTCTATGCACAGCCAAGCGCACAATGTGACACTAGCATATCAAGTACCTTCCAGCTCTAACAACAGATTTCTCCTTTTTTGACACCATAAGAAGATTCCGGCAAATGTGATCAATGCAAAAACTGAAACACCAACTACAACTCCAACAATCACACCAGTTTTACTGCTTTTCCTGCTGTCTGCAGCACTGCGCACTGTAGGGACAAAATCTGAAGAAACGTTTAGTTGGAGCGTTGAAAACCTTTGTATAAACAAATAACTGAGATGGAATGCACACTATTTAAAATAGTTACAATTACAAGAATTACTAAAGAGGGTAATGTGCAATCTCAGCCTTTATCATGGGTGTTCTACTTTTGATTTGAAATGTTACAAATTCAACTCAATTTAGGATGATTAATCAGTTGTATTTTTCTGTGTTTGCTTTTCCGCCACTGCAGGTCAATTAAACTTTGATTGCTAACTTATAGTAATATATGCAGTTCCAACTGTACAACATCATGAAAGTTGCTGTGGCAACAAATTCCCATGTTCTGATTCATCAATCAAATATAACAGTTTCATAAAAAAAATTAAAATTTGGCATTATGTATAGTTGTATACAACACCACCAAGTCGTTCTATTATGCATTTACACTATTATGCATTGGTCAATACTTCAAGATGTCATTCTGGGCAGTAGTATAGGCGTATAACTGCAATGTAGAGCAAAGAGTTTAGGTTCAGGTGAATACTTGGAGTGGCACTCAGAGCCGATATTGCAGGCCCATAGTATCCCTTATAAGGAATGCAGCAAGTACCCTTGCCAGCCCAGAAGAGATGAATCTCAAGGAAGTTTTTGGTCACTGGAACAACATACTGCCTCTTAACAACTGTGAAAGATTTCCCTCCTGCTGTCTTCCTAATGTCGAAGTTCTGTTCCTTGCGCTCTCCCTAAACAAGCATGAAGTATCAAGGACAAAATAAGCCTAGAACACATCATATGATTTAAAAGCATCAGATTCCAGCAAGATATAAGTTTGTAGCCACCTGCACGTAGATATCAAAAACCCTCCTTCCTCTGCTTCTCCATGATTCTATGTCTGGAAAGTCAACCTCTGCAAATTGAAGGGTAACCGTGTAGTTTCCATTCTCAAGTCCAATGCCATAGTATCTCAGAGATGACGGTGACATTCTTGCTGTTTGGAACAGTGCAGAATCTAGTGTGTTATCAAACTGGCGTGAACTGTAAATTATGTAACTTCCATTGGGTGCATTCGTGAACAATCCAACGCTGCTAACGCCCCATGTGGGTGCACCCGCAACGTAGTGTGATGCAGCTCCAAGACTAGCATTATCAGCCTGATACATAGAATTATCTGAACCTGATATGGTTCTACTACCACCACAGTCCACTGCAAAGGAGGCAGCTGCATGCAATTTATCAGAATAGTGCTTAGTCGGAATCTGCAGCTGGAAGTCCAACATTATGGAATAGACACATGCTTGAAATTCCAAAGGGTAAAGCATTACACTGTGGAGCACCGAGAAAACAAGGAGTATTGTGCTGAAGGCAATCCAATCCCCATGGCAAAACACTGCAGATGAAATGTTTTACTATGTTGAGTTCTGATTACAAGCTAAGATGGACATTCTTTTTTATGTTAGCTTTAATAGGGGGTGGGTGACTGGTGTTCACCTGTTATTGGAGTTATCCATCACAAAGTCATTTGCCACCAAATTCCTTAGTACAAAGTAGAACATATGGGGAAAATTAGTTATTGCTGTTAAATTGAATCAGGCAGGCTTTATGCCCAATAGGTAATCAGTATGTTTTCATGAAAGAAGTTTCAGAACACAAACATACAATTGTAAACTTTTCTCAGTAGCCCATGAAGGAAAGTTTCCTGAGAGATGGTTGTATGAAAAATCTCTGCAAAAACGTACAAAAAAGGTAAATTCCTGATTACACTGAGTGTGCCAAAACAAAGAGAGCGTGAACATACAAATTGGTCAGTAAGGAACTTTTCGTGGCAGGCAGACTTCCTGAAATGCTATTATTCCCAAGAAATCTGATTCAAAAGCATTTTGGAGGTAAAATATTTGCAAATGTCAAAAGAAGGTTAAAAAAAACAAAAACAGAGATCCATTTAAACAAATTATGAAAACTTCAGCAAGTAGTGCTTACAAATAACTAAGTGATGGAAGATTCAAAATCGTCTGAGGTATTTGTCCTGTGATATTATTGAAACTCAGGTCCCTGTAATAAAGAGGAAAAATAGCATTAGAAAACGAAAGAACAAAGTTCAACTGAAGGCTAAAGTATAATTTGTCATTTGTGACTTTCTGACGAGGGGAGCATGCTTACAAAAGGCTTAAATTTCCAAATTTGGAGAAGTCCATTGATGCTAGTGTATCAGATATCTTGCTGTTTCTCAATACTCTGCAAGATGGAAGCTTAAATGTTTAGGCTCTTAAGCAAAAAGAAAAAGAAAAAGTGGAGGGCACATGTCGTACAGTTCACCCAGAGATGTCATGTTGCTGATGAATGCCAGTGGAGAGCTTCCATTTACTATTTCGCCTATTCTTCTGTTATATTGGAACAATCAATGCCTTAATTACTGCCGTTATCTTATCTTTGCAATGAAAACAATCCTACAGTCACAAAAACAACCAGGGACTCACAGTTTCGATAAGTTGACAAGATTAGAAAGGCTTTTGGGAATGGGGCCTTGAAAAGAATTCCCTTGAAGCCTCCTGGAAGTTCATGGAGATTTCGTTAGTAAAGCGATACCTATGCTAGTTCCTCATGATAAATTAATGCTATAAAGACAGATGATGTAGGTAGATATAAAATGTCCTCAACTTCTCCCGAACAATGAATGGATTTCCTTACTATTTGTGTCGAGAAAACATTTTGAAAACTACCAAGATCTTAGTGGTTGTCAGATATAGATCTTACAGTTCAGTCAAGTTAGTCAAGCTCCCGAGATAATCAGGTATCTGCCCAGTGAAATTATTGTCTGATGCCCACCTGGATGCACGAACAAGGGTGTGTAAGACTATTGGTTTCTACCTCAGAAGAAAGAAGAAAGCCATGAGGCGATATCTTATTTTAAAAAATTACAAGACTGAGAGGTTCTTCAGTTGTGACAATGTTGATGGTAGAGGACCACTGAAGTCGTTACTATCAATGTATCTGCAATTCAAAGATGGATATCAATTTTCAGTTATGGCATGCATATAGTTATCACTTTTAAACGGTAAAGAAAACATAGGTGATTATGTATAAGACATGTAATGCGACCAAATAGACAACTTACATTTGTCGAAGTTTTGTCAATTTCCCCAGCTCATCAGGAAGTGTGCCATTAAAATTATTTGAGCCCAATGCCCTGGAAGAATTAATTAATAAACTAGGTTAGATCCAATTATCCAAAGAATGTCCACAACAAAGTGCTGACAAGTACTTTTTGACAATTGAAATGCAAATGAATATTTGACTGGGATGATGCTCATTCTTTTCTGTCAGATTCTCATTTCCACAAGATTATATTAACTATTTGAGAAAGCAATATTATATTAAAACTTCCATGAATGGGAGGGCATATCAAAGATCAAATTATACTCAATATATATAGCCATAAAGTTTGAGAGGTGTAGTACATGCAAACTTCTATCGCTTAGCATACAGCCTCATGATTTTTATGCAAGTGAAAAGCAAGTATAACCAGGACAACAGATACATGATAGTAACTGAACATCAACATTAATCAGAGAAATGAGCATATCCATTTTTAATACTACCAATTAGAACAACATGATTGGAGGATCTTACAGTGATACGAGATTGGTAAGATTTCCAAGCTCCTTTGGGATAGGTCCAGATAATGCATTGATGCCCACGGTCCTTGAGATTTACAAGGAAAAGATGTAAGATTGTCTGAACACAGGAACTGCAGCACCGTTTTGAGTTCAGAGTATTACATGGATTCCAAAGCAGTTAGTTCTCCAATGAATGCTGGTAATGGTCCAAAGAAGTAATTTTTTCTCAAGTCCCTGAAATTTTAAGAAGCGTTAATCTTGCAAGTCTCATGCTGAGACAGGATTTGATTAATTCCGTCACTTAATGATTTTGAATATTCATGAATCGTATTAGATTCTGAAGTCAACATGAATTTGAAAGAAAGAAAAAAAAACTTCATCCACACTGCAGATACTAAGGTTCCAGACCCCTGATGCAAGATATCTAGTGCCTTAATAACAAGCGAGACCTTAACCAAACAAACACTTACTTGCTCTGCTACTACATGAGCCTGAGTTTGCTGGGGGGTTAAGGAGTAAAAAGTCTGAATATTATAGTAAACCACCGAGCAAAACCTCGGGCTTGAAGTCGGAAAGCGAGCAGAGAAATCCTCGTTCATCTGTGGGGCAAGAGATAACCGAGCGTTTGCGCCGTCGAAGAGCACTAGTCGGCGGCCAACGACGGCGGCGGCGGGTGGCGGGCGGCGGGCTCTCCGCCATTTTGGGGGCTGAGTCAGAGTGGAGCGGAAACGGTGGAGACCTTGCGCATCGATTCATTGTTAGCAGGCCGGATTGATTCGGAGAGCCCAATTCCTTATTGGCCCAATGGGCTTTTCCTAATAGGAGTTTTCTACAGTATACTGTACAAACAACCTCCCTCATGTTGCTTAAGAAAAATTCAAATTACTAGAAATTGTGATGATACGAGAGGAATTAATAAAATAAACTTATAGAACAACCTCCCTTGAAGAATCAAACTCTCTATACCACCCGAAAATTCATCAAACTTTAACACGAAATCCCACGAAAAAAATTGGGGAATAAGGGACATCATAGTTGGAAAAACAGTATAATAATACTACAAAAATGGAGAACAATCTGGTATTTCTCATAAACCTTTTTTAGTTTGATTAACAGAGGCAGGCTTGGCTAATGGCTCGGGGTTTGAGTAAACAAGTGATGAAAGTTGACAGCACATACAGCTTTCTGAGGCGAGTGAGGTTCCGCAGCTCCTCTGGAATCTGACCAACCGCGTCCAGCGTGTTAATCTTGCTGCACCGCCATAAAAAAGGGGAGAAAAAAAAAACTGATGAACCTGAAGAGAGCAAGGGAGCATGGGCATTCGCAAGAAGCAAGGCTCTGGGAGGCGGAGGACTCACAATCTGGTGACGTGGCAGACGGTGTTGTTCTGGTCGGAGCAGTCGCACTTGATGGCCGGGTTGAAGGCCGGGTTGTCGTCCAGCTGCGTGTCGTCCGTCGCCGCGCCGCTGCAGGGGTTCCCGCTGATGTTCCACGACGGCGGCGCGCTCAGCCCCAGCTTGCTCAGGATCGCGTTCACCGCCGCCGCTGGACGCACGCACGCGAAGAAATCAAAATCAAGCTTCCCATCGACACATGAACAACCTTCAGTTCTAGAATTCTGTCGAATGAGACAGTTACCTTCAACCGGATCAGTCTGCGGCGGCGGCGGCTGAGCCTGCGCCGCCGCCCTCCAAGAATTCAGAAGCAGCAAGACGAGGAGGAAACCGCAGCCGCGCAGCCTGGGCTCCATCCCTCCCCCGCCCAGCTCGAGCCCTCTCTCTGCTCGCTCCCTCTGCTTCCTTCAGATTTTCTCTGAAACAAGTGGTAGATTGAACAAAGAAGCCGACAAAAGCGTCGCAGCTACGGAAATGGAACCATGGAATGATGCGGAGGTGTAGGGTAGCCAATTTTTCTATATGAAACTGGCGCCACTACCGTACCAAATTGCTTATCAAGCGGGAGCTGCTACTGCTGGCATGCTGCTCTGGCAATCTGCAGAAAGCCGGAGCAGCGGAGTGATCAGACTGATTAGGTGGTGATTGCTGGATTAGCTGAATTTGGGTGGCATGGTTTCAGACTGCACCCTATGATTTTGCAGCTCAATTTTAAATGACCGAAGTGGAAGGGAACTAGCTAACCTAAGGTGACAAGATAAAGGTCCGATGGATCTAGTGGACTCCTGTGTGTTCAAGTCTGCATTGCTCTCTATATAGTACGAGTTTGCAGTCGTCAGTTTTTTAAGGACATCCCTAGAAACTTCCCTAATTTCTGTCCTCTCAGAGTAAGGGCTTTCTTGCCATGAGAGGTGATGGTTCAGATAAAAAGTTTGACAGAATTTGTCTCAAGATAGGGATCTTTTTATTTCTTTGCTAATCATTGTAGTAGCCAGGTGAACATGATCATTTTTAGAGCTGTTAATCTATGCATGAGGACATTAGGTGCAGGTGCATGCACATTTGCATTTCGCTAATCCCTCCGTTCTAAAAAGAATGCAACTCTCGCATCTCGAGAAGTCAAATAATTTGAAGTTTGACTAGATTTATGTAAAGTAATACTAACATTTATGTTACAAAATAAATATCATTAGATTTATCAAAAATATATTTTCATACTATATCTATTTAAAAATACAAATGTTAGTAATTTCTTTTATAAACTTGGTTAAACTTTAAATTATTTGACTTCTCGGGAAACGAGAAATGCATTTTTTTTGGACGAAGGGAGTACATGTGACTTATGCGACGGTGAAGAGTTCTGGTTCTGCCTTGTTCCTTTTGGCCGTACTGCTCCAGTGTGCCAACTTGGACTTCAGCAACCTCAGACGTCAGCCTCCCCGAGAATCAGCTTGAACAAGTAGTAGAAATTCAACGTCGTTTGCCCCGAATATCAACAAAAAAGTCTGCAGCACATTAATGGGAGATTATGAATATATTGCTCTTGTTTTCCATGTCTGTTTTCAGAGAGTAAAATAATAGATCTAGCAAGCTAGCACAGTAAAGAATAAAACAAGTGGATGTGATAGTTTATTTGTCACTGTACACCAACTTGACCAATTATGAGTTACGAGTTGTGATAGTTTATTTGTCACTGTACACCAACTTGATCTAATACACGTACGCTAGCCTAACCTCTTACTATTGGACTGATTAATGCTATGTCTCAATAAGGTATTTCTTCTTTCATTATGCAATTGACATGGAACCGTCTCGCACATAGTCCAATATTCATTTTCTTTTTTTTTTAAGATTGTGGATTGACCAACGACTTGGAATTGGAAAGCATATGGCAACAGGTGTCGAAATCCAATCATCCAGGACTAAAAAGCTAAGGTAGTTTTCGAGAATGAGACATTTTGTCATGGACAGCTTTGTAAGATTATTTCCACCAAGATCTCGTCGACGGAATAAAGGCGAGCTGCTTTATGTTCACATCTATCCTCAACGATCCTTTTTCCGCACGCCCATCAATAAAGGTTTGACTCAATTTATACTTGCATAATAAAATTAATGTTTTTCCTTTCACGTGCCAAAGTTGAAATTTAAAATCATGAGTTGTGTTACAGTGGGTACTTTGGCACGTGAAGGGAAAAACACTAATTTTGGTAAGGTACCAAGAGGTATCAGGATATATCTTTCCTATTTTGGTACCGTTTCAAACCTTTTTCTATGTAACTCATGGTATCTCTTGGTACCTCTTATTTCTGATGGACGATCCTTATTTACTTCAACCATTGTAAAATTTCTCATATTAAAAATATACTTGGAATTTTCAAGATCATTTCATAGGTTGGGGGCATCTAATAATAAATTAAACCTACATAAACAAAATCACATGAAAGTTAATGACGGCAAATTCTTAAGGTATTTTTCTAACACAGAATACCATGTCCTTTATCACCTCATAAAGTTTGAAGTTAAAACCAACTTTTGGGTGGAGAAATAAAAAAAAATGATCTCAATAGGAGGCAGAAATAGTTTGGGGGAATTGAAGTAAATTGAGCTAAAGTGTCGTTCTAGGACGAACAAACAAGGCCGTTAGCCACAAATATCAACAGAAAAAGTAGACTTTCCTTTTCATTTATCTTTTCCAAAAAAATGTAATAGCTCTAGCACGTGTACTACTACATACATATGCTTGTACATATACATAGTACATATGCTTAAAATTATGCAAGTTGGTTGTGGCCTTTTATTATATGTGCATGTCCTTTTACCGTTTTACACCCCACTTGACCAATTATAATTTGTGAGTTATTACCAATAGCTGGCACAAGGAAGTGGTGATTATAAAATAACTTAGCTATATCAACCGCGGATGCAGACATACCATCCAACCACATTGTCCTAATGCAGTGAACCAAGGCTGGCCAAATCTCTGCATCGAGGACCGACAAAGCTCCTAGTAGTTGTTATTTGATTTGAGCATATGCTTGTTCTCCTGTTAAAAAATTAAACATAGAAGTCATATACGTCATTGTACAACTGATAAAAATTCTTAATCTACCCCAGCTCCTAGTAGTTTGTTTGTTTAAAGACCTAATGCCTCGATGTGGATTTTCCTTCACCTTACGCAATCGACATGCGACACCGCACACATGATGGACTATCTATTTTATTTTTATTTTATTTTTTAAAAATGGTCTTGCATTGACCAGCGAGGCACACGTGCCGTCGCAGGTGTGAGTTGAAATCGTTGAAGACCGCTAGACTTTGAAGAACGAAAGCGTTTTGTCACGGAGACACGGACAGCTCAGTACGGTCCTAACTAAATTCAACGGAGCAACGTCATCAGCTGCTTTAGTCATTGATGTTTCGTAGGTACGTGTCGAGTCCTAGCTCTTCGATGCCTTTGCAGTATATAAAAGCTAAGGGAGCGAAGAAATCTTTTGCGGACCGTACAGTACAGGGGTGGTGTGGCGCGTGGCCGTCGTTGTTGGTCCCTGATCTTCGATGGTTGCCCGAGAACAGATTTTTGATCCCAAGACAAGGCTGGCAGAACCGCAGAACACGACGAGTCCCCACCAGCAAGCACCATGTCTGGTTCAGTCGATTTCAATTTGCAGTTCTTCGATCGAGTGAATTTGCAATTCTTGCACATACCCAAAACTAATCGACAGTTTCAGATCGAATTCACAACGAAAAATCCCCGTGGCTCGACAGAAGCCGATCTGAACCTCTGATGACGGCCATTACCGGATTTCGTCAGTGGTGGAGCTCAGGAACGGCGACGAGGACTCCCTGGTCCCAGAGCTCGACGACTGCCCTCTAGACGAGCTCATGCTCATCTGCCACTCGGCGACGTAGCTGGGCTTCGTGATCGCCTCGGCCACCTCGGCGTCCCCGGCGAGTATCGACGCCACCCTCGACATGGGCGGGCGCTGCCGGGGTGAGCTCTGGATGCAGAGGAGGCCGACGCGGATGGCACGGAGCATCTCGTCGCTGCTGAACTCCGTGAGCCTGGGGTCCGCGGCGTCGAGGGGATGACCTTCCTCGTACAGTTGCCAGACCTAAGTAAAAGGATGACCGGGGCACAGCTTCATTAATGTTTGCTACAGTATTCTTCTAATAACGTACTCCAACAGTCGGCGAATGTCAGCATGCTCTAATTCACGCTAGCCTAACCTCTTTACTATTGGACTGGCTGATGCTACTGAGGTATTTCTTTGAGGACCAATGGAGGTCACCTTTGGATGATGAGTGATTGTCAACCGTTGAGTGGATTGATGTGTCTCTTGGCTCGTGATGTGCAGGTGCAGGATACGACATGGCGGCCGACGGCGCGCGGTGAAGGTCAGACGCGAAAGATTCATGCCGATGAACCAAGGGCGGTGAAGGATGAACGAGTAGACTTGGACCGAGGGACCCGAAGAGTCCGGCGGAGTCACGTGCGATCCGCATGGTGCATGGAAGAGCAAGAGTACACGGCGTGATGAAGACGGCGTCGGTCGAGTCAAGCGGGACGGAGGCGTCAAGGCTTGGTGGAGGCCGGACACGCGTCGACATCGAGGAGGTCGCGTGGCGGCCAAGCGGAGATGGACGGTTTGGGTGGTTTGGGCCTCAAAACCACCAGGCAGGCAGGTTTGCCGGTTTGGGCCTCAAAACCGAGGGCGCGTCCGGTGCGGCCGGATGGCGGAATGAAGGGCACGTGGCGCCATCGCGAAGCTTGCGTCAAGACGAAGCGAAGTCGTGAAGGTCCCGTGTCCGTCCGATGAGTCTGCGAAAAACTGGACAACTTTGCCCCTGCGGGGTATGTATCAACTTAGGGGTAGTTTGGTCTTTTGGCCAAGGACTATATGTAGTGGGGGGCTGAAATTTTCAGCCATCTCTTTCCCCACCTCTTCATTTCCCTTAGTTTATTTTCTCCTTCAAGGCTAGGGTTTGCTTACATGAGAGAGGATTAGGCTTAGAGAGTGATTACTCTAGGTTTAGTGCTCCAATCCAAAAGTGGAAGGATGAGGGTGGTTTCCTAGCC
Source organism: Alloteropsis semialata (assembly GCA_004135705.1). NCBI lineage: Eukaryota > Viridiplantae > Streptophyta > Magnoliopsida > Poales > Poaceae > Alloteropsis > Alloteropsis semialata. The sequence goes on from CM014276.1 coordinate 59,724,372, forward strand.
ACGAATCTTGTTAAGATTTGAGTTCATAATCATTCATGGTGGATTCATGGCTTGTCTCCCTCGTTTTTCCTTTTTAGCTATTTTTGGAGCTCTTTTTGGGGGATTTTTCGTTCTTCGGATTTGAGGCCGTTTCTAGTGGGATTTCTTTGAGGGGATCACTCATAGGTTCCTTTTGACCATATTCCCCGTGATCATTCCCCCTCAAACCCACTGATTTGCCTCGGATTTGAAGTTCTTCTCTCTACCCCGAATTCTTGTGTTTTTGGTCAAATCCGTGAAATTCATGGTGATGGATTGATCTTTCTTGGAGAGATCTTTTGGATAACCCTCACCAAGTCCTTGCGCAGCTATGGCTCAAATTTCACGAAGTTTGGACCTCGTTTGAGTGGATTTAGGGTTTTTCTCCTCAAGTTTCGTCTCTGCCCAGGAAAAACTGGTGGTACCGGTTTTGAAAAACCGGTGGCACCGGTTTTAGGCAAGTTGTTGTTTGCTCTGGTTTTCGAGTTGGAAAAGTTCTAGATCTTGTGTTTGGCCTCTGGAATTTTTGTGATGAATTTTGGAGGTCATTTGGTCTAATTTTGGGATTTTTCCCGAGGTGCTCAGTAGCTCCAGAAAATTCTGGTGGCACCGGTTTTGGAATTCCGGTGGCACCGGTTTTAAAAAATCGGTGGCACCGGTTTTTGGCTGGCTGAGCACATGCAGTCTTCGCTGTTTGCTCGTGTCGCTTGCTCGCTCGGTTCGCTGGGTTCTGGACTTGTTCCTAGGGTCAGTAGGCACTCAGTTGCTACGTGATCTTGGCAAGTGCTAGAATTCTCGCTCGTGGTGTGATTTGGGACATAGGCCCGTTCTCGATTGCGAGAATTTTGTGAGGCTCCTATCCACCCCCCCTCTGGTCGCCGTTCCGGTCCTTCATTCTTCTTTCATTATGCGATTGACATGCTACTGTCTTGGCACAATCTCATGAGAAAATCATAGTATGTACGGACGGTCAAACGCACATAGTCCAACATTCTTTTCTATACTATAAAGAGAATAACTTTTGGAGACAATTCTCACTCAAAAGCTACCCACCTTACCTCTCACAAATTCCTTTGATGGGCCCACAATGCAGTCCAAAAAGTTTGACAGGAGGGGGGAGAGGGAAAACTTCATTGTTAGAAAATAGCTACGGCAAAACATTTTAATTTTTCCTCACCGCGCTTTTTAGTTACCCGCCCGTGTACCCACCATTCGAAATTCCAATCCCGCCCCATTTTCGGGTATTTGTTTCCTTATTGCCTGGTTGCTAATTGCCTTTTTTGGTGGCTGATGGTTTCAATCAAATTGTTTCCAAATTTTGCATGCCCCGAATGTTTCCTTCTTCTTTCATTCTTTCATCTGCCGCATGTCTGCCGCATGCCCTCGAATGTTTCCTTCTTCTTTCATTCTTTCATCTACCGCATGCTCGCGATTGTTTCCTTCATCTTTCATCTTGCGTTCGCGACGACCAGGGATCGCTTCCGTGATCGACAACCGACTGTGCCGCCGGTCAAGGTCCTCGCCGCCACCGGTCGAGCTCTTCCTGCGCCGCCGCCGGTCAGCCTCTTCCTGCGCCGCCCGGCTGCCGCGACCCCAGGCCCGAGCTGCTACAGTGCTGTCTAACCTCCCCGCCACCGCGACCTCGGTGCCCCTCGCCGTAGGGCAGTGAGCCCGATCTCCCTCATCGCCAGTCTCAAAGGGCCAAGGTATGATCCTCCTTATCTACTCATCCATCCTCTGTAGTCTGCAGCTCTCTTCTCTGTTCTCCCTCGCACGCCTCCCTCTGCTTCTCCCTCTCTGGAGCTCTGTAGGCAATAGCTCTGTTCCTCCATGCGATTCTGCTCCTCCCCCATTTGCTGGTTTGCTTCTTGTCTTCTATCTCTAACTGCAATTAGTCAGTTATATATACATTTGTTGGTTCGTAATGCATAAAGTACCTCTGGATTAGTAATTTATTTGTGTAAAATATGTTCTCTGCCTATGGATTGCAAATTTCTGTTCTAGGAAAATCAAGGCATGAAAATCAACTGATCAACTAAGGTATGTATGTTGCAGCCATCTTGGTGTTTGATTCACATATATTTTGATCAATTAGACATAAACAAAAGTTTGTTTAATTAATCTTAATCTGGTATATTGTTGATGATCTCCCTTACATTTTTTAGGAATAATCTCACTGGAATATTGGTATTTGAAGTCTGAAAACATCGCCCACCGTGTAGACATATCCTTTAAAATCTCCACGAAAAATGTGAGTGATCTGGAGCATTTTTTATTATGGTGATGATTTCCTTTGCATTTTGAGGAATAATCTCATTGGAATATTGGCATTTGAAGTACAAAAACTTCGCCCACCGCGTAGACATACCCTTCAAAGTTTCCATGAAAAAGGTGNCGCCGCCGCCGGTCAGCCTCTTCCTGCGCCGCCCGGCTGCCGCGACCCCAGGCCCGAGCTGGTACAGTGCTGTCTAACCTCCCCGCCACTGCGACCTCGGTGCCCCTCGCCGTAGGGCAGTGAGCCCGATCTCCCTCATCGCCAGTCTCAAAGGGCCAAGGTATGATCCTCCTTATCTACTCATCCATCCTCTGTAGTCTGCAGCTCTCTTCTCTGTTCTCCCTCGCACGCCTCCCTCTGCTTCTCCCTCTCTGGAGCTCTGTAGGCAATAGCTCTGTTCCTCCATGCGATTCTGCTCCTCCCCCATTTGCTGGTTTGCTTCTTGTCTTCTATCTCTAACTGCAATTAGTCAGTTATATATACATTTGTTGGTTCGTAATGCATAAAGTACCTCTGGATTAGTAATTTATTTGTGTAAAATATGTTCTCTGCCTATGGATTGCAAATTTCTGTTCTAGGAAAATCAAGGCATGAAAATCAACTGATCAACTAAGGTATGTATGTTGCAGCCATCTTGGTGTTTGATTCACATATATTTTGATCAATTAGACATAAACAAAAGTTTGTTTAATTAATCTTAATCTGGTATATTGTTGATGATCTCCCTTACATTTTTTAGGAATAATCTCACTGGAATATTGGTATTTGAAGTCTGAAAACATCGCCCATCCTGCAATACGAATGAGATAGTGGAGCTTTTGTTCCTCTGCTTTGTTATGGCCGAAGTTGTTTGCAGGGTGGTTTGGATTGCATTGGGCACCACCTGCCACCGTGTAGACATATCCTTTAAAATCTCCACGAAAAATGTGAGTGATCTGGAGCATTTTTTATTATGGTGATGATTTCCTTTGCATTTTGAGGAATAATCTCATTGGAATATTGGCATTTGAAGTACAAAAACTTCGCCCACCGCGTAGACATACCCTTCAAAGTTTCCATGAAAAAGGTGAGTGATGTGGAGTTTTTTTTATTAATTATGCATTATGTGAACTGCTATTGAAAGATTAATCAATCAGTTAGATGGATGCACACTTGTAGTACTTTTGATGGATGCACAATTGTACTGAAAATATAGCACAATTCCTAATTGCAGTACTTTTGATGGATGCACACTTGTTTTAATTTGTTGATATTCAATTTGACTAAAATGGATGTGTCATGAGCCGGATCAGGACCTACTTGCTGAGGATCACTTGTGTGCAGACTCTAAGAAAGATGAAGACACATCTATTTGATTATTCTGAAGGTGCTGCCAGGACTAATGGCATCCATGTAGGCTTTCCAATAAATTGTGCTAAATATATCCATAGTACATGCGTCTCCCGTCTCCCCTTTCGATAGGTTGATACTGGGTCATCAGGTACTAGATGCGGTTGCTGCAAATACATGCACCACATCCAGTTTTATCATTTGGTTACAACAAGGAGGAAGTGGTCACAACAGGAAGGATGTTGGCATAATTTCTTTTTTTTAATCAAGCTTAGGTTATCCTTCAACTTGATCAGGTAAAATCATAAATTCTCTAACTCTACAATTTTAGGTAGTACCTGTGTTTTTCATCATCTGCAGATTTTGTCAAGCGATGCATTTTGACCTGCTACTTCCATGCTCGGGTTAAATTTTCCTTGTAACCCTTCTATGGAATGTTCGTGGACATCATCTTTTGTAAGGTGTGATGATTCTCACTTTGGAAATATTTTAGAAAGTTTAAACTCAAATGTATTTGGTGATAGAAGTGGCACAGTCAGTCGTGTCCAGCAGAGCACCAGGGATGAGCTCTAATTTCTTAATTAAATTGTGAAGTGAATACGTCCTGAAACTCCCACTGAAAAAGGACTTTTTTGGTTGCAATCTGATCTGTTCAAATGTCTTTTGAGAAGGTAATCTCTCAGCTTAAATGATTGCATGACCTACATTTCTTTGAAAATAAGTATTGCTACCAGGTTTGTTTTCAAAACTGCAGTGATTGATCCTATCCTGATTTCCTTTTTTAATCAGTTCAGTGATTAGTTAATTGATTTTCTACATTATTTTCTTTTGGTGCCTGCTGATAAGAGGCCTTTCCTTCCACTACCTGATTTCTGCTGGTTGATTGACCATGGTCTGTTCATATGTGAATTAAGCTGACGACAGAATCCGTATGTTATCTGTAGGAAGGTGAGGTGGAACAAATAATCTGCATTGCTCTTTGCTATAGCATCGCTACTACATGTACATATTCTTGGTGCAACATACTACACATGCCATTTTTAAAACTAGATTATCAATTTAGATGGCCAAGGTAAAGAAGTCAAACGCTGATTATTGCTATGGTTGTCGATTTAGTTTGTCGTATGCACAAAGCGTGCAAGCTAACTCTAATGGCTTGACTCAATTGTCTTCAAATAATGTAGGTTTGTAATGTCATATTCTCATGTTATGCATGGATGAATAATATTTTATAAGGATGAGAGCATATGGTTTCTATATACTCCATATTGCGTATGAGACCACCATTTTCTTTCAAAATAACCTCATTAGGTGCAGGATTTGGGATTCTAAACAACAAAGATTCGGATGTATGTATTAATTTCCTTATTTACAAGCTCGTGATATTTTGCAATACAGAAGTGCTTTGTATTATAATTTTTTTAACGTGCCAGCATAACCACTATAAACTATTAATACTTGAATAATTTAGGTTTATGTTTATGTATGTACAATGTTCAAGTTTAATAATTTCCCTATTTAGTAGACTGTGGTATTTCGCCATATATAATTTTTTTATATCACAATTTTCTTTAAACGTGCCTGCGGCACGTGCTTAACCACTAGTTTTTTTAAGGATTGTCGATTGACCAACGACTTAAAATTGGAAAGCACGTGCCAACAGGTGCCGAAACCCAATCATCCAGGACTAAAAAGCTAAGATAGTTTTCGAGAACGAGGCAGTTTGTCGTGGACAGCTTTGTAAGATTTCCACCAACATCTCTTCGACGGAATAAAGGCGAGCTGCTTTATGTTCACATCGCGGATGTATACTCAACAATCCTTTTTCCGCACTTAGCCCCTGAACAAAGGCTTGGCTCAATTTTACTTCCACAATAAAATTTGTGTATTTTTTCCACCATGTGCCAATTGTTTTTTAAGTTTAAATCTACGGGTGACATAGGACATCATAAATGATGTTAGAAACATATCAAGATTTTTTTTATTTCATATGTTGGGGGCACCAAATCATAAATTAACCCAAAATATACAAAATCACATGAAAATAATGATGGCAAATTCTTAAGATATGTTTTCTAACACAGTATATCATGTCCTTTATCACCTCATAAAGTCTGAAGTTAAACCAACGTGTATTCGGATAGAAGGGAAAAAAAAACAACAAACCTCAACAGGGGCGGAAATAGTTTTGGGGAAGTAAAGCAAAATTTTGTTCTTGGATGAACAGACGACGCCGCTAGCCGCAAATATTAACAGAAAAAAGTAGACCTTGCTTTTCTTCATGCATCTTACTTTAAATAAAATGTAATAGCTCTAGCACGTACTAAGACATACAGATTAATTGATTAAATTATGCAAGTTTGCACGACAGTTTTATAATATGTGCATGTCATTTTACTGTTTTACACCCCACTTGACCAATTATAATTTGTGAGCTGCCAATAGCTGGCAAGAAAGTGGAGATTAACAGCCTGTTCGGTTGACTGACGGCTGGTGGCTGGTGCTGATTTGTTGTGAGAGAAAAGTACTACTGGCTGGCTGATGGCTGGCGGCTGGTGCTGATGTGTTGTGAGAGAAAAGTAGTGCTGGCTGGTGGCTGATAAGCCAAGCGAACAGGCTGATGCAGACATACTATCCAAGTACCCAAACAGTCCTAATGCAGTGAACCAAGGCTCCCCAAATCTTTTCCTTGAGGACCGACTAAAGCTATAGGCTATAGCCCCTAGTAGGTGCTGTTTGATTTGAGCATATGCTCGCTCTCCTATTAAAAAACTAAACATGGAAATCATACGTCATTGTGTACAACTGATGATTTTTTTTTATCTAACCCATCAGGTGACTACGCACGAAGAAAATATTATCATGGAGTAATTATTACTGTTTGGCTTGTTGAGATGCTGTTTCTTAACGCCACAATATGTTTTTTTTAAGACCTAATGCCTCAATGTGGATTTTCCTTTCACCTTAGGCGATCGGCATGCGACACCAGTTGAAACCGTTGAAGACCACCGTGAGCTCAACAGTCTAGCCAAAAGGAGACCAAAATCTAAAATGCATCTCCGATAGTACTGTCTCAGTCTCCAACAGAGTACCTATACCCAAACCCAAAATAGGTTTTCAAGAGGGACACAACTCAAATCTGAGTATCCTCTCTCCTGAAGATCCATTCGCAGAGAGGGTTCTCTTTTGGGTCTTATTGTTGGAGAAGACCAAAAATAGGTATGAAACTTTTTGACTGTAGCGCTATGCAAATGAGGAATGAGTCTTGTATTTTAGGTCTCTTTATTGGAGATAGTTTTAGATTTTGAAGAACGAAAGCGTTTTGTCACGAAGACAGTCAGCCTGTTCGGTTGGCTGGCGGCTGGTGGCTGGTGCTGATTTGTTGTAAGAGAAAAGTACTGCTGGCTGGCTGATGGCTGGTGCTGATTTATAGTGAAAGAAAAAATACTGCTGGTGGCTGGTAAGGCAAGCAAACCCTCAAAGCTCGGTACGGTCCTAACCAGATTCAACGCAGCAACGTCAGCTGCTTCCCGTCAGGGATGTGCGTGCGTACGTACGTGTCGAGTCCCAACTCCCACCACGTCCATCGTCCATGCCTTTGCAGAAAAGCTAAGACTGCGAAGAAATCTTTTTGTGGACCGTACAACTGTACAAGATGTGACCGTCGTTGTTGGTCCATCCCTGATCTTCGATGGCTGCTGCCCGAGAAGGGATTTTGATGCCAGGTTCAGCACAGCCAAGTCCTCCAGACTTGAGAGGCAGGCAGTACACGGGTCCCCTGCAAACACGTGTGTGGGCTGCGAGAACGAACCTCGTTCAAAGCTGACGAGGGTTGATTCTTAGTTGGAGAACGATGAGCTTTGAGTTTACTAGAACATCACGCGCGCTTTGCGCGTCCTATCCCTATCCTGATTTCAATTGTATACCCCTCAAATAATTTAACTTCTCAAAAAATCAAATTATGTAGAGCCTATGGCAAATTACATCAGAAGAATAAATCATGTAAATAATCCACGGAAAATTTTGGAGAACAACAAAGGTAGATAAATGCAGCAAAGTTCATCAGGAGAACAAATTCATGGCACATAGCCCATTTTGCTTAGTAGTGAGATCCAACAACAGGCATGGTGTCCAAGTGTCAATGCCATTTGACAGAGCAGATCAGTCTACTAATAATATCATATCCTAACAGCACATGCGCATGTCCACGCATGCCCTATTATGACCTTAGCAATAACTAATCTTCAATCTACATCAAGCCTTTGCAAGGTGTCACACCACATAACACATTAACAACTTGAACTAATCTTCAATCTGCACCAAGCCTTTGCAACATGTCACACACACACACAAGAGAACACATTAACAACTTGAAGCCTCAGTCAACAGTAGACAACAACGGCGTATCCTTTATCCTTGCGGTTGGAGGTGACCTGAAAATTAATAACCACACATGTTAATTTGTTTTGCTAGGTCATATTTTCTTATTTTGAAATTATTGGTGGGACATATCGACATATCGCAGATGGCATAGTGATTTTTTTTAGAGAACGTGCTTAGCACGTATTTCATTAAGAGAAAAAAGAGATTTACAAACACGAACAGCACACAAAAAAAAACACGACAACAACGTCAGCAACACAACACACCTCAAGCTGTGCGACACGTAGATACAGTCACCTTTTCAGTGGCGGTGCCGTCCACCTGCAGCTCAAGCAGAGGAAGCGTGGCATCCTGCGCCACAACATCCGGTAGATGGGTTCGTCAGCTGCCGGCCCTATACCATGAGGATGGACGTCGCCTCACTCCGCCGCTGCCTTAGTGCACATGGGCTCTGTCCTCGTGCCGACCCCGCTCCAAAGCACCTCCATGGCCACCGTGGCATTCGCCATGTCGACGCACGTGATCCGCTCTATCGCCGGCCTCCACAGCGCTTGCCCACATCCACTATCAAGTAGATCTTCTCCGGCCACTCTGTGAGCGCCGTCTAATTGCCTTCCCTCTGCTGCTTCATTCCCAAGCACGGTGAACCCGCAAGGAGCAGCTCTCTCTCCGGGATGGTGGAGGAGGGCCACGGTTCTCCTCTGTTAGAGCTTTGCCACGAGGGCCTCCTCATAAAATTGATTGGGAGGGTCTTATTGAAAAAACAACGTGATTCTCAAATTTCTCTTCTTTACGTCGGAATAAAATTTAGGCCTTGTTTAGTTCGGAAAGTGGAAACTTGTCGAATCATAAAAATGGGATGTCGGAAGAGGTATTCGGATACTAATAAAAAACTAATTACACAACTCGTCTGAAAATTGAATTTTGAATCTGTTATGTCTAATCAACCCATCATTAGAGTTTGTTTACTGTAGCACGACGTTGTCTAATCATGGTCTAATTAGGCTTAATAGATTCGTCTCGCGAATTACCCGATGGTTATGGAATGAGTTTTGTCATTAATCCATGTTCAATACTCCTAATTAGTATCCAAACATTTGATATGATGGGTGAATAGTAAAAACTTGCCACAAACTTGCCGATCTAAACAAGGGCTTACTGCAGAAGACTATATGAAAAGTATTCTAAAACGTTTTCAGTACCCACAGACTAAAATGGCCCATGGTTGATTTTATGAAAAGCAGGGGGCTTTTTTACAAACATGTTAGACCACGTGTCAGTAGCCTAGTAGTTACCATGGAGTGATGCGGGGAGAGCTCGCACGAGCGAGTGGAATGCGGGGAGGCAAGCAACAGCCAGTTGCTTTTAAGAAACCCGACTAGAACTTTTGGCGCGCTTTGCGCGCCCTATAATGAGAGTATTATATATAGAGTTGCTCGATGATAGATAGGAATATGCTGATCAGAAAATATAAAACAATTTCACTGACATTCGTTATAGTGTAGAGCTAGATCTCTCTATCAAAATACGAAGCAATAAATATTTTCCAAAAAAGTTATGTATCAGTAAAAAAACAGAGCCTTGCTTATGGAACATATCTTGTTCTTGTCAAATCATCCAAGTTCCGAAACCATTCTCCTATTACATGCATAGCATCCAGAGTATAGTCATAACAATATTGGATGTGGGAAGTTCAAGAAACAATAAGTATTCTAGATCGTAGTTCATAAAAAATTAATAAAAAATTTAAGCAACAACAGGTTTCCAAGGAAAATAGACTTAGCATAGGCCATTGGTGATTGTATGGCAATATAACCTTGGGAGTAATAAATTTTTGTAGTATACAAGGATTTGGTCTCACGGATGCAAGGTAATGGATTTTGGGTGAACAAACACCTAAAATAAGGTTAAGAGGACATCATTAAGACATGAGAATACCTTTAAGAACCTAAGGCATCATGCAAGTCAAACCCAAAGAAGAAAATGCGAATAAATAAAGTAAAATAAAGAAACATGAGCACATACTATTGCTACGGTACAGTGTTGTGAGCACAACAATAGCCGGTCAATTGTTGTTGTGCTAGAACAACAATAGTTGGTCCATTGCTGAGGTGCTAGCATAGCAATAGTGTGTGGTGCTAAGGCAAACAATTATCTTGGCACCGAGTATTGCGGTGCACATAACAATAGTCGGTGGTTGTCACTTGTGTTGTGGATAGTCCTTCTGCCTATCACGGAGGTTGCTCACCATGGAGCTTTTGTCCTAGTGCAAGACACTTCCCAAAAAGGGACTCCAACGAGCATTAGGGGGAAGTTAGCCATTTTCTGATACTTCTGGAAAAATCGCGGCGCCGAGAGTTTGCATTATCTACCCTTTACACTTCTGCATTTACATTGTGCCATTTACATTCCAAGTTTACTTTTCCTAGAATTGTCTTGTGTGATAAGATTGAAACTAAGGGTGCAAACCTAGTGCACATCCAGATAAAATTGGAATAGGTTTTTATATGTGGTTGGAACCTTAGTTTTTAGGACATATAATTCACCCCCGCTTAGGGTGCCACGGTCACTTAGAGTATTAAACATAGAAGTCATTCAATTACAATGGTGTCACACAATATTAAACAAAGGTAGCTTCATGCTAAGTCTGCATCTTATATGTTTTAGATGCACATATTAGTTCAGAGTCTCATTAGCGTCAATTAATCAGAACATGCTAAGCATGAAAACAAACACCATGCATGTCACTTTATATTCTCCATTTTTCGCATCATAATACTATTTGTTTTATGGATATATTTTGAGAGGATTGAGTGCGGATTGATTTTTTAAAAACAATGAAAGGTTTATTTGTAACAAAGCATAAGAACAAATGAACAATAGCTGAATCGGGGTGCTGGGTGATTTTAAGAAACCAAAGTTTATTTGTAACAATACCTAAGAACGATATCCAAAAGTGCAGGTTAATTTTTGAAAAATAGGAGGGCCATTTTATAATTTAGCTGAGAGTACAGGTGGCACTCCCGGAGGGGCACTGCAGGGCGTCGAGTGCTCTGGTATGCGGAAGGGCCATGAGCCTTTAAGGCCATGAACAATGCGAAGGCTCTTACAGAGGCGTTTAAGGAGGGAAAAAATATGCTCAAAAAAAAGGAGGGAAAAATATCAAGCGCCTCAATCTACAATGGAAAATTCAGTTAAAGGCGCTTAACCCACAAAATTAACTAATAAATTTGGCGCAGTTATGTTCACGGGTGGGACGATTTTGTCCAAGGAATCACGCAAGCGTCGCAGCAGGCGTCGCTGCCTGGACAAGCAGCGGCTCCGTCCGTAAGCGCCTGTGCTCATGCGTTCTGGACGCCAGCGTGGTAAAAAAACAGAATAACTTCCTATAAGCGCCCAGCATTGTACAGGCTCTAAGAAACCCCGATGATTAGCTGTCCATGATACCGTGTGTGGCACTCACTGGTGTGGCCCAGTCAATTGCAATTTACAGTCCTTTTTATAATATGAAAACGAAGAGAGTAACCCTGACGAACTGCCTTTGTGTGGCTGACACGTGGGCTCGGGCCCACACGTCAGTCACCAGGCATATACACATTCGAATGGGAGTTTTTTTTTCTAAAGTGCATTTTCAATGAATAATAATCCGTGACTTGATAAAAGCTCATCTGAACCTGCGATGGTCATCGGTCACCGTCCTTCATCGATGACGGAGCTCAGGAACGGAGACGCGGACATGGCCTCCGTCCCCGGCTCCGAGCTCGACGCCCCTCTGCCGTTGCTCTGCCACTCGGTGACGTAGCTGGGCTTCGTGATCGCCTCGGCCACCTCGGCGTCCCCGGCGAGTATCGACGCCACCCTCGACATGGGCGGGCGCTGCCGGGGTGAGCTCTGGATGCAGAGGAGGCCGACGCGGATGGCACGGAGCATCTCGTCGCTGTTGAATTCCGTGAGCCTAGGGTCCGCAACGTCGAGAGGTTGGTTCTTCTCGTACTTTTCCCAGACCTGAAAGCATAGGGATGATAAGTTGGGACAACTTAATCTTTTTATCGAGCAAACTCAGATAGTTAGATCTATTCTATGCTGCAATGGGATCGACAACTACGCTGGTGTTTGCTGCATTAACAGAAAAGAATGCAAATTAAATGGAATCAAATCACTTTAAGATTATACCTAATACTAAGATCTTGACCTGCCTATCAGTAAGATCCAAGCTCAAATTTAACATGCTATGTTAACCGTTCAAACATGTCATTCTCATAATTGGCACATTGGGTAAAAGTTTATATGAAAAGCTATATCATTCAAGACAGAAGGAAATATACACAATGAAACTATCTTCCCTGATAGATCTAGCATCAATTTATGCTCTTGGTCTAAGTAACTCCTCATATAATGGTGACTAAACCTGAAAACGTTTCACCAACAGGGATTCTAAAATGATTTTAATTTTGATAGGAGAAAGGAGCACTATATAAACCTTAGAAGAAGAAGAGTACACTTAGCATTCTATATACAATTTAAGTGGTTTTGCTGTATCTTTTTCATAATGTAGTGATGTAAAACTGTGGTTATTTGGTTTGATTGAAAATTATTATAATTCACTTGAGCATCAATATTTTAAATTCCTATAATAGATTTAGTGTAGATTTTCCCAATAGCAATTAGCACATAAGAAAAGAGTGCTGCATTGCTTGACCTAAATATCAATGTCCTTACCCATTCTAAAAGATAAGACTTGTCTTCGCCAAGCCTGTCGTCATAGTTTGGCCTTCCAGCTATTGTCTCCAATATGACAACACCAAAAGCAAACACGTCAACTTTCTCAGTCATATGACCTCTCATCGCATACTCAGGAGCAAGATAACCACTTGACATAAGAGAAAAAAAACATTTGTTAGCTCACAGATTAATAAAACTAATCTGCAAAGATAAAGGTGGCAAGATGGAAATGTGCTTACAATGTACCAGCAACTTTTGTGCTAACATGCGTCTTCCTGGCATCATAAAGTTTGGCGAGCCGGAAATCAGAGATCTTAGGGTTGAGATTGGCGTCAAGTAAGATATTACTAGCCTTTATGTCCCTATGCACAATGCGGATGCTAGACTCTTCATGAAGATAAGCCAGGCCTCTTGCAATGCCCAAGCATATCTCAAAGCGTGTTATCCAGTCCAGTTTCAATTTCCTACTTCCTGCAGTAAATATAAGTTTCAATTGTTAACATATATATGTATATATAAAATCGAACGCCCGTCACATTTGCATTAAATTGGACGAACTTTTACCGAACAATGCTTTATCAAGACTTCCATTCTCTAGGTACTCATAAACCAACAGTGGTTTGTTGCCCTCGAGGCAGCAACCATACAACTTCACGAGATTACGATGTTGCACTCGAGAAATAGTTTCTATTTCAGCTATGAACTGTTTCTTCCCTTGACTAGCTAGATGTTTCAGATAGCTGTTTTACTGCCACCATGGTTCCATTGGTCAATTTACCCTGCCATAAACGAGTCATTTTTCAGGATGCAAGTTTCAGGCATTGCTGTAATGGAGAAACCTGTAGGAAGAATAATGCCTCAATTGATTCCTCCAAATCCTAGAAGGGTGGGTAATATAGTAGCTGTACATGGGCCTCTAGATGGGCCTAACTACATGGGCCATAAGGGCCACATATATACACCAACACCCCCCGCAGTCTGAACTACCGGCGCAGCGGAGTTCAGGACTGGACAGGAACCTGCAATCTGAACTTACCGGCGCAGCGGAGTTCAAGACTGGACAGGAAAAGAAGTACACACACCCCCCCGCAGTCACAACTAGCCACCGGCTATGTTGAGACTGGAGCGAAACTCCGAGAAGGTCGAGGAGGGGAGACCCTTGGTGAAGATGTCAGCGAACTGGGAGGTGGTCGGGACGTGGAGAACCCGAACGTCGCCAATAGCCACCCGGTCGCGAACGAAGTGCAGGTCGATCTCCACGTGCTTCGTCCGCTGATGCTGAACTGGGTTGGTGGAGAGGTACACGGCGCTGACGTTGTCGCAGTAGACGAGAGTGCTCTTGGCGAGCGGGCTGTCAAGCTCCGCCAAGAGCTGTCGTAGCCAGGACGCCTCAGCCACGCCGTTAGCAACAGCCCGGTACTCCGCCTCGGCACTGCAGCGGGAGACAACTGGCTATTGCTTGGACGACCAGGAGACAAGGTTGCCCGAGGAAGACGGCATAGCCGGAAGTGGAGCGACGAGTGTCAGGACAGCCAGCCCAGTCAGCGTCGGTGTAGACGACGAGCTCAGTGGCAGGAGACCGGTGAAGGAGCAGGCCGTAGTCAACAGTGCCACGAACGTAGCGTAGGAGACGCTTCAGGGCAGTGAGATGTGACTCCCGAGGATCATGCATATGGAGGCAGACCTGCTGAACAGCATATGCGATGTCCGGCCTGGTGAAGTTGAGGTACTGCAAGGCACCAGCAAGGCTCCGGTAGGCAGTCGGGTCAGCAACAGAACCCCCCATGTCCGCAGAGAGCTTGGCCTGAGTGTCAACCGGAGTGGAACACGGCTTGCAGTCAGTCATCCCGGTCCGCTCCAGAATATCAAGTGCATACTGTCGCTGGTGAATGAAGAGGCCAGAAGGACGTGTCTCAACAGTGACACCCAAGAAGTGGTGGAGGACACCCAGATCCTTCATGGCAAACTCCTGCTGCAGTGACTCAACGATGCGCTGAAGCAAGGCCTGACTGGAAGCGGTGAGAATGATGTCATCAACATATGGCAGAAGATATGCAGTCTCAGAGCCCCGGAAGTAGACGAACAGAGGTGTCAGACTTGCACTCAGAGAACCCCAACGTGACCAAAAAGGTGGCAAACCGAAAGTACCAAGCCCGAAGAGCCTGCTTCAGACCATAGAGGGACTTGTTGAGACGGCAGACCAGGTCCGGACGACTGGAATCCACAAATCCCGCTGGCTGGCTGCAGTAGACTGTCTCTGACAGTGCCATGGAGAAAGGCATTCTTCACATCCAGCTGATGCACATGCCAGGAGCGAGAGAGAGCAATGGAGAGAACTGTGCGCACTGTAGCAGGCTTCACTACTGGACTGAATGTCTCATCATAGTCCACACCAGGCCGCTGCGTGAATCCGGAGAACCCAGCGAGCCTTGTAGCGATCCAGTGAGCTGTCAGCACGACGCTTATGCGTCCAGATCCACTTGCCCGTGACCACATTGCAACCAGACGGACGCGGCACGAGGTCCCACGTCTGGTTGGCAAGGAGAGCCGTGTACTCCTCCTCCATCGCCCGACGCCAGTGAGGATCAGCCAGAGCCTCACGGACGGAGGAGGGTACCGGAGAGACCCCCGGCTCAGCCTCGGTGGCGGAGAGAGCCGCCGGTCGGAGAACGCCCGCCGCCCGCCGTGTCACCATGGGATGAGTGTGGCCAGGATCCCGATGGATGACAGGCGGGTGGTAGACTGCCGGGTCCAGACGAGAGAGGGCCCGAGTGTGGACCGACGGCGCTGGTGACGGCTCCGGTGGAGTCGGGGACAGAGGACGGGGCGCCGGCTGTGCAGGCACCGAACGGCGCCGGTAGACCTGCAGGGGCTGG
>CM014276.1:59740974-59757549 GCA_004135705.1 Alloteropsis semialata
GGGTGGCAGGGCGCGCGCGCGAGAATGGCGTCCGGGTGACTGTGTGGCGTCCGGGTTCGGGAAAAAACGGTTAAGTGTAGTGGCCGGGTTCCGAGACTTTGCCGAGTGCCCGTGATCTGGCACTCGGCAAAGCCCCTGTTTGCCGAGTGTCAGATCCAGGCACTCGGCAAATAGATTTTTTTATTTTTTAAAACGTATTGCGTGGGAGCTCGCCTGGTGGGCCCTGGGCCTTTGCCGAGTGCCAACTCCCAGACACTCGGCAAATAGGCTCTTTGCCGAGTGCCTCTCAGCGGGCACTCGGCAAACACCCCTTCAAAATTTGAAAATATTGGAAATTTCGATTTTTGGTGCAACGAATATTGAAAAAAACATGTCAACTACACTGTACAATGCATGTCTCATCATTGTAGAACAAAAGAACCATTATTTTATGTCATTATTAAACAAAATCCATGTATATCATTTTAGTTTCAATATACGTAATAAAAAAATTATAAAATCTGAAATGGATCCGAAAATTTACCAAAACTTGACACGATACATTTTAGGTAGTATATTGCCACTACAAAAAGTTTGGAAGTGAAACTCGAATTGTCGTGTCAATCTGTGTCCAAATCATGAACGATCTATTAGAACTCAACGAAACTTCTTCGGAGATGTTCCGGTTGCAAGCATCGTATGTGAAAACTTTTGCAGAAGCTTCTATATTTTTTACCGCAGCCTCCACATAAGATATCATGAGCTCTCGACAAATCTCAGGATTTTCGGAGTTCATTAGAATTTTTTATAATTAAAAAACAATCCTACCACACGTACATCGTCGTGTTTCAAAAATATCATTTGCCAAATTGACTTATTTCTCATTGATATTGTCTAAATAAGGAGTTTGTAACATGAATATCATTTTTGCAATCACTCTGTTCCAAGATTTCAAACACCTGTAGTTCAAATTTTGAATTAAACAAAAAATTCAATTTAATGAAACAAAATCATTGAATATAGTAAACGAGCCGAAAAAATCCTAAATTGCAACATAGGGTACACTGTATCATACTTGAATCAACAAAAAAGGATTGGAAGCATTTACATGAAATATGGAGCCACGATTTGCCGAGTGCCATAAAATACACTCGGCAAAAGGGATCTTTGCCGAGTGCTAACCCTAGGGCACTCGGCAAAGCCCCCGACCGTTAGCCGCCGTCCAGACAGCGTGACGGCGGCTGCCTGACAAGTGGGGCCGGGCAGACGTTTGCCGAGTGCTCTTGGGCTGGCACTCGGCAAACAGGTCGACCGTTAGCCGCCGTCCGGACCGCGCGACGGCGGCGGCCTGGCAGGTGGGCCATGTTGCGCTTTGCCGAGTGCCGGTTTGCGGACACTCGGCAAAGGCGTCTTTGCCGTGTGTTCCGAGTTTGACACTCGGCAAAGTTTGGGTTTGCCGAGTGTAAACCTTTCGCCGAGTGTTTTGTTTCCTACACCCGGCATATCCCGTATTTGCCGAGTGCCCGAAATTTTGCACTCGGCGAAGGGTTGGGCACTCGGCAAATACGGGGTTTCCCGTAGTGAATTCAACCGAATTAATCAAGTTGAGCTGCAGGCGAGCACGTGCCCACAGGTATCTAGCTTTAATCAATGCTGTCATGGTCTAGATTTCACGGAATGCGGACCAATTCAACCGAGTTAATCAAGTTGAGCTGCAGGCGAGCCCAGACAAGAGAGTTTTGCGAGCGAGCACGTCTGCACGTGGCTGCAACGGGTGTTGGCTGTTGAGCAACGTAGCTTGCTGACTGCCGAGGCACCGTATAGATCTTGTCCTGTTGTCAATTGCAATTTGCAGTTCTTGAAGTGAATAATTCGTGATTTTTACACATGCCCAAAATCAATGGACCGTGTTAAAGTGGATTCACAACAAACAATAATCCCCGCGGCTTGGCAGAAGCCGATCTGAACCTTTGATGACGGCCATTACCGGATTTCGTCAGTGGTGGAGCTCAGGAACGGCGACGAGGACTCCCTGGTCCCAGAGCTCGACGACTGCCCTCTAGACGAGCTCATGCTCATCTGCCACTCGGCGACGTAGCTGGGCTTCGTGATCGCCTCGGCCACCTCGGCGTCCCCGGCGAGTATCGACGCCACCCTCGACATGGGCGGGCGCTGCCGGGGTGAGCTCTGGATGCAGAGGAGGCCGACGCGGATGGCACGGAGCATCTCGTCGCTGTTGAACTCCGTGAGCCTGGGGTCCGCAGCGTCGAGGGGATGACCTTCCTCGTACAGTTGCCAGACCTGAAAGGATGAACCCCACTAATGTGTGTTATGTTATTAGCAGAATAGCAGACAAGAACAAGAATAGAACGCATGCATTATTTTTCAGTTAATGCATATTTAAAAACCTTGGTTATATATCTGATTGAAAAATGTTATGAATGAATGTAAGCCAAACTATTTAAATCCAAACCATAAATTTAGTGTAGATTTTTCCGATAGCACAGAAGAAAGAGTACAAAGACCTCGATCTAAATCTCATAGTGAGGGCTTACCCATTCTAAAAGATAAGCCATGCCTTTGTCAAGCATGTCATCATAGTTTGGCCTTCCAGATATAATCTCCAACATGGCCACACCAAAAGCAAAAACATCAACTTTCTCAGTCACATGACCTCTCATGGCATACTCAGGAGCAAGATAGCCACTTCATCGAATAGGGGAAAAAACATCCATTAGCTCACACATTAATAAAAGTAATGACTAAATTAACACAGAGGGGAGGGAGGGGGCAAGATTGGTATGTGCTTACAATGTACCAGCAACTTTTGTGCTGACATGTGATTTCTTGTCATCAGAAAGTTTGGCGAGCCCAAAATCTGAGATCTTAGGGTTTAGATTGGCATCAAGTAAGATATTGCTGGCCTTAATGTCCCTATGCACAACTCGGATGCTAGACTCTTCATGCAGATAAGCGAGGCCTCTTGCAATGCCCAAGCATATTTCGTAGCGTGTTGGCCAATCTAGGTTCAATCCTCCATCTCCTGCCAATGCAATGAAGGTTTAAGCTATGAGATTTATATAACAATCATGGAGTAGTCACCGCCACAGATCAAACTGAATGAAATGGTTGGTACCGAATAGTGCTTTATCAAGGCTTCCATTCTTTAGGTACTCATAAACCAATAGTGGTTTGTTGCCCTCAAGGCAGCAACCATACAACTTCACGAGATTACGATGTTGCACTCGAGAAATAGTTTCTATTTCAGCTATGAACTGTTTCGTCCCTTGGTGAGATTTTTCAGATAACTGCTTCACTGCCACCACACTGCCATCAGTTAATTTACCCTGCCACAAGGTGTCATTTATTTAAGAAGGCGAGTTTTGGAGAGAACACTACAAAAAAATATCATGTAAATGTAATGGAGAAAATGAAAATAGACTGCTCCCCTCTAATTTTATCGACCAAGTGCAGAAACCAGAAGATAACAAAAAGGAAAACAGTAGGGAATGCCCCTGATTTGCATGTTAATATTAGTAAAAGAATTGGAATGTAAGATCAATGAAAAGAAGGAATTTACATTACCCAAAGGAGAGTTTAAGAAATTTAAAAAAGCTCTAGTCAATTTTGCATAATGAAAAATATTTGTTGTTCAGTACTTATCTATTGTGTCAAAAAAAATATATAGCAAATTCGCATCCATGTGTATTATAGGTGACGAACTAACCTTATAAACTGATCCATATCCACCTTCACCTAGAAGGTTACTGGAACTAAAATTGTCAGTAGCGGTCCTTAGTTCACCATAACTGTAACTGAATACATTAGGTTTTCCAACAATATTGTAGAGCTCTGCAAACATCACAGAATACAAGTTTGTAAGCACAACACCTTTTGGTCGGTTTAAGAATTATGTCAACCTAGCATATCATCTACCTTGCTGCTCCAATGATACTTTTCTCCTTTTGTGTCTCCACACATAGAGACCTGCAAGTATTGCTAGTCCTAAAACTGCTGCACCAACCACGACCCCAACAATTACACTTGTTTTACTATTCTTTGGTGCAGCTGTAGGAGAGAAATTGAAAGAGCCCATTCGTTAGAAAATACGATCTTACACTGAATTGGTTTGTTCGGCATTTCGCTTCTATTTTAGGTGTTTCCAATTTTTTAATCATTTTTATTTAATTTAAAAGTACAACATTCACTATGATCTAGAATCAATATGCACCAAAAGGTGTAATCCAGCTCTCGAATTAGAAACTTTGATTTGTAGCAGAAGAGAATACTTAGAGTTGCACTCAAAGCTGAGATTGCAGGCCCATAGTAGCCTGGACTTGGTACGCAGCAAGTTCCCTTGCCAGCCCAGAACAGATGAACCTCGAGGAAGTTTCTAGTGACAGGAACGATGTATTGCTTCTTGACAACAGTGTAAGATTTCCCGCCTGCTTCCTTCCTTATGTCGAAATTCTGTTCCTTAAGCTCACCCTTTACCAAAAATAAGAAAATGAGTCATGGCCTCATGGGCGGCTCATAGGCTAAAACACAAGGGCACAGATTATCAGCATGACTGATTGACTGGAACCTACCTGGATATAGATATCAAAAACCCTCCTGCCTAAACTCGTCCAAGTCTTTGAGTCTTCGAAGGAAAACTCTGCAAATTGAAGTGTGACTGCATAGTTTCCATTCTCAAGCCCTACACCATAGTATCTTAAAGAAGATGGTGACATTCTTGCTGTCTGAAACAGTTCTGAATCCGAAGTCCTCTGAAACTGGCGTGAGCTGTAGATTATGTAACTACCATTTGATGCATCCAAGAACTTCCCTGCATTGCTTACACCCCAAGTTTGTGCTCCTGTAACATAATAGGATGCTGCTCCAAGACTGGCATCATCAGGCTGATACATGGAATTATCCGAGCCAGATGATCTATTGCCCCCACAGTCCACAGCAAAGGAGGTAGCTACAAGAAAATTAAATTATTTAATGTTGGTGTTAATTTAGTAAACCTGCCTAGTGGCTAGCATTCCTGAAGTAGTTCCCAAAAAAAAAGTGTTCCTGAAGTAGAGCCATGAAATTGCAAAGATGAAAACTCACAATGTGGAGAGTCAAGAAAACAGGGTGTATTTCGCTGAAGGCATTCCAGCCCTGTTGGTAAGATACTGCAGATGCAAAACAATAACATTTTGAATCGAATATATGTGCTCCGGGAACATAATAATTATTTTGGATGACTTGTGGAGCTAGTTGAATAGTATGAACTTACCTGCTGTTAGTGTTATCGATAACGAAATTGTTGGCTACCAAATCCCTATGTAGAAAAACATTGGAAAAAAAATGAGCTGTAAGGGCAAACAACTGTTTAACTTTTTTTGAGAGAAGTTGTAAGTAAAAGACTCCTGCTTTTTCAAATATTCTGAATCACAGGTAGCTGTGTTGTGGCTTAGAAATATCACATCTTTAACAGAAATACAAGCTAGGTGCGCCAAAATTAAAGCAGCTTTTCAGCTGTATCATAAATTAAAAAGAAGAGAAAAAAATGCCAGTTCAGTAATCCAGGCTGGGAAGGATTATCCTTATAAAAATAATTAGGCTTGTTTTGGTTCAGTCGGTAATTGAAGTAACAGAACTAAATGCTTACAATTGCAAATTCTGACTAGCCCAAGAGGGAAAGCTTCCTGAGAGCTGGTTGTAAGAAAAATCTCTGGACAAAGAAAAATAGTCAACATTATTGATAAACGCCATCCTTCTTTTATTTCACAAATGAAATTGAATCACAATTACATACAATTTTGTAAGATTAGGTCCTATGGAGCTTGGAAGGCTTCCTGAAAGGCTATTATTCCCAAGAAATCTGGTAGGAACAAACTTTATAGCATTAGCAAGATAAATAATGGATGTCTCTAGTTCCTAGAAAGAAAAAAAAACATATGAAAAAAAGCATTTGGAAGGCAAGAAATTAGTACAGGAAGTTGAGCGGACGTAGATTCAGCAGGGTTTGTGGTACTTGACCTGTGATATTGTTAAAACTCAAATCCCTGAAACAGTAAAAAACAGAACATGAGGAAATGAGTCATCAAACAAGACATAATCCATAGCAGCTTATCAAAGCACATTAAATTCACTTGACTGGAGTTTAGGAAGAAATAAAATGCCATACAGCAAACTTAATCTTGTAAATTGTGAAAAGTTTACTGATGCCAGACTATCAGAAATCCTGCAATTTCGCAAAACCCTGAAATGAAAGAAGTCACGAGTTTTAGGATTTAACAACTATGTCACACTAGATTAAACAATGTAGCTAGAGTAATTAAGTGAATGACAAGTTTTGCATACAGGGTGCTCAAAGATGTCATATTACTAATGAATGCCAGTGAAAAACTCCCATTTACTATGTCACCTATTCGTCTGCACCACAAAAAAAGATAATTGATCCTCCCCTTCTGTAACCTTGATATTTAACAAATGAAAATTAGCTTCTCTAGCCATCAATCAGTATTCACTTACATGTCTGTCAGGTTGACAAGATTAGAAAGAGTGGTTGGAAGTGGACCTTGAAACAAATTGCCTTGAACCCTCCTGAAAAGTTATGATTGTTGTTACTAGTAAAGAAAGAAGGAAGGGACTTCAGGTACAAGACATACTTTTTGGTAAAACAAAAGGAAATAAATTTATGTATCTAGAAATACTATTTGTTTTCTAAATAAAAGATAAGTATTATCAAGAATCTATTAAGTTTTATACTAACAGTAATCCAGAAGTAGCACTGCATATTTACAAAAACGATAAAAATCACCTCACATCTGATGTTAAATAAATTATTTTTAAGAGGCCAATTAATAGAATCTAGCAGAGTAAAAACAAATACACACTTTATACCTTCTCTCTTACAGACCACAATGAACCAAGAGGGTTCAAACTGAATTTAATACTTCAGCACAAACTAAATGTTTTGCTAAAAGTAAAGCTTGACTTGTTGACAATTGTAGCAAACTTTCCGTGATGTATTTTTATTTAAAGAAATATATCAACACTATCTGAAAATATAAGTCGTAACAACATGTCTAAGTTATGTTTAAAATTTTCAGTTAGAAAATAGTTGATGAATATTTATAAAAAATCTTACAGAAGTTCTAAATTACTCCAGCTCCCAATGTAATCTGGTATTCGCCCAGTAAAATCATTATCTGATGCCAACCTAAACACAAAGAGGAATAACAGATAAGATTGAGTAGCATAGAACAATATTTTAGACAATTAGTCTTTTTGTAGGCATACAATCGTTTCATGCTTGTAAGCTTAGAAAATGATGATGGTATAGGACCACTTAAGCCAGCACTATCAATAATCCTGCAGTTAAAGAAGATTTAAGAATAAGAGCACACATTAAACATGGAGCACAATCGTCCAGGACCGAAAAAAAACAGAAACAAGGTTTGCTGGAAGAAAAAGGTACGTGCTACAGGGTGCACAAAATTAGTCAAAATACGCACAGATCCTCAAGTTTGACCAGGTTTCCCAATTCAGATGGAAGGGAGCCACTTAAGTTGTTCGTGCCTAAACACCTGAAATCCAACAAAAAAAAAAGGTCAGGTTGGTAGACAAAACTTGAGACTGGAATTTCCTTATCCCGGAAGCATGAATGCTAGCAGCACACAGCTGCTTTACCCAACAGAAAGTTGACTGGTAGAAGGAATGAAGATGTTTTTTTTTCCTCCACAGTAATACTATAAACTTGAGATCATATCGTTTGCATGGATTCTCAACTCAAATTGTTCTTCATTTGTTGATGATTACACACTTCAATAAATTTAGGCACATATGTACAAAAGTTAAATTGATATTTATAAATTTTGTAGTTTGGAATCCAGTAGAGATTTCAAATAAAAATTATGAAATAGGGTCATGACATCGTGAAGTACATTTCTTACAGCGATGTGAGATTCACAAGGTTCCCAAGCTCCTTTGGAATAGATCCAGATAGTGCATTGCCCCAAAGATTCCTTGTATGTTCAAGGGAGAATATTTAAATCTTGATGTTACCCAAAACATGCACAGGAGTAATGTTGGGTTCTAAAATCTCACAATTTCTGCAAATTTGTCAATTCCCCAAGGAACGATGGTATGTGCCCTGTTAAGTAATTCTGTTGCAAATTCCTGGAACAGCATTAGATCAGATCAGATGCCAATGAAAATATATAGGTTGGCTCAGTAGATGTTATTCAAAACAATTTTGAACTTGGGTATAACGATGGACCATTGTGAGCTTAAGAACATATTCTTCAGTTACTTTGCAAAGCATATGAGAAATAAATTGCAAGTAAACAATCTTATTGTACACTCGAGATACAATGCTTTGGCTGAGACGATCTCGGCAAGGAAGTTGAGAGTTCATACAAGTTGGTCAAGTGCGTGAGGTTCCTCAGCGCTTCTGGTATAGGACCGGTCACATTCAAATCAAACATTTTCCTGCAGCAACAAGAGCAAAGAACCCATCAGCTCGCAGCATCTCAACTTAGCCTTGAAAGCTCCGTTTGTCAGACAAACTCACAAACACCACCAGGTCATGGAGCACCGTCACCAACAGGCGTAACCTGCAGGCTCAGTACTTACAGCTGGACGATGTGGCAGATTGTGTTGTTCTGCTCGGAGCAGTCGCATCTGATGCCCGGGTTCACGTCTTGGTAAATGTCGATGTTGGTGCCGTTCGTGGCCGCGCCGACGCACGGGTTGTCGCTGCTGAGCCATGGCGGCCACAGGAGCCCGAGGTTGGTGTACACCGCGTTCAGCGCCTTGGCTGCAAAAAAATACATGAATACGCGAACCATGGCCCCCCATGTAAAGCGTATTTTGAATAAAAATGTCAACATTTATAAATATTGACCAATGATTACTCAAACTATATGCATGTTTAGTGTACAAATAAAAGCTGCCTCAATGGATTCATATTCAAAGTACTTGTAAAATTTATAGCCATTCATAATATATAGCACAAAAATAAAGGATAAAAATCAACTTTGGTAGACTTTTTCCATTTCAGCAATCCTACTCTCACTTCGTTTGGTCTTTTTCCATTTCAGCAACTAATAAGAAATTACCTTCAATTGGATCTGTCCTTGTGGTCGGTGCTTGCTGAGCCCCGGCCGATGCGGCTAGAAGAAACAGCATCACGGAGAGCACAGGACCACGGACGCAAGAGCTCCATTTCGAGCTCATGTCCCTCTGTCTATCTATCTGCTCCTCTCACTTTGCTTGGCCTTCGCACTTCTGAGTAAACCTACTGGGGGAAATGTGCTCCACCTTGGCCATTAATACTCGATGCATGTTGGGAGCAAGAGCAAGAAGCAGCATTTCTATTCCAAGTTGGGTTGTGGGAATGGGATCCTCTGAATTTGGGCTTCCATTGTCAGAGATGGACAGTGATAATCTGCGACTGTGCTAGAGTAATTAACAGCCAAATGCTGTGGCGGAAGCAGAACCACTGCTCTAATTTACAGCCAAGTTGCAAAAGTTGCTCCGCCTGTGGGATTGCGGCGATCGACAGCTAAGTTTTTGCGTTGTCCTGATCGAATGATTCAGAGAGACTCGCCAGTGGTATCTCTCTGACTTTGGCACGCGGTCTGAGGCTTCAATTCTATCCCTCTCTCTGACTGGCTGTCAGATGGTGCCGCTCCAGCCCCCAGATAAAAATTTCTTGACTCTCGAGCAAGCACGCGGGCGTGGACTTCGTTCCAACTTCCAAGTCAGTCGTTGCATTTTCCAAGAGTTCTTTTACACAACCATGTAACCAACTAGTATCATTTGATTATGCATGACACAAGTACGGCCTGCTCAAAACAGATGGATCTCTATGGGGAAATCTGGCACACCTACGCAACATGCAAATCTTACACACATGGATGGTCATCAAAATGTGCATCCACAACTCCTCGTAATATATACGTCCCTTACTGACAGGACATTTTTTGTGGTGATTATGTCTCAACTATCGAATTTAGGCTGATCGACGATCCTCATTTATTTCAACCATTATAAAATTTCTCAAATTATAATTCATTTTGTCTCTTCTAGATACATAGTTAACATAGAGTACGTATATCTAGATATTTAGCAAAATCTATGAGCCTAAAAAATTTAAAATGAATCGTAATTTGAGACAGAAGGAGTAGTATCGATTTTGCTATATATCTAACGTTGACTTGGATTGATATTGTAAATCATATAAACACATCAAAATAGACCAAACCATCCAACATCATCATTTAGTTATGGATACAAAAATCGAACTGCACATGTCAAAATCGAACCAAAACTTTTCCCGAGAAAGATCTACGCTGAAGCAGCAATCGAACGCACCATAACCTCCGCAATATATGTGCAAAAGCCGAGAATTGTAGCGTGCATTTACAGGAAACAGTCGTCATTGACAGAGCTTGCTAATCATCACCGGCCTTCTTCGATGACGGAGCTCAGGAACGGCGACGAGTTGTGCGATGAGGCCGCCCTCGGCGCCAGACTCGACTGCCCGCTGACATTGCTGCTCATGAAGCTGCTTGTGTTGCCTCCCTTGATCTGCCACTCGGTGATGTAGCTGGGCTTGTTCACCACCTCGCCCACCTCGACGTCCCCGGCCAGCATCGACACAGCCCTGGACATGGACGGACGCTGGTGCGGCGAGCCCTGGGTGCAGAGCAAGGCCACGTGGATGGCACGGAGCACCTCGTCGCTGTTGAAATCAGCAAGCTTGGGGTCTACCATGTCCAGAGGGTGGTTTTCCTCGTACAGTTGCCAGACCTGAAATCACAAAGACAATAAGTTGCCAGGTTGGTGTAACTTGTCTTCAGTGATGTTTTTTTTTCTACAGGCAAATTCATCAATTCAGATCTATAATATGTCTGTCATGTTAGCCAAAATAAAGAAGCTAAATGTGATCAACCTCTTGTACTGCAATAACATCCATGCTTAAAATTTAGCACACTCCTGTATTCAAGTACCAAATAAACCTAAGCATAGCACAACTAGAATTTCATTTACAGTTTAGAAATTTCACCGCATTTTTTTCAAACGCAATGGCGTTGACAAACTGTGATTTATATGAAGGCTTGTGAGCTCAATTATAAATTCCTAGCATAAACTTTGCAGAAGATTTTATCAATAGTATGGAAACTAGAGTGCAACAATGCCTGGCCTCAAGTCTAGAGTTCATAACTTACCCATTCCAAAATATAAACCTTATCTTCATCAAGCGTATTGTCAAAGTTTGGTCTTCCAGCTAGAGTCTCCAAAACGACCACACCAAATGCAAACACATCAACTTTCTCGGTCATATGGCCTCTCATGGCGTACTCAGGTGCAAGATAACCACTTCACAAAATATTACAAAAAGTTTGCTATTAGCTAACATATGAAAAAAAATAGTAACATAAAGGAGGGAAAGATGGAAATGCACTTACAATGTACCAGCAACTTTTGTACTGACATGTGTCTTCTTGTCATCATAAAGTTTGGCAAGCCCAAAATCAGAGATCTTAGGGTTGAGATTGGCGTCAAGTAAGACATTACTAGCCTTTATGTCCCTATGGACAACACGGATGGTAGACTCTTCATGGAGATAGGCCAGACCTCTTGCAATGCCCAAGCATATATCAAAGCGTGTTGGCCAGTCTAGGTTCAGTCTCCCACTTCCTGCAAATAAATGTTTTATTTTCATGTCTATATAAACACACGTTCATAGTTGCATGAAATTGAATGAACTTGTACCAAACAGTGCTTTATCAAGGCTTCCATTCTCCAGGTACTCATAAACCAACAGTGGTTTATTGCCCTCAAGGCAGCAACCATACAACTTAACAAGATTGCGGTGTTGCACTCGAGAGATAGTTTCTATTTCAGTTGCAAATTCCTTTTTTCCCTGATGAGATGATTCAGATAGCTGTTTTACAGCCACTACCCTTCCATCGGTTAATTTACCCTGCAAGAAGGTGCCATTTTGTCAACCATGTGCAGAAACTAGAAAATAAACTGGAAAAAATAGAAAAAAGAAAGCAGCGGGAAATGACTCCGCAGATGTGTATATATTGATATTATATTAGTGAAAACAAATTTAGTAAAGGATTTCACACCACCCCAAATATTGTTGAACTAAAATGAAGCTAGCCGATTTAGCATAACAAAAGAAAAATTCAAACAAATGGGTATATCCTTTAGCTGTGCATCATTTAGAAAAATTACTTTCATAAGTAAAATTTCATAGCAAATTCATATCATTTTGTACCACAGATGGACTAACCTTATAAACTGATCCATATCCTCCTTCACCAAGAAGGTTATTTGAACTGAAATTTTCAGTAGCGACTCTTAGTTCACCATAACTAAGTACATTAGGTCTTCCGACAATACTGTACAGCTCTACAAACATCACCAAGAGATCAGTTTACAAACATCGCTTCTTATCTTGGTTAAGATTTAAGGATACATTGTGATACATGATTATGGCATATCATATACCTTGTTGTTCCAATGCTAATTTTCTCCTTTTCTGCCTCCACATACAGAGCCCAGCAAGTGCTACTAGTACCAAAACTGCTGCACCAACCACAACTCCAACAACAATACCTGTTTTGTTACTACTATTCCTCTGTGCAGTACTACGTACTGTAGGTGTGAAATCTGTAAGAAATTCCACTTGTTAGAAAAATATTATCTAACAGCGGAATCAGTACATTTGGACTTGGATCCTTTTAGGAGCTTAATATTACTAGTTTTTTATTTCAAGAGAACAAATTATGTACCTAGGGGTTCTGGCAACCCCACTAGCAAATACAGCAAGCTGTAATGTTTCAAAAATCTATAAAAAACATCATGTCTGTAGTACATATTAAGTTAAATAAACCTGTAGAAATTCAATGTCGAATTCATTCTACATGTCAGGAAAAAAAATCGGCAAAAGTACAGCTTGTGTTTTTTGAATCTCAATACCAAAGATCAATTTGAAGTTGAATTTTTGTAGGTTTCCTTAACTTTATATGTAGTACCTGCATGATTTATATGGGATTTTTATGAAACATTGCAATTTTTTGGATTATCATATTTCTGCTCATGGGGATCAGAATCAGAATCAGAATCAGAATCCCAGGTAACAAATGAATTTATTTTATTTGGAGCTGCACATGAGTATTATACTAATATGAATAGCAAGGCTATTCAGTAATAGCCCCATGCGGGTATTATATATGACACATGAGGAGGTAGCCTTAGATTTGTTTGCGAATCATGGATGGAAGCATAATAATAGACTTTGTCAAGCTTAATTTTGCTTTTTTGTTCTCCTCTAAATCCAGCAATGAAGCTGGAGTGGTGTAATAATTGGAGGCTGTGTACGTTACAACGTAGAGGCCAGAAAATTTCCATTATCTAAAAAAAAATATGACACATGAGGCGTACACAAAGAGGACTACTAATGTATACGTAAAGGACTCTATATTCCTAACAATGAGAACATTCAACAGAATACAAATGGATGTATACCACTTGAAACTACTATATTGTAAATGTGTATGTACTCCTTCAATTGTAAATTTTTTTCGTGGTAAAATTATATATGCATTTTTAAACCAAGAAAATTGTTTAAAAGTATTGAGATAGCTAAGGGGATTACTTGGAGTTGCACTCAAAGCTGAGATTGCAGGCCCATAGTAGCCTTGACTTGGGATGCAACAAGTGCCCTTGCCAGCCCAGAAAAGATGAATTTCAAGGAAGTTTCTGGAGACAGGAACAACGTATTGCTTCTTGACAGCAGTGTAAGATTTCCCGCCTGCTGCCTTTCTTATGTCAAAGTTCTGCTCCTTACGTTCACCCTGTACCAAAAACAAGTGACCTGCTTATAATCCAAAGCCAAAAGTGTAGTTATCACTTGTCAGCATCACTGGAACCTACCTGGATGTAGATATCAAAAACCCTTCTACCTACACTCTTCCAAGTCTGTGAGTCTTCGAAGTCAAACTCTGCAAATTGAAGTGTAACTGTATAGTTTCCGTTCTCAAGTCCAAAACCATAGTATCTTAAAGATGATGGCGACATTCTTGCTGTCTGGAACAGTTCTGAATCTAGAGTATTCTGAAACTGACGTGAACTGTAGATTATGTAACTATTATTTGATGCATCCATAAATTTTCCGACATTGCTAACACCCCATGTTGGATCTCCTGTAACATTATAAGATGCAGGTCCAAGTTTGGCATCATCAGGCTGATACATGGAATTATCTGAGCCAGATATCGATCTACTGCTCCCACAGTCCACAGCAAAGGAGGAAGCTGCAAGCAAGTTAAATTATTTAAAAATGGTTGCAACTCCGTAAAATCCGTCTCGTGTTCCTCAGATAGGCTCTGCATGAAATTGCAAAGGTGGAAACTGGAAACTCACACCGTGGAGAGCCAAGAAAACAGGGTGTATTTCGCTGAAGGCACCCCAACCCTGGAGGTAAGACACTGCAGATGCAAAACGCCAACATTTTGAATAAAAATATGAGCTCCCAGAACATAATAATTGTATTTGAGGACTTGAGGAGCCATTGGAATATCAACTGACCTGTTATTGGAGTTCTCAATCACGAAATTGTTTGCCACTAAATTCCTATGTACAATGAAATATTGAAAAGAATTAGAAGGCACAGTTCATACTCCAATAGCATATCGAAGGTTTACTTATTCTAGCATAAACCAAGGTGCACTAAGGAGGGACAGATAACTGATTAAGTTTTTTGAGCAAAATTGTAAACTACTGCTTCTTCATTAAATCATGGGTGGTTTAGAAATACTACTTTTTCAAAAAATATATATAAGCTATATGCACCAAAAGCAGCTTTTCGTATGTATCAGAAATTCAAAAGGTTAGTTAAAATGTTTCATGCATGGGTATACTATAAGCATAATAATCCAAGCTTGGCTGTGTTATCCCTCAAGAAATAATGGGGCTGGATTTGGTGCAGTCAGTCAACTAAAGTTACTGAACTCAGCACTTACAATTGCAAACGCTGACTAGCCCAAGAAGGAAAGCTTCCTGAGAGCTGGTTGTAAGAAAAATCTCTACACAAAAGCAAAAAGGAGCCATGTTAGAGACAAACACAATCCTCTTTTATTTCACAGACGAAACTGAATCACAATGACATACATGTTTTGAAGAGAAGTTCCTATAGAGTTCGGAAGGCTTCCTGAAAGGCTGTTATTCCCTAGAAATCTGGCCCAGATGAAAATGCTAGCATTAGCATCTTAAATAATAAATGTGTTTGGAACCTAGAAATAAGTATTGGAAAGCAATAAAAACCATACAAGAAGTTGAGTGAATTCAGATTCAGCAGGGCTTGGGGTACTTGGCCTGTTATATTGTTAAAACTCAAATCCCTGTAACAGGGGGGAAATTGAGAACAGAGGTGAAATGAGTCAGCAAACAAAGCATAATCCACAGCAGTTCATTAAAGCATATTGCACAAAGATGCACTTGACTGGAGTTAGGAAGAAATGAAATGCCTTACAGTAAGTTTAAGTTTGCAAACTGTGAAAAGTTCACTGATGCCAGGCTATCAGATATCCTGCTATTCCTCAAAACTCTGCAATGAAACATGACAAGAGTTCTAGGATTTAATACGTTGGTCGCACTACATCAAATTTGAGACATAATTCGATTCATCTCAAATGAATAACAAATTTATGCATACAAGTTGTTCAGAAATGTCATGTTACTGATGAATGCCAGTGAAGAACTCCCATTTACTATGTCACCTATGCGTCTGCACCACAGAAACAGATAATTATACTTCCTGACTCTGAACTTAAAATTTGAGAATCATACTTAGTAACTCTCGCCATCAGTAGCCACTTACAAGCTTGTTAGTTGGACGAGATTAGAAAGAGTTGTTGGAAGTGGACCTTGAAACGAATTGCCTTGAAACCGCCTACAAAATGATAATTCTTGTTACTAAAGCATGATTTCTTTACAGATGCGTTTTCTGACACTTACTAAGTACAACAAAGGTAATAAATTTATGTAGCTAGAAAAATGACTTATTTCATAATGAAAAGATATTCATTAGAAAAGGTTATTCAAAGATTACTAATATTAGTTATTAATCTAAGCATAGCATTGTATTATCAAGGATAGTGACATGAAAAGATGTACAGTTTAGTATTTACTAATACAGTAATATCACCTCAAATTTGAATTAAAGTTATTGTTGGTGTATGTATGTGGCCCTTATGGCCCATGTAGTTAGGCCCATCTAGAGGCCCATGTACAGCTACTATATTACCCACCCTTCTAGGGTTTGGAGAAATATAGAGAATATTCCTTTGCAATATGGTATCAGGCTTTCCTCCTCTCTCCCAGCCGCCGCCGGTGCTCTCCTTGCCGCCCTCTTCCTAGCCACCGGCTGCAGCTGCCGCCGCCGCCGCCGGCCATGGCCGGCCGGCCGCCGCTGCCCTCCCTCTCTTCCCTCCCCTCCTTCTCCTCACCTGCGCCGCTGCTGGCCTGCTCCGCGGGCGCTGCTGCTGCAGGCGCCGCCGCTGCTATAGCAGGCGCGGGCGCCGGAGCGGAAGC
>CM014276.1:59758549-59777269 GCA_004135705.1 Alloteropsis semialata
TTTTTTTTCAAAAAGTAATATTTGGTGGGATTTGGCTCAGTAGGTTAACATAAGTTTCAGAACTCAGAACTTACAATTGAAAATTTGCGCGACCAAACAAAGAAGGAAAGTCTCCAGAGAACTGGTTATAAGACAGGTCCCTACACAAAATAAAAGTATTAGGAGCTCAAGAAGTCATTTTAAATATATGACGCACCATCTGATTTAGACAAGCTTTAACCACATTTACATGCAAAGCAGTAAGTCGAGGTGTATAGTTTGGGAGACTTCCTGATAGACTATTATTCCCAAGAAATCTAGCCACACCAAAAATTGCATACATTAGCAAGTTAGATACAAGATACTTCAGTTCCTAGAAATAAACATTGTAAGGCAAGAAGAAACATACATGTATTGGAGAGAATACAGATAAAACAAATCTTCGGGTACATATCCTGTGATATTGTTGAAACTCAAATCCCTGTGGAACAATGAAAGAACCACAGAAATCCATTCAAGTACGTTGCACAAAAGGCAATTGCCTGGAGTATTATTAGGGAAAAAGACACTTACAGTATGTTTAGTTTTGAAAACTGTGTAAAGTTTATTGATGCCAGACTATCAGATATTCTACAGTTCCTCAAAATTCTGCATATGAAAAATTTAATAAATCGGTTTGAGCTACATCGTACATTAAAAAATAGTTTTAGCCATTTAAGTGAATGACAAGTTAAGCACACAAGATGTTCAAAGATGTCATGTTACTGATGAATGCCATTGAAGAACGCCCGTTTTCAATGTCACCAATTCGTCTGCACCAGAGAAATATAATAACTAATGTTCCCTTCTGCTACTTTGATATTTAAGAATAGTACTTAGCTACACCTCATGGGTAGGGACTTACAAGTTCACCAGTTGGACTAGATTAGAAAGAGTGGCTGGAATTGGACCTTGGAAAGAATTTCCTTGGAATCGCCTGCAAACACATAGTTCTTGTTCAATTTAAAGCATAATTCATTAACATTGTAAATAAACAAGGAGACAACACTTCTTTGGTAAATTAAATAATCAAATATATACGTAACTAGAAATACAACTTATTTCTAAAAGAAAAGATAAGTATTAGAAATAGCAATCCAATGATCTAACTCCACAACCTGAGGACTCTTTATTTGATGACTGGTGGGCAAGAGCAAGCGCTAAAGTGGATGGTCAGATTCAAAAAGGCCTTAACTCTTATCATTATTTTGGGGGCTTGGTCTGTTTGGAAACACCGCAATCGTTGCGTGTTCGATGGACTGCCGCCTGATATCAATGGAGTGCTGGCTTTCATGACAGAAGAATTGAACATGTGAGGCATGGTTGGGGCTCGAGGAGTTTCTCACCTTCTCGCCCTTGCAGCACCATCGAATGACTGAGTTCTTTGGGTCATGTTTGTTTAGAGGAAAAGTGTAATAGTTTTGTTTTTTTTTCCGGTGTGTTGGGGTGCAGGTTTTTCTTAGCAAACCTGTGCAACTCTTTGGGTTTCTAAACCCTTTATTCTTCTTAATATATTGATACGCAGCTCTTCTGCATGTTCGAGGAAAAAAAAAAGAAATAGCAATCCAATGATACCAGTACCGTAGAAAAATAAATAGTACCATGATATATACCATAAATTGTGAGAGAAAGAAGATTAAATAGTTACAACATAATGAAGATTCAGCATATAGGTGAAAAATACCCTCTATAAACTAAAACAATTCCATCACTAGTACAGACCACGGGGAGACAAAGTAGGTTAAAAAATGATTTTCTTACTTCAACATTGGCATAAGTTCTGTTAAAGATTAAGCTCGGCTTGTAGAGAACTATAGTAAATCATAAAGATGCTTCTGTAAAAAATCGTTAAAAAATTAAACAGAATCAAACAATATGTAAAATATAAAAACACATCTAACTGTCTCTAACATTTCTAGTAAGTAACGATTAGTAAAAAAATGAAGGCGGATAACAATCTTACAGATCAGTTAAATTAATCCAGCTTCCAATATAATCTGGTATTTTCCCAATAAAATCGTTATCAGATGCCCACCTGAACACAGATTAAAACAACACACACAATTGAGTGGCATGGTTCAATGCTACCGACAAAATATTTTACATACATACAATACTTTCACCCTTGTAAGCTTGGAAAATGATGATGGCAGAGGACCAGTTAAGCCTGCGCTATCAATATACCTGTGATTAAGAGGTACAAATAAGACCACGCATTAGACATGAACCTACTAGTTCAAGTGGAAAATGAAGGAAAGAGGAGGTATTGAGTGCTCAAAATTAGTGAAGAAGACTCACAATATCTCAAGTTTAATCAGGTTTCCCAATTCAGATGGAAGGGAGCCATTCAATGGCCTGTTCGATTGGCTGGTGGCTGGTGCTGATTTGTTGTGAGTCTGAAGTACTGCTGGCTGGCTGGTGCTGATTTGTTGTGAGACTGAAGTACTGTTGGCTGGTGGCTGATAAGCCAAACGAACAGGCTGCAAGTTATTTGAGTTGAAGCCCCTGAAAACCACCAAAACAACCCAGTTTAGTAATAAATATTTTTTTCTTTAAAGCCCACTAATTCAAAGTATGTTATCTAGCACAAGAGTTAATCTATTGTTCGTAATAATTTGCTTCAAAATATAAGATCTTTTATTCAATTGTAAAACTCCATGTGGTGGCTAAACTTTTTTTTCATCTGATGATTACAATTGAGTTTTTTTTAGAATACCGATTACAATTGAGTTTTTTTACCGCCCTTGGAAAGGTACTGTGATTATAACTCGAGATGTGCAAACATAACTTTAGTACCCAGTACCAATTTAAATGTCTCTTAAGTTATAATTGGGTGTACTTCTCAGTACCTTTCCTAGGATGGTAGAAATGTTTTATCATATACTTGAATATTTCAAGTAAAGATGAAAATGTGACTAGAGATTTCTTACTTTTTTGTGGTTCAAAATGCAGTAGAAATTCTAATGAAGTAGGGTCACATCTTACAGCGATATGAGATTCACAAGGTTGCCAAGCTCCTTTGGAACAGATCCGGATAATGCATTGATGCCTAGACTCCTGTGTATTCAACAGAATGGGATACTATTTTGATATTAAGCAAAACATGTAATAGAATAATGTTTTAAGCTATAAATCTCACATATACTGCATAGCAATCAATTTCCCAAGGAAAGATGGTATAGGCCCTGTTAAGTAATTTTGTCCTAAGTTCCTGAAACAACACCAGAACTGGTATTAAGTACAAACAACGACTAAAGATCAGCTCATCAGGGTTTATGCTTATGATGTTTGAATTTGGGTGTAATGTTGGAATACGGTGTTTCTACGATAATGTTGAACTCTAGAATATCTTTATGAAGCATTTTGCATCACAAAATTAGAAAGTCCCCCAATAACCAAAATCCACAAGTAAAAACTAAAAAGTCCTATTGGTCCACTTTATGTACAATGCTTTGGCTCACATATCACTCGATGCAAGAGAGTTGCGAATTCATACAGATTGGTCAAATGTGTGAGGTTTTGTAGTTCTTCTGGTATCGGGCCAACTGCATTCAATGCGTATATTTTCCTGCAGGGAGCAAAGTCAAGTCAAGTGACCATCAGCTCACACCATCTAAATCTAGGCACCATTGCTGTTCGTTAGATATGAACACCAGCAGGCGTATGGACTATGGAGCACTGCGAAATCCTCTAGCTAGAACTACTCAGTGGCAGAGATAACGACGCAGTAGCATGGCAAGGCGCATCCATCGCGTGCACACAGGTCCCGCACAAGACAGCGAAACCTCCGGCAGGCAATCCGTCAAACACCTGCTGTGCGGACTGCGGAGCGGCAGGACGCGTGAGCTATGAGGAGGAGGCTTACAGCTTGGTGACGTGGCAGACGGTGCTGTTCTGGCCGGAGCACTCGCACTCGATGGCCGGGTTGAAGTTGGGGTTGTCGTCGATGGCGGTGCCGTCCGTGGCGGCGCCGGTGCAGGGGTCGCCGCTGATGTTCCATGCCGACGACGCCGTCTGGCCGAGCTTGGCGAACACGGCGTTCACAGCCGCCGCTGCAAACCCACGTAAAGAACGTGATCAGATTCACATCCGATGGCGGAAAAGAAACGAGATGCGAATATCTGCTCCTCGGCGATCCAATGGTGGGAAAAAACAGAGCATTGATCCTTTTTCCCTTTTGCAAAGCAATGTCTCCAAAAATAAAGCAGTGTCTTTGGCGCCTAACGCACAACAGCTTTGCCCAATAGAGGAGGGGAGTAGAGATTGATACAGGATGGCCGGTGTGCTGGCGTCTCGATGAGGATCGGGGTCATTTTTTTTTTTAGATAATTTCACCGTGGATCCATTAACTTTCATCGAGTTCTTAACCAAGTCCGTTAACTAAAAAAGTGGTCATGTAGGTCTATTAACTTTTACCAAGTTCTCAACCAGGTCCGTTAACTAAAAAATAGTCATTTAGGCTCCAGATCTAATTAAGAGAGCAAGTGGAGGTCCAGACCCAGCCACGGAAACGTCTTTTGGCGACGTGGCGCTGCCACCGTAGATGACCGGTCTTTGAAAGATTGATTTTTTTTATGTTTTAGACCTTCATGTATTTGTCATGTGCGCCTTTATCCTCTAATTGATCCCCTTTCTCTTTCTCTCTTTTCCAATAGAGCTCATCGAAGATTCGTGGCCACCGCCAATCCATCCCGATCCAATCCATCGGCAGCAGGTACGAGCAGTGAAGCATCCCCTCGCATCTGTCCTTGATCTGCTCCGACGATGTTGCAAGGGAGTTCATCCGCATGGTAAGAGAAGTCCTCACAGCAGCAGCCGCCGCAGTAGCTTGATGACTTCCTCGCCGCATTTAGGGCACGTCACAAGGGAGATCCCACTCAACCGGCCATAGTTGCCCAGATGTCGCGGGGCGGCGGTGTGGCTGTGAGGATTTTCCGTACCATGAGGATGAACTCCTTTGCAACATCGTCGGAGCAGATCAGGGACAGAGGCGAGGGGATGCTTCACTGCTCGTATCTGCTGCCGATGGATTGGATCGGGGTGGATTGGAGCGGTGGCCACGTATCTCCGGTGAGCTCTGTTGGAGAAGAGAGAAAGGGAAAGAGGATCAATTTGAGGATAAAGACGCAATGGACAAATACATGGAGGTCTAAAACCAATCGTTCAATGACCGGTCATCCACGGTGGCAGCGCCACGTCGCTAAAAAGCGCTTCCATGGCTGGGTCTGGACCTCCACTTGCTCTCTTAATTAGATCTGGGACCTAAATGATCACTTTTTTAGTTAACGGACCTGGTTGAGAACTCGGTAAAAGTTAATGGATTCACATGACCATTTTTTTAGTTAACGGACCTAGTTGAAAACTCAGTAAAAGTTAATGGACCCGAAGTGAAATTATCTCTTTTTTTCAATTAAATGCAAGTTTGTCAAGAAATACTGGCAAAGTGGTAAGGGCTGGAACCTGGAACTAGAGCAAGTCGGCCTCTCTGCTAGAGCAGCCGTCAGCACGAGCAGGTCTGAGCATGGACGAGAAAACTCGCCTGATAAGTGCCACTATGTAAGGATAATGGCCCCATGTGCCATTATATTGTGATTTTGGTGATTGAATGACAACATAGTCATTGGAACTAATAAGTTTATTTAGTGCTATTCATAGGAGTTTAGGTCCCAATGATGATTACAAGTTATTGCATCCAAATCAAGAAAGAAATTATTGAGGCCGGGTCAAAGAGAGGGATGAATTGGACTTGACCCATTATTCATCATAAGATCAAATGTGAGGGTTTTCTGTACAATCTTGTAGAGAATTTAACAAGCTTTCCATAATGTCCAAGATCATCTAAATCGGAGTCCGGAACAGAAAGTTACGGGCAAAATATGAAGATCTTGTTTTCTGTATGGGAAAATTTACGCCGATGAGCACTGTATGGTACGGCGTACACAACGGCATGAGGATTTGCTCAAAATGGATGGTTGATAGCAGAATCCTGTAGAGAATTTCATAAGCTTTCTATCAAGTACAAGATCATTCAAATCGAAGTTCGGAACAGAAAGTTATGGCCAAGAGAAAATGACCGAATTTTCTATACGGCGTATTGTACGCCGTTCACGGAGAAATATACGCCGTGTAGAACTACAGAACTCCAACAAACATCGTCTCTGCACAAAAGGTACGGCGAAATGTACGCCGTTCACGGAGGAATATACACCGTTCACAGTTTTCAGGTATCTGAGGAAAACAAAGGTACGGCGTATTATCCGGTGTTACTGTTTGCATGAACGGCGGAATATACGGCGTATTTGACCGTTGGAAAAGTGAAAATGACCGTTGGAAAAGCTATACGGCGTATAGTACGCCGATGAGGGTTTAGGGCACGGCGAAATATACGGCGTTCACAGTTTTTGAGCAGCTTTTGAGCAACGGCTAGTCCAACCCTTTGGGCTATATATACCACCCCCATTCGGCCATTTCAAGGTGCTGGAGTCTAGAGAAGTTCATCTACACCTACAAGACATCCAAGCCACCATTTGTGCTATATAGATCATCCATAGTGAGTGAGAGAGCTAGGATAGCCCTAGTGAGTGAGTTGCAAGGTGTTGAGCCTTGTGTTTGGTTCTAGAGTGAGCCACCTCTTGTAATCTCGGTGTGCCGGCCCCTTAGAGTTTTGGAGACTCGCCGGCAAGTCTTCGACCCTCCGGCTTGGTGTGGAGAGGCGACGACAACTTTGTGCGGGGGAAGAGGAGACCCCTTCCTTGGTGGAGAAGCTCCGTAGTGGAGACGGCGTCAAGATCTCCGGGAGAGTAGGTTGATGAGAGCAAGGTCTTGGTGACTTGCTCATCATCCTTCTTGAGGAGCCTTTGTGGCGAGCTCAAGGCTTTGACCGGGAAGAAGACTTGGCGACCGGGAGCATATCCTTTGTGGAACTCCAACGTGGAGTAGGCGTAAGCCGAACCACGGGATAAATCTTCGTGTCAAGTTTGCATCCTTCTAACCCTTTAAGCTTCCGTATTTCATACTTGCAATTTGTGTGCCTTTACCTTTCTAGAGTAGTATCTTGATAGGATTGGCTCTAGGTTGCAAAACTCTTTGGGTGGGTGCAAACACTAGAAGAAAACCTTAGTTGCACATCTAGATATCTTGTCTTAGTTTCATATTGTGCAATTAGAAGGCATGTGGTAGGTTAAGTTTCTAGAAAGCCTAATTCACCCCCTCCCCCTCTTAGCCTATCACGAGCATCGATTCCTTTTACACTATACTCTGGGGTTGGAGGGATTCAAGGAACAAGGCAAAGGCAGGAGATCAAATACCATCCGTAAAGCAGATAAAGTAATTCTGAATGGCACCTGCAGCCCTTGGTGGATAAGATTGCAGCAAGCATGCCAATTTGGAGAGCATCATTGATAAACGAGCTCTTTTGTTATAAAGTAGAAGTAGAGGATAGTTTAGTAAATTTGTGAGTGAGTCATTTTTTTTCTCTCGAATGTGACAGAGAAGAATTCAATAGAAGAGAAGGAAATGTAATATTTTAAATACAAATAAATTTGGACATTGAAGATGTAAAAAACATATCGAAGGATCAAAATGATTTTTCTAAATATAAATATTTCAGTTATGTCATTATCTTTTTTTCAAAATACTCATATACTATTATACTAACAGTTAAAGTCTTCAGTAATAGACAATGGCCCTGTTTGGTTAATTAGAGTTCTAAAAGCGCTAAAGGGAACCTTTCTTGCATGGAGTACTAAATGAAGTATATTTGCAAAACCCAGCCACGGATGAGTGTAACTTTTCGAGACGAATCTAATGAGCTACAGTAATCCATGATTTGCTACAGTAATGCTACAGTACCATCCTCTAAACGTGCGGTCAAATACCTCATTAGATTCGTCTCGTGAATTAGCATAGGGGTTGTGGAGGTAGTTTTGTAAACTGCCTTTATTTAATACCCCTAATTAGTGGTCAAAGTTGTGAACAGTACTACTAATTTTTATAACTGCGGGATCCAAACAGGGCCATATCAACCGTCCCATCTTTTCCTACTCGTCTTTTTAAGACAGACCGGAAGGCTGACCACGGTGAAGGTCATGACTTCCAAATGCATTCCTACTACCATGCTCTCCTTGAAATCACTAGCGTGGATCTTCCAAGAGATCGATTGGGCTGGGAAGGAACGGGCCAAGGGAGGTCGATGCTCGGTGGCATGGCCGGTGGTATGCAGACCAGCAGAGATTGTCGGACTCGGTATCCCAGATCTAAAAGTGACTGTATTCGCCTTGAGGTTACTATGGAAGTGGCTCAAGCGAATTGATGCGAACTGGCCGTGGCGGCACCTTGAGCTCAACTTCGGAAACGACCTAAATGTCGAAGCGATGTTCCAATCCTCCATCGAGATCCAGCTGGGCGACGGAACCCGGCTCTGTTCTGGACAGACAAGTGGCTTGGCGCCAATTCACCATACATCCTGGCCCCTAACCTGTGTCGGCTAGTCAGGGCCAGAACAAGGAAGAGACATACCGTGGCTGCTGCACTTGCTGATAAGCAATGGATCCAAGACATCACCGGCCTGCTAACTGCAGATTCTATAACGCAATACCTGCAACTATGGCACGTGATCGAGGCAGTGCGACTCCAGCCGGCGGCAGGCACAAGCATGCTTGATTGGTGGCTGAGCGTGCGCCGAGGATTGATAGGCATCCAGGCCAAAGGCATTGGTACAATATTCATGCTGATCACATGGAAGTTTTGGAAGCTGCGCAACTGCAAGGTTTCCGACACAGCAACAGGGAATTCGGCGCAATTCGCAGTGGACTCAATCCTGGAGGAAGGCAACCTTTGGATAAAAGCCGGAGCCAAGGCAATGGCTGGCCCTAGCCTGGGATCAACATCTGCCGGTCCACGGGGATAATACTTTCCCTCCCCCAGGGTTGCAATTAGGTTGTTTTTGTTTCATAGTCCCCAAGTAATGTAAAACCATATACGTGCGCCCAGGTTGGCCCGTGTTGTAAGAACCATATGGGTTTTAATCCTTCTTAATACAAAGACATGTAGCTCTCCTACGTATTTTTTTTTTAAAAAAAAAATCTAGCTACGGATCGAATTCGAACCAGAGATTCAAAGTGCATCAGTACCCACATGCTTCAGAGTCTCAGACGTTTCTTATTTCAGTTGGCATCAGCAAGGCATGCCAATCGGTCACTAAGCCCACGCCACACCATTCAACAACCGCTTTACCAGCTCTGCGAGGCCTTGCTCGCGCAGGAGAGCGGGTTTGATCTGGATCCCCCATGCTCTCGCGAGCAAACGGAATGGAATTGCGGGCGAAAAAGTGCCAAACTAAAGGCAAAAAGGGCACAGAAAACTCATTTTATTTCAAGAATAACCAGGAACGAACCTTCAGTTGGATCAATCCTTGTTCTTGGTGCCAGCTGAGCTCCGACCGACGCCATTAGAAGAAGCTGCAGCACCAAAAGCACAAAGCCATGGAGACAAGAACTTAATTTTGACCTCATCTTCATCCTAGTCCTAACTGCAATCACCCTTGAGAGATATATTAGGCCGATAACGCCCGACAAGGAAACCATCCAACACTTATTTTTTAATTGTCATGTGGCAAAATATTTTTGGAGGGTAGTACAAGTTGCATTTGGTTTACAACCGCCAATGAATGTAACAGATTTACTATAAGTTTGGTCACAACAAGTGGACCCAAAATCATGATCTCAAGTTTGTGTGGGAGCGAGTGCAATTTTTTGGTCTATATGGTTAAGTAGAAATGACGTGGTCTTTGATTAAAAAAAGATTATATTCTTATTTGCAGGTCATTTTCAGGGCCACTTGCTGGGCACGCTACTGGTCCATTCTTCAAAAGAAAAGCACCAAACAAACAATGAAGTGGGCATGTCGCATGTTGAAGACGACGGCTATGGAGATTTTCGTCAAACATGCATGGAAGGTTGTCATTTAATAGGCTTAGTGCTTAGTTGGCCTTTTGAGATGCTTTTATCTCCATACTTTTTGTTGCTTTTTTAGAATTTGCTTTAATCAGCCGGAGGGTGTAACTGTAATAATGTAATAATGAATTGTTGAGTGTAAAACTCATACGGGGAGGTCGGAATCAATTTTCTTTTTCTAAAAATTAGGCCGATAACCCCAGCCAGAATGGTCATGTTCAGTCCTCACACATTAAAACTCCGGAAGCAACTTGTTTACTCAATTATTGTCGAAACGATTTTTATTTTATTTTCGTAACGAGGGAACTTGTTCACTTCAACTGGCAACTCAGCTCTAGCTAACAGTAGGTGAAACTTTATTTTACATAGGAGTACGTTCTGCCACTGCGTAATGTACATGGACTCCTGGGACCGAGCCGTAGCTCGGTTGGTCGGCTTCCCAGGTGCGGAAGCCGCCGGTCGCGCGTTCGAGCGCTGCTCGACGCGGATTTTCCCACCGCGGGAACAGTGTTCCCGAATAATCTTCTGATGGCCCCATCCGACCGTGCTTTAGCACATGTGCAGGCAAAAATAGAATATAAGGTCTAGATCTTAGCTTAGTCGTAGGAGGTGTTGTGTGTGGTGTGAGTGGGTGTGTTTGGTGTGTGTTTGCGACTGAGTTCAGATACTACAGCCTTGTATTCTAGACTAGGGCCTCTCAAAAAAAAAATGTACATGGACTCCTTCCGTCACATCAAACTCCGTTCATTTACTTTTGATATTTTTAAAGTAGTACATATTTTACTAGTTTACACATTATGGGTTTGTCCCTATTCCTATTGCCACAATGTGAGAATTTTTGTTTTCTTTGTTACGTAATTAATTTGCAATTGCCTTGCTGAATACAGTACCACTGCACTGCACACGATTGAGAGTTTGATCAAACAGCAACCAAGCACGTGCCCACAGATATCTAGCTTTAATCAAGTTGTCATGGTCTAGATTTCACGGAATGCTGACCAATCACTACGGGAAACCCCGTATTTGCCGAGTGTCTGAAACACTCGGCAAAGGGCAAAATACACTCGGCGAAGCTTTTGCCGAGTGTTACACTCGGCAAAGAGCACTCGGCACAGCTCCAGTCGGCAAAGGGGCTCTTTGCCGAGTGTATTATCTCGGGCACTCGGCAAAGGCTTCGCCGAGTGCCTGGGCCCACACTCGGCAAACTTTGCACGTAACGGCCCGGCGGACGGCGCGCAGCCGTTTGCTGACGTCACGCCGACGTGGCGGCGACGGCGGCGGACGGCTGACGGCGGGCCTTCGCCGAGTGCCACCTGGCAACACTCGGCAAAGAGCCAGGCTTTGCCGAGTGTTGCCACGTGGCACTCGGCAAAGCCCCAACCTTTGCCGAGTGTCCAGGTTGACACACTCGGCAAAGGTTGACCGTAGGGTGGCATTTTGATGCACCTTTGCCGAGTGCCCGAAATAAAACACTCGGCAAAGGCTCGGCACTCGGCAAAGGTGCATCAGAATGTAACAGAAATGGCACCTTTGCCGAGTGTATGGTCAAAAACACTCGGCAAAGGCCCTCTTTGCCGAGTGTACACTCGGCAAAGGTGCCAAACTGCCCCTGTTTCATTTGTTTGCTCAGGTATAACGTGCCCCCACTGAAAATACATCACAGGCAGTTCATATAGATATATATACACATTTCAGGCAGTTCATATAGATAAAATCCACAACCATAAATCCACAATAACCATAGCAAATAGTATCTC
This sequence comes from Alloteropsis semialata, assembly GCA_004135705.1. Taxonomy (NCBI): domain Eukaryota; kingdom Viridiplantae; phylum Streptophyta; class Magnoliopsida; order Poales; family Poaceae; genus Alloteropsis; species Alloteropsis semialata. Next base: position 59,770,278 of record CM014276.1, read on the forward strand.
ATCCACAACCATAAATCCACAATAAGTTCACAACTAACAAGTCGTTCACAAACACACTAAGTTCATAATCACAAAGTTCATAAGCACAGCATCACTGAGTAGGCCCAGGCGGTGGGCCGAACAGACTGCGGCTGAGGCGTGTCGGCATGTCTTCTTCCGCCGCAGGAGCCTCGTTCGACGCCGCCGCCGATCCAGCAAAGTTCTGCACAAGTTTTAGGACAGAAACAAAGTAGAGCTAAGTTTTCTAAGCTACGGTTGTGAATCTAAGTTTTCTAAGGTTGTCATTGATCGAAATGAAATTATAAAGTTTCAGCGGTGACTCACAGGAGAATATGACGGAGGTGGCATCACTGGCGGGGCGAAAGTCATCGGAGGCGGAGGCGGAGATCGGCCCATGTCCCTCGCCATGCCGTTGAACCAGTTGTACCACTCGGTCATCTGCTGCATGCGGAGCCGCTCGGCCTCGTCCCGCTGCCTTTGCTCCTCGTCCCGCCGCCTTCGCTCTTCCTCCCGCCACTGCCGCTCCTCATCCAGCCGGGCCTCTAGCATGGTCGTTCTCCTCCTCTCCTCCTCTAGCTGGGCCTGCAATATTCCATCAAAGCGTTAGAATTCAACGGTAAGGAAAAATGAACTAAAGTGTAATAAAGCAGAAATAACCTGGATTAGTTGCATGTTGAAGTGGCTAGCGGTCTGCGGCTGGCGTATGTCGGGGTTAGCGCTACCGGCTTTGATCTGGGAGAGAGTGGGGGTACTGGCCGTGTCGATCGTGCTGTCGCCGACGGCGTACCTCCCATGCCTCTTGCCTCCTGCCATCCTCATGATGACTTCACCATCAAGCGGCGCGGCGGCCGGATCCCACTCAGGCCCATGCTTTTGGCGTCCCATCTCCGAGTAGGTGGTGAGGCGGGCGTGGACCATGGGATTGCTGTACGCCTCCGGCCCGGCTTCGGGGTTGTAGCGGACTTCGGACGTGGCCCTGCCCATGTGGGACACGGCAATAGCCTGGAAGTCAGTCAGCTCCTCGCCTCCATGTGCCGCCGACTACAAAACACACAAAAAAACAATATGATTACAAATATTGCAGAATTGAGCGTTTCAATTATAAAATGAGATGTCATACCCATCTTTGTTTGTACTCGGGGAGGGTAAGGCTGCCCTGGTGGTGTGCTGGACCTGGCATCAGCAAACGGCGCTCCCGGGCAGCCAGGTGTGCCTCCATCCACTCAGGGGAGCACCAGTAGACCACCCACTTCTCCCAAGCCTGGGGATGCGAGGCACACCACCAGGGAATCACCTACGCAGGATGATGTAGAAGAAGATTAGATTATACGTGCTTAATCATATAAGGAATCGTAATTAAAGTTTTATATTTACCGAGATGTATTGATCGTGGGTCAGGTAAATGGTTCTGGCTTGCTCTTTGGAGTACTTTGTGCCTCTGTCCTTCCAGTAGTCAATGACGGCCTGGATCCGCGCCTCGTAGTACATGTCCTTGACCAGTTTGTGAGCCGCCCTCTTTGCCTGCTCACCCGCCTCCACCTCGTGGCCCGGGGCGCATCTGTAAAAATCCTACATATATATGCGATATAGTGGTGACAAATGTAGAAAGCATGCATATATATATGTATATATGTGTGTGTTGAAATATGTATTGCGGGAAACACTTACCCACAGCTCGGCAAGCACCCTCTCGGCCTTGTTGGGGAAGCTCCTGCCCTCCCGGTCCTCTTGGTCGTCCGTGGCGTCGTAGTAGTGGGCGAACGACTCCGCCGGCTCCTGGACTCCTTGGTGCGTAACTATGCCAGGGAAGTTTGCCCTGCACAGAAGACCCAGGATGCCGTTGACCTTCCGGCTGTGAGAAGCACCCCGCTCTACCACGTCCCAACCCCTGCAAAGTGATCAAGATAGATTGTTAGTTTCTATAGTGATATTCAACATATTAAATAAAAATAGAATGATAACATATAAAGTTTATTACCTTGCACCGCTAGGTCGGATCATCGGACGGTGTGCTGGGGGTATCGGCCGCCTCGGGAGTTGGGATGGACCGCGCGCCCATAATCGGGCGTTAGAAGCGGAACCATCCCCGGACCCCTCCCCCGCATCCCCCCTCTCCTCCTCCGACGACTCCACCTCGCCCTCCACCACCGCGGGAGGAACCTCCTCCTCAGACGAAGACGAGGACGAAGGTACAGGGGTCGGTACCGTGCCCTTCCGTCGACCCCTGCGTCCACCCCTCCCTCGCCCCCTGGGTCCACCGCTCCCAGACCCTGAAGGTGCCTCCTCCTCACATGACCCCCTCCGGTAAAGGGACTTCACGTTCCTAACTCCGCCCACCATCTGCATTGAAAAAGGCAAAATAAACATAATTAGAAAGATATGCAAAATATAATGAGAAATAGAAGCAAACTGAGCAAAATATATAAAGTAATTAACATGCATGGTATTACAAATAAAAAAAATAGCTAGGATCATACATGTATTAGAAATAATCATCGTGATCGAGATTTTCTTCTTGGTTCTCATCATCACTATCACGCATTTCGAGATCCTCATGCCCGTGCTCCTCAGGTTCTTCCATCTCATCATCACTCCCAACGCCTAAAAGCATTTTTCAAGTAACTGCACGTCCTTCAAGTTAAGAACCACATCTCCATCGTCCACTTGTTCATTCATTTGCTCTACTTCCATTTCGTCCACTTCGGTTAAGTCTATCACAAAACTCCCTTCTAGCCCATCTTCTTGAAAGAACTCTCCGGCATACGTGTTTGGATCGAAGTTGTAATCGTCATTGTTTGGGACTGGTAGTTTTCCGTGTGGTGATACCTTGTACACAACATCCCAACCCTGAAGACGCTTGTCGGTTGTGCACGGATACGAGAGATAATAAACCTGTGTGGCCTGTTGAGCCACAATATATACATCTTCTCCGGCATAGACGGATGATGGTTGAATTTCAACTAGCCCAACGTTAGGGGTCCGTCTCACAGCTGAGGGATCAAACCAATGGCATTTGAATATGACAGGATGAAGAGGTTTGCATCCACCAAAATTGAGTTCGTATATTTCTTCAATTATTCCATAATACTCAACCCCATCAAGGCTTGGCGTACAAACTCCGGTATTTGTGGTCCTTCGATTGGGCATCTTCTGCTCATGGCTCTTTGTGCGAAAACGATAACCATTCACATCATAACAGCCAAAGGACTTGACCCTATAGGCACAACCATCGGCAACTTGTCTCAACTCGGCACTCATAGACGCATCGGTTTGGGCCTGCAAGTTCGAGCATGATTGTCCGTTATGTTATTGGACGACCAAGTTATAATGTGAAACTAATAGGAGGGAAATTAGAATGAACCTTCCGTTTGAACCAAGAAATAAAATTGGCCTCTCTAAGAAGGGTATCTACTTCGTCCGGTCTAGGTTGCCTCGATTGACGCCAGGATTGTTCAACAAATTCCCTGTACCACCGAGAAAAACGATGGTTGGATGAAGAATATGGGTCAGTAATGGAATAAGTTTGTTGAGAACTTACGAGATGTACGGCTCGACTTCGGAGAGGTTGGTCAACACATATAGCATGATTGTGCGCCACTCTTCGTATTTCAAGGTCTTGGGTGTGCCTTCACTTGCACTTCCGAGTTGCCCTCGAAATATGCTGAGGGTCGTGTCAACTTCACCAGAATTGTAACGAGTTGGTGGATTGTGCACGTTAGGAAGATTGTCAGCATAGTATTTTGAAGTGAAGTTTGAGACCTCCTCCAGAATGTATGCCTCTGCAATGGACGCTTCAATCTTGCATTTATTTTTACATTTCGTTCGAAGAACCTTTTGACATCTTTCAACTGGATAGCACCAACGGTTCTGCACAGGCCCCCCCATTCTTGCCTCATACGGGAGGTGCAAAATCATATGCTCCATCGGATTGAAGAAGCCGGGTGGAAAGATCTTCTCCAACTTACAGAGCAACACCGGGGCCAGCCTTTCCATATCTTCCATCACGGTAGGAGATATCTCCTTAGCACAAAGGACGCGAAAGAAATTGCTCAACTCTGCCAGCACTAGCCAGATATGATCAGGTACATACCCGCGAATCATCACCGGAAGGAGCCGCTCAAGCCATATGTGGTAGTCATGGCTCTTGAGCCCGTTGATTCGCAAAGTAGCTAAGTTCACCCCCTCCTCAGATTCGCTGCATACCCATCAGGGAACTTTAACGTTTGGAACCATTTGAGAACTTCCCTCCTTTGATCCCTCTTCAGGACGTAATCTGCCCTAGGCTTCTTCCAACGTCCGCCGTCTGTGGGAGGCGGTATGTTCATCTTCGGTCTATCGCATAACAGGCTTTGATCCACTCTAGCCTTCACATTGTCCTTTGTCTTGTCAGCATGGTCCATGACAGTACCAAAAAGAGCCTCGCCAAGATTCTTTTCCGTGTGCATCATATCAATGTTATGCGGTAGAAGAATGTCCTGCATATAGGGGAGCCTCCACAATGGCGAAATATGAGTCCAGGCATGTAGCTCACCATATCCCGCAAAAGCATCCTTCTTTTTGTTGAGCTTCAGAGCTTCTAACTCAGCACGGATCTCGAGACCTGTCATCAGATGTGGTGGAGGGTCTTCAACAACGACACCCTTCGTAAAATTCTTCGTGTCTCGTCTGAATGGATGATCAAGAGGGAGAAATTGACGATGTTTGTCGAAAGAAGAATATTTGCCACCCTTCATCAACCAAATAAACCTCAACATTGCCTTGCATACCGGGCATGCGAATTTCCCATGAACACAGTGTCCGCAGAATAACCCATACGCCGGCGCATCATGCAGGGAGTACATGTACCAAACATGCATTGTGAAGTTTCTCTTCGTAGCTCGGTCGTATGTCAAAACACCTTCCTTCCAAGCACGTTCCAATTCATCAACCAGAGGCTCCATGTACACACCCATTTTTTTCCCCGGGTATCCAGGAATGATTAACGACAAGAAGATGTTCTGTCGTTGAAAGAGGACGCCGGGAGGGAGATTGAGAGGGATAACAAACATGGGCCAACAAGTGTATGCGGCAGCAGACATCCCATACGGATTGAACCCATCGGTTGCCAGGGCAATACGTACATTGCGAGCCTCCAGAGCTTTCTAACTATGAATCTCATCAAATCTTCTCCATGATTCACCATCGGCTGGATGTACCAGCTTCTCAGGATTGTATCGACGACCATGTTTATGCCATGTCATCTGTTTCGCGGACTCCTCGGTCATGTAAAGCCGTTGGATCCTCGGTATGAAAGGAAGGTACCGTAGGATCTTCTCGGGAATCGTGGCCTGCCTCTTAGTGCCATCAGCTGATTCTACCTCCACGAACCTGGACGACTTGCACTGTGGACAGTACTTCGCGTTCTCATATTCTTTCCTAAATAAGACGCATCCATTCGGACAAGCATGTATCTGCTCATACGGCATCTTAAGTGCGCGAAGAAGTTTCTGTGCCTCATACATGCTCTTGGGCAGAATGTGACCATCCGGAAGCAAACTGCCAAATACTGTTAACATGACATCGAAGGCTTCTCGACTGTGGCTAAATTGAGACTTCACGGCCATCAGACGGGCAATGGCATCCAGTTGCGAGACCATGGTATGCTGGTGAAGGGGTTTCTGTGCCGCAGCCAACATCTCATAATAAGCCTTCGCACTGGCCTCCGGCTCTTCCTCCGTACAACCTTCATCTATCTGTGCTTCATCGAAGTCATTCAACATGTCTCCGACCCCGGCATCATCATCAAATTCCTCGATGCGTTGTCTCACGACTTCGTCTCTCACACGCTGGGCCTCACCATGGCAAATCCACCGAGTATAGTCCGGCGTAAATCCATGCTTGATGAGATGTTTGCTCATGTCCGTCTTTGTTTGTCGTTTACGGTTTGCACATTTGACACATGGACAGAAAGCCCGTGTACTCTTGGCAAATGCAAACGCTTTGTTCACGAAATCTTCAGTCTTGGTCAGCCATTCAGCAGTCTTCTGAGTAAAGCCCGTGTACATCCACTCACGGTCCTCCATCCTCTAATAAATCATCGAGCGATATCAAACTAACTTTTACATCTACCGGAATGTCTATCATTCTCTACTAGGTATAGATAGGTCCTAATCCCACCCGAGGATGTGTAGATTAGGTTAGTTTTCATGCTCTACTCCGATCTGAGCCAGAATTTCGGCAGCACCTACCCGCTGTTCTCCAAATACACGTCCTAGAAAGGAGATTGTGTATCCGGAGAACAACGGGGAGGTGATGCCGAAATTCTGACTCAGATAAGAGTAGACCATGAAAACTAAACCCATCTACACATCCTCGGGCTGTCCAAAAAACGTGGACAATTCGAAATAGACACGGTCACACATATACAAAAATCTGCATATGTCCAACCGTATCTCTTTCGAACGGGAGACGCCTATGGTTACGTGAACAATGAACAAGAAAGGAAAAGAGAGCATGTTTGTCTCACCGTGTAAAGTCGGCGAGGTGTAGGCCGGCCGCGATGGAGGGGACACTCGTCTGCCCAAAAAAAAAGACAAAATAGTGTTAAAAATTGAAAATTTCGGCAGCACCTCCCCTGCAAAGGGAGGTTTCCAAACCCTGCAATTCGAAAAGCGGCACGATGGCCGAGCACATTCAACAACCAACTATCATTTCACATCCAATATTCCATATCCAAATTCAAGTTTCAACAACATTAACTAAGAAAGACACTAAGAATTTCTAACTCCTGTAATTCTAACTCTAAAAATTCTAACTAAAATATTTCCTAACTCTAACATTTCAAACTATAATATTTCTAACTCTAATAATTCAAAATCTACGAATTTTAACTATAATAATTGAAACTACAAAAGTAAAAGATTGAAAGACTTACACTTTGCGCGGCGCGGGGGCTGCCGGCGTGGCGGTGCCGGCTCTGCAGGAGGGTCGCGGGGGCGGGGGGCGCTGCGGCC
>CM014276.1:59790723-59864478 GCA_004135705.1 Alloteropsis semialata
CCTTCCTCCGGCTCAACAACCTCTCCGCCACCTTCGACTCGTAAGCAATTTCAGAGTTGCTTATTTCTCCCCAATGCATCACCCTGATCTATCGATCCATCCCGTCCCATCCATGCTGAACAACGAGACGCAGGTGTTCTTCGACGTGCGCTTCCTGCAGCGCCTGGTGGAGGACGGCCGGTGGCACGAGGCCAAAGGGTACATGAGCCGCTTCATGCCGTCGCTAAACCAGATGGGGGTGGAGGCCCGTACCACCATGAGGTTCATCGCCCTCCTCAACGTCCTCGACGACCTCGCCCACGGCAATCCGGCGGGCGCCCGCATGGTCGAGCTTCTCGACAGGCGAATCGATGCTCACCCGTCCGTCATGGACGCCGACCCCCACTGCACAGAGGTCATCCGCACCATCTTCCACGTGCACTCCCACCCAGAGCTCAGGTACGGTTGCCTAAATCAATTGCCCATTCGTCTTCCCTAGTGCTTTGTGCTAGTAGTTTGTGCTAGTAGTTTGCTGTCTGTTAATCTGACACCCTGGACTGGGAGCTCGTAAGGCACAGGGGAGGGGAGATAGTGAGGTACTCTCAGTCACCTCCTGCGGTTGCCACGATGCCCAATTGATCCCCACCACACAATCCCCTTCGGGACAGGGTAAGTGAACCTGTTAGAAATATAGGCAGCATTCGACATATTTTAATTTCGAATAAAAGCATATAAATCGTAATGACAATTGGTGATCCAGTGAGAACATGATATGTGCATGTGTTCAAGTTTAATCTCATATTAAACAAGAACAAAATAAAGAACCACAGAAGGTTCAGAATGTACCCTGAGACGGGGCCGCTGCCGGAGGCATTGGCTGCGCCGTTATTAACTGGATTAGTCATGCTAATCGGTTGACCTTGTTCGGTGTAGCCGTACAAATTTGATGCAGTGACGATTTGATGCAGTGCAGTCCCTCGAACGGCACCGGGAAGTAGTGGATAGTCGTACAGGGCCACCAGGAAGAAGACGATGCAGACGAACTTGAGCAGTCGCGTGAAGACGCTCCCCAAAAACCTTATCGCCTGGCTATCCTGAGCAGGATCTCAAGCCAGTCGAGGTTCCGGAGGCTCTGCTCTCGCTAGAACCGTGCGCGCAGTGCTAGCGATGGGGAGGCAAGCGTTGCAGCAGAAATAATGAGGGAGAAGGGAGAGGTCTCCTAAACAGGAATACCTGAGGGGTTGTGTTGGTGTGTGTCTCTGGGTAGGGGAGGGCCTCCTTTTATAGGCGCTGCCTGACGGAGGGGGATGCACCTGGACGCCTCTGCAGGAAAGGCAAGAATCCCGCGGAGCAAATAAGGCACGTCCCTGTGAGCGTTTAAGGTAGGTAATTGATTCTGCCATAATCTCGTTGATTTGCAAAACCAATCACAGCACCGCAACACATCACGTCCGTCTCGTCTCGTCTCGTCACGACACGCCCACGCCCACGCCCACGCCCACGCCCACGGCTCGGCGAGGCGAGCGAGCGCGCGCGCGTGTGGCATCCCGGTTACCCTTTGCCAACTTCACATTGGGTGTACCACGTGTCCACCTAATAAGTTGGTTGAGATCCTCTTAACTACCAATATGGTAGTAACCACTTTTAACTCCCTTTGCATTAATCGTGGGCCTTGAATATTTTAGATTTAATTGGAATATAAAAGGGCCAAGCCCAAATAAATCCAACAATCCCCACCAATATTTCACGGCACACGAGAAATGCCCTCGGCCCCATTGCTGTTTTGATATACCAGTGTTTCGGTAGAGACTGTTAAGTTGAACTTCCACCTAGAGTAAAGGCTACGCTCATCCACAACTGACCAATGGACTATGCCTTGAATTGGCAGTCTTGTGCAAACAAGTTTTACCAGAACCCTTTTACTGATACTAGGCTGCTTATTGCATCCCCGCGGTTTGGAGCATATAAGTCAAACTCCAGGCCTTTCATGAGTATCTAGAGATAACCCACTCCCATAGACTGTGACTAGCAGTCGAACTCATATAGGTGTAATTCTCATAAGATGTTCTGTAGGTCAACAACTCTGCTTCTCAAAAGCCACTCGAATTACATTAAGGTGTACACCATCCTGCCATACAGAAAAGAAGAGAAATGCATCCACCCTGGAATTAACTTGTTTCAAAGGTTCTCTTCTCTCAGTCAAACAATAGCTTGTTTCCTCATCCTAATTCACGGGATCTCCGATCACATAGGACAGGTTCCCACTATTGAGTGACTCACATGGGTCTCATTCCCAATTCCTTGGATGCAAAATCTATCACATTTCGTGAAAGACCTTTGTAAATTGATCTGCCAGGTTCTTAGCCGTCTGGACATAGTCCAAGGCAATTACTCCGGAGGTTCTCATTTTCCTGACAGACTTCAACCGCCTCTTCACATGCCTTGATGACTTCATGTTATCCTTAGAACTGTTTACCTTGACAATCACCATCTGGTTATCACAGTTCATTAGAATCGCCGGTATCGGTTTTTCAACCACTAGCAAATCCATAAGGAGATCACGTAGCCACTCGGCCTCCATTGTGGCGGTGTCTAATGCCGTGAGTTCTGCTTCCATGGTAGACCTCGTTAAGATGGTCTGCTTGCAAGACTTTCAGGAGACAGCACCACCTCCAAGAGTGAACACATATCCACTTGTGGCCTTTATCTCATCGGCATCAGATATCCAATTTGAGTCACTAAAACCCTCCAGTACCTTCGGGTACCCAGTATAGTGAATCCCATAGCTCATTGTACCCACTAAGTAGCGCATTACTCTGTCCAGAGCATTCCATTGATCATCTCCCGGATTAGACACGAACCGGCTAAGTTTGCTTACGGCAAACGAGATGTCAGGTCTTGTAGCACTAGCTAGGTACATAAGTGAGCCTATGGTCTGGGAGTATCTCAGCTGATCTTTCATGTCCCCTTTGTTTTTCTTTAGTATTTTACTGGCATCATAGGGTGTTGGAGCAGACTTGCAGTCACTGTATCCGAAGCGACTCAAGACCTTTTCCACATAGTGGGACTGTGTAAGTGTCACCCCACCATCACCTTCTTTTACCAGCTTAATATTAAGAATAACATCAGCTTCACCCAAATCTTTCATCTCGAAATTTTGAGACAAGAAATCTTTGACCTCCTTAATCACGTCAAGACTTGTCCCAAAAATCAAGATGTCATCAACATACAAGCACAGGATCACTCCTTTGCCCCCACCATAGCGATAGTACACACATTTATCAGCTTCATTCACAACGAAGCCAGCAGTTGTGAGGGTTTTATCAAACTTCTCATACCACTGCTTAGGTGCTTGCTTGAGGCCATACAGAGACTTTATCAACTTGCACACCATCCCCTTCTGACCTTCTGCTATGAACCCATCAGGCTGATCCATATAGATCTCCTCCTCTAACTCTCCATTTAGGAAAGCTGTCTTTACGTCCATCTGATGAACGAGAAGATCATGAGAGGCTGCCAGGAACAGTAGCACTCGAATTGTGGTCAAACGGGCAACTGGTGAGTAAGTGTCAAAGAAGTCTTCTCGTTCTTTCTGAGTATAGCCTTTAGCAACAAGCCTTGCCTTGTAATTTTCAATAGTACCATCAGGCCTTAGCTTCTTCTTGAACACCCACTTACATCCCACAGGTTTGCACCCATAAGGACGTTCAACTACTTCCCAAGTTTCATTAGACATAATTAAATCCATCTCACTCCGTACCGCTTCCTTCCAATAGTCAGCGTCTGGAGAGGAATATGCCTCTTCAATGGTTTTGGGAGTGTCATCCACAAGGTACATAATGAAATCATCACCAAAAGACTTTGTAGTCTTCTGTCTCTTGCTCCTCCTAGGAGCTTCATTGTCATCCTCCTCAGGATTTTTCATAAGTGTTTGTTCTGTGTGTTCCATCACAATGGCAGGTGTAGCATCTATAGACAGTTCTCTGCTAGACATGCTTTCTTCCCTCTTCATAGGAAAGATGTCCTCAAAGAAAGTAGCATCTCTGGATTCCATTATTGTACCAACATTCATGTCTGGCACTCCAGATTTCACTATTAAGAATCTATATCCAACGCTATGCAGAGCATAACCAAGAAAGACACAATCCACAGTTTTAGGCCCGAGTTTACGTTTCTTGGTTATTGGCACATTGACCTTTGCCAAACATCCCCAAGTCCGTAAGTAGAAAAGCGTGAGCCTTTTCTTCTCCCATTTCTCGAATGGAGTTTTCTCTTTATTCTTTGGAGGAACACGATTCAGGACATGACACGCTGTCAATATAGCCTCACCCCACCATTCCTTAGAGAGTCCCGCTGTGTCTAACATGGCGTTAACCAAATCAGTTAGAGTGCGGTTCTTTCTTTCGGCAACCCCATTTGACTGAGGTGAGTAGGGAGGCGTCCTCTCATGAATCATACCATGTTCCTCACAGAATTGAGTAAACAAGTGTGAGAAGTATTCTCCACCACGATCCGACCTTATACGTTTGATCTTTCTCTCAAGTTGATTCTCCACTTCAGCTTTATAGATCTTAAAGTAGTGTAGTGCTTCATCTTTTGACTTAAGCAAATAAATGTAACAGTATCTAGAAGAGTCATCTATTAATGTCAAGAAATACTTTTTATCCCCCTTTGTCAACACGCCATTCATCTCACTAAGATCAGAATGCACGAGCTCCAGCGGTGCCAAGTTCCTCGCCTCCGCGGCCTTGTGAGGCTTGCGAGGTTGTTTTGATTCAACACACACAAGGCACTTAGAACCTTTGACCGTGGTAAATTTCGGAATTAAATTTAAACTAGCCAAGCGCGACATGCAGCCAAAATTAACATGACACAGCCGAGAGTGCCAAACATTCGACTCATCATCATTAACCACATGATTCACCATATTATTACAAGCATCTGATAAAGAAAGGCGGAACAAGCCTCCGCAATCATAGCCTTTTCGAACAAAAGTTTCATACTTAGAAAGTACATATTTATTGGATTCAAACACTAATTTATAACCATCTCTACACAGTAGAGAACCGCTAACTAGATTCTTCTTGATAGTAGGGACATGCTGTACGTTCCTCGGCTGCACGGTCTTTCCCGAAGTAAGCTTCAGATTGACCGAACCAACACCAAGTACACGCGCATGTGATCCGTTCCCCATTAACAAGGAGGTAGTTCCGCCGACCTGATAAGAAGAAAACAGACTGATGTCAGCACACACATGAATATTAGCTCTAGTATCAACCCACCAATCAGGTGACTGACAAACAGAAAGGACCATAGGTAAATAATTACCGTACCCCGAGGTTCCTCCGTTGTCATTGCTAATGACCATGTTGGCTGCCTTCGGCCTGTTTTTGCTTTTCTCGCAGCCTTTGGCATAGTGCCCTTCAAGACCGCAAGTATAGCACTTGCCCTTGCCCTTGCTCGGCTGGTTCTTCTTCTTCTTAAAAGTGGTTGTCTGATTAGCCTTGACTTCAGGCTTGTTCTGGTTCTTCTTTTTCTGCTGGCCCTTGAAATTTCTCTGGACCAGGTTTGCACTAGAGGACCCAGTAATTCCTTTGCCGCGGTTGTCCTTCGCTCTCGCCTTCTCCTCAACATCGAGAGACCCAATGAGCTCAGACACGCTGAACACTTGTCTCTTATGCTTCAGAGAGGTAGCAAAGTCCCTTCAAGAGAGCGGCAGTTTAGCAATCATACTTCCAGCCACAAACTTGTCGGGCAACTCGCATTTAAAGCCCTCTAGCTCCTTAGCCAGTGACTGAAGCTCATGAGCCTGTTCCACTACTGAACGGTCATCGACCATCTTGTAGTCGCAAAACTGCTCCATGACATACAGCTCACTGCCAGCATCAGAAGCACCGAACTTGGCCTCAAGCGCATCCCACAGCGCCTTGCCACTGTCCAGTGACAGATAGCTGTCCACTAGGTGATCAGCAAGAACGCTAATTACGGCACCTCGAAACAGGTTATCGGCTACCTGGAAAGCTCTCTCCTCATCAGGAGAAAGATCCTTAGCCTTTCCCTGTGTGACGTAAAAGCAGTTCATGTAGGTCAACCAAAGTGACATTCTACTCTTCCATCTCTTGTAATGTGTTCCATCGAACACATGTGGTTTAAGCGCACTTGCAAAACTAGCAGTCGATAGCCTATCACAATTATAAGGTTTTTGGATTGTTAGAAATATAGGCAGCATTCGACATATTTTAATTCCGAATAAAAGCATGTAAATCGTAATGACAATTAGTGATCCAGTGAGAACATGATATGCGCATGTGTTCAAGTTTAATCTCATATTAAACAAGAACAAAATAAAGAACCACAGAAGGTTCAGAATGTACCCTGAGACGGGGCCGCTGCCGGAGGCATTGGCTGCGCCGTTATCAACTGGATTAGTCATGCTAATCGGTTGACCTTGTTCGGTGTAGCCGTACAAATTTGATGCAGTGACGAGTTGATGCAGTGCAGTCCCTCGAACGGCACCGGGAAGTAGTGGATGTAGTCTTACAGGCCACCAGGAAGAAGACGATGCAGACGAACTTGAGCAGTCGCGTGAAGACGCTCCCCAAAAACCTTATCGCCTGGCTATCCCGAGCAGGATCTCAAGCCAGTCGAGGTTCCGGAGGCTCTGCTCTCGCTAGAACCGTGCGCGTATTGCTAGTAAACAGGAATACATGAGGGGTTGTGTTGGTGTGTGTCTCTGGGTAGGGGAGGGCCTCCTTTTATAGGCGCTGCCTGACGGAGGGGGATGCACCTGGACGCCTCTCTGCAGGAAAGGCAAGAATCCCGCGGAGCAAATAAGGCACGTCCCTGTGAGCGTTTAAGGTAGGTAATTGATTCTGCCATAATCTCGTTGATTTGCAAAACCAGCACCGCAACACGTCTCGTCTCGTCTCGTCTCGGCCCACGCCCACGGCCTCGGCGAGGCGAGCGAGCGCGCGCGCGCGTGTGGCATCCCGGTTACCATTTGCCAACTTCACATTGGGTGTACCACGTGTCCACCTAATAAGTTGGTTGAGATCCTCTTAACTACCAATATGGTAGTAAGCACTTTTAACTCCCTTTGCATTAATCGTGGGCCTTGAATATTTTAGATTTAATTGGAATATAAAAGGGCCAAACCCAAATAAATCCAACAGAACCTTCCCAATATCCAAGAGGTTGCAATTTGTGATCCAGAGCATGCCTTTTTGCTTCAATTGCTTCAATAGCGGCTTATTGCGTCATCTTGCTAGTTTGGGGACTCGCCGGAGGCATCAGGCGAAGAACATAGGCAGGATGCCAGCATCTCTTCTTGCCCGCCGTTTTCGTCCAAAGAAAAGGTATATAGTGTGCTCATGTGATTTATGATCCCGCTGTTCACTGTTTCTTAATGTGCATAATTTTCAGCTCCTTGTTTCGTTCATGCAGGCAGTTTCCTTCAGCAAGGGAATTAGGTTTGTTACTTGCAAAACCTTTTTCGACCAATTCGGGGGAGGTTCCCCGCCTACTTTTAATTAATCGATGAGGTGCAGAACGCACCATACAACAGTCTACGCCCGGTGCATCGGGCTGGATTAATCAGGGAAACAGGGGGAGGGGGAGAAAGATTAATAAAATTGAGATTAGATACAAGAGTTACTTGCAAAACCTGATTATTACTGTATTTGAGCACTCGTTGATGAACATAATTACATAAGTTAATTTCGATGGCAGGGTTATCACATAAGCCAATGGCCTGCAGGCTGGAGACAATGATTGGTAAGACATTTACTTTGTTTTCTTTCTCAAGTTCACACATCAGCTGGTGTGCCGAATACGTGACTTTTGTTTTACGCATATCGTTTTTGCTTGCTCTCCTATAACAGTAGAGTGGCTATGCACGGTGTGATTGTGCTTTCCTTGTCATTCTTTCTATTTGTGCTAGTCAAATGTTACACTGTGAAGAGAATTTCTTGCATCCATCCATTTCTTTCCCCAAATTTCGATTCTCCAGTTCAAACAGTATTTTCAAAAATAGAACATTACTGGACCTGTTGGTTGATTCATTTTATGAGGTATTACCACTGATAAAATTATATGCAAATGGCAAACAAATTTGTGTGAACTACAGATGAAGCTTTGGTAGCTGGTGAAAAGGAGAAGGTTGAAGAACATTCGCTTGAGTATTCTTGTGGTGAAGGCAAGATATCATCACCATTTAATTTATCTTAAATTTATTGTTTCTATCCATTTATGATTTATTTATTGGCTGCTGAGTATAAGGTTTTGTCACTGCCATTTGTTTGCACTTGCAATGTGGGCTCTGTCTGCCGGCTGCGCACTGCAGTTTCTTGACACTTGTTGCATGGTGCTCTTAACAGCTTAAAATTTACTATTTGCCATTTTCTGTCTAATAGTAATCATATTGCTGAATGCTTGCAGGAATTAAAGGCGCTCCAGCTGCCCCAAGTCATGGAGAAAAGCATGGAATTGCATCTGCTAGTTCAGGTAAAATTATCAAACTCTTGTTTTCAAATTAACGCCTCTATCTGGTATCTGCACACCTTTGATCCATGAAGGTTTTCATTGCCTAGTGGGATGAAGAGGAAGCATATGGGATGGGCCCATACTGCCCCAGCGTCGATTCAAGGATGGGCCCATGCTGCCCCGGCGTCGAGTCAAGGATGGGCCGAGCAGCACAACAATTCGGGCCCAACAATTTGAGGACATAAATACGGCTAAATGGGCGGCAATATCACACACACGGCACTATCTAGCATGGTTGTCAAACCGGGCCGTTGACCAAGACATGGCCCTAGACTTTTTTTAAGGGGGTGTTTAGTTCACTCCTTTTGCCATCCATTTTGCAAAATACGCGTTTTTCAACGCATTTTTTCTCTGTGTGCACGCGGTCCAATACATCCCTATTTTGCAAAACGGCATGAACTAAACACCCCCTAAGTATGTTTGGTTTGTGGGATGGCAAGGGACGTGACAGGACGGTCTTCACCTTTGTAGTGTTTTGGAGAGATGTGTAGGCTGGGATTTCCCTTTGAGAAATATTCCTCAAATATCTGGGACCAAAACTAATCTGGACCATCTCATCTCTCGTTGATGCCATAACGACGCTATGTAGATGCTCATACCGACCCAAGCCCTACACCCAATAACTCCATCGCTTCAAACCTTCAATGTGTCTACATCCCACCGACTGGATCATATTGATGGAGTGAAGGGGTAATGCCACCCACTACCGGAATCCGGCTCTTTGCTGTGTGCCAGGGGCACACGGCAAAGGTCCTTTTGCTCACGGCAAAGGCTTTGCCGTGTGCCGCCCACGGCAAAGGGCACACGGCAAAGTTTGGCCGGCAAAGGGGCTTTTGCCGTGGGCCACTCGTCGGGCACACGGCAAAGGTTCGCCGAGTGCCAAAAAAACACTCGGCAAAGAGGGGATTTTCTGAGCACAAAAAAACCGAAAACAAATAGCAAAAAAATTTATTCAAATATAATTCGCGCGCTACGCGGTTAGCGGGATTCGAACTCGTAACCTCTCCCTCGCGCGTGACGTCCTCTACCACTGCACCACACTCTCACTTGTGATTAGAAACTCTTCTGATTCCTACTATATTATACTAAACCGAGTGTAAATTGCTTGTTTGAGGCCCTAAATGATTTTAAATTAAAAAGTTGTCAACTACAAACTTTCATAACTTTTTGAAATCTACAAGTCTTATTTTGGTAGTTTCTCCATCCGAGGTCGTTTACAAAATTTGAATTTCAAATTTGAGAACATTCAAACTTAGCTATCGTTGACAAGATGATTTCAAATAAAAAAATTGTCAACTACAAAGTTTCGTAACTTTTTGTGATCTACAACTCTTATTTTGAATGTTTCTTCATCCGAGGTCGTTTGAAAAAATTCAAATTTTAAATTTTGAGAACTACAAACATACTTTTCATTAGCAAAACAAATTCAAATTAAAAAGTTTTAAACTACAAAGTTGTATAACTTATGAAGATCTACAACTTTGATATATGTCATTTCTTCATCCGATGTAGTGAGAGTAACATTGTTTACAAATCTTATAGATCTCTCTTATAGTTTCAGGAAACTCTACGGGAGTTATAGATTTTGTGAACAATATTCATATGAATTTGTCGAATGAAGAAATGACCAATCTAAAAGTTCTACATCTTGAGAAGTTATACAACTTTGTAGTTCAAAATTTTTTGATTTGAATTGATTTACTACTTCAAAATGTGGTTTTAATTATGGCTTTGCCGAGTGTAAAAAAAAACACTCGGCAAAGAATTTCTTTGCCGAGTGCATTTCGAAAAACACTCGGCAAAGAAATCTTTGCCGAGTGTATTTTTTTGACACTCGGCAAATATTTTTTTTGCGGAGTGTATTTTGAAATGCACTCGGCAAAGAAATCTTTGCCGAGTGTTTTATTTTCGCCGAGAGTTTTTTGAAATGCACTCGGCAAAGAAATCTTTGCCGAGTGCCCGAAAAATTGCACTCGGCAAAGAGCTTGACACTCGGCAAAGAGAGGATTTCCGGTAGTGACTGGCGTGGTAAAGGACGCTCATCGGATTTGTGGGGTGGTCGTACATCCGCACCTAGACACCGGAGGATGGATCCGACAAACAGGCACACATCACCATCACCATCTAGCTGCGGCGCACCTCACGTTCACCATTGAGCTTGAGGGTGGTGGGACGCACCACACCGCTGCCTCCCAGCATAAGAGAAGTAGGGAGAGCTCGTGCCATGGAACTAATCAGGAAGTGAGGAGGGGGACAAGGAATAGAGGTGCAGCATAGTTCTAGCACATTGGGAGGAACTAATGGCGTTGTGTGGGAGACGGGCTGAGCCAACATGGAAATTAGGGTTTAGAGAGGTGATAATACCGTAGCAGAGGTATTGGGACCATGCTTTTCAGGTCTGCGTACCTCTCATTGGCCCCTAGTCCCATCTATAGGAGCCAAAACTTTTGTGAAAGTATGCACACGATTTTCTATCGTTATAACTCAGACGTCTGGCGGGTGAGAAAGAACTGGACACTCGACATATGTTGCAAAAGATATGGGTCGTTGTTGCAACTATTTGGTAAGTTCTACGGTAGATATTATATGAATTATTCTATTCTAGAGTCGGATGTCGCAGTATTTTTTATACATGTATTTTAATGTTGCAAATGATGATATCCGAGACGGAGGACGCCCCCTATTCCGCCGACCTATTCCGCCGCGCCCCCTTCCACCGCCGCCGACCTATTCCGCTATGATATCCGAGACAGGGGTTTTTTTCTCGTGCCGGTATCGGAAACCGCCGGCCGGCGGTAGCGGTTTACCGGACCGGTTCCCGCGGTTACCGGTAAAAATCGGTCAAATTCAAATTTCAAAACAAAACGCGCAGGGCAATCAATCGGTAGGGAACGGCTTACCTGCCGGTTGGGCGGTATACCGGCCGGTTTGACCGATATACCGGCCGGTTTGGAGACTTTAATTTTTTTTCATTTGGCCATGTAACTGGACAAAAGAAAATGACCACAAATACATACAAACATCCATACATAATAATAATTGTGCATAGAAATAGATCAATGGTAGTATTGCCTAGCCATTTCATACTCGGCGGTGGACATCACATTCAAACCTTGCCTTAGAAGCAGCTCAGCTTTGTAGTCTCTCTGACCGCGCTGACAAAGTATGGATTGTCAGCCTGTCTTCCAGGTAATCCCGCAATATGGAAAAACTTTGACCAAGCTTTCCCAATAGCTTCCTTTGCATTCTTACCCTTCTGCGTCCAGGAGCCTGTGTCAATCCTTGGCTGCGTCGATCCTCTCAGGCCCGCGGCCAAGTTATAGTCCCTCACCCCAGGAGTCTCCCTCACCGAAGTTGCCCTTCGATGAATCCTCTGCACCGGATTTCCTCCCCTCGAACCACTACCCCCTCCATGCTCGTATGCACCTCCTCTCTGTTGCACCCCCCGACAGAACTCCTCTTCCGCTCTCGATTGGTTCAGGGCACGCTCCAGCTCAGCCTCCTCATCATATGCTTCATCTCCACCGGGATAGTTACCCTCCGCTGCAACCTTCTCCTTTCTCAACTTCTCTCGAGCCCGGTCAGAAGTTGCCTTCTGAACCCTTTCAATGTCACGCTGAAAGTACTCACGCACCTCCTTTGGAACCTTCCTACAATGGACGACCTCGGTCCCGCGCCCTGCCAAATGTTGTTTCAATCTAGTGGCACCACCTCCTCCTTTGGACGTATGACAATATTTGCATCTCCAACCGGGGTAAAGATTGTCACCGTGTTCCCATACAATATCTTTCTCTCTGCCTGACATTTTGTATCTGCAAACATGGAACGAACATGAACACTTATTCTCTATAGTCTATACACCAAAATCACTATATCCCTTTCATAATCATACCTAAATCATTGCCTAAATTAAACAATACCTAAATCATTGCCTAAATCAAAATATATCTAAATCATTGCCTAAATCAAATAATACCTAAATCAAATAATACCTAAATCATAATATACCTAAATGAAATACTACCTAAATCATTGCAAGGTTCTGACCTAAAAGGAAATCAAGTTGTTTATCAAGAGCCTTTGTCTTCCTCTTACCGGCCCCCGCGCCCGGCTTACCGCCGTCCGCGCCCGGCTTACCGGCGTGCGCGCCCGGCTTACCGCCGTCCGCCCCGCGCGCCCGGGGGAGAGTAGATCCGGCGGCTTACCGACCGTCCGGCCCGGCTAACCGGCTCCGTGCGGCGGTGGGGAGCGGCGGCGCGTCTCTGGGCGACGAGGGCAGAGGGTTCGGGTGCGTCTGGGGCTCTGGGCGCCTGGCCGTTGGGGGGTTGTTTTAGGGGGATAGGATAAGGTTGGGCCTAAACGGGCCTTAATGGGCCGGCCGGGGAATTTTTTTTTCCTTTTCTATTTCACATGTATTTGGTGCAAAAAATACCAAATGAGAAAATATTTGAAAATTTTTTACACCAATAGATTACACGCACCTTGAAGTATTTTTAGGAATTTTTATCATATTTTTCCATTTTTTGAATTTGAATTTGAAAATTTTGAAATCCGGCGGTTTGTAACCGGCCGTTGCGGAGGACGCCCCGTTCCGGCGGATACTCGTTTTCGATCTTCCGGAATTATAAACGGAGAAAGGGACATAGGGCGCAGTTCGGGAGCTTGATGGCGAGATCTGGAAGGCGAGACGTGATGGAGTACAGCTGCCTGAGGCGGTTTCGCCGCCGGAGACTCCTCGCCTTCCTCCGGCGCAACAAACTTCCCGCCACCTTCGATGCGTATGTATTGACTGCTTAATCTCTTGAGCTACTTCGATCCGATCCCCTTTTCCTCCCCTACCCTAGCTAGCTGATGAACACACTGATTGATAGACCTTTTTATCCAGGCTGAAGCACGAGACGCGCGTCTTCTTCGACCTGAGGTTCCTGGAGCGCCTGGTGGTGGACGGCCGGGGGCAGGAGGCGCGAGAGTATATCCGCCGCTTCTTCCCGTGCCGGGACGGCCAGGAGTTGGTCGACGCGGACACCGCGCTCAGATTCATCACTCACTTCAACGTTCTCGACGACCTCGTCCAGGGTAAGCTGGGGGGCGATGACGAGGATGTCGAAAGGCAAATCGAAGCTATCAGTTCCACCATGGCCGATCGGCACTACACTGAAGCTGTCCGCACAGTCTTCAGCATGGGCACTCACCCGGCATACTGGTCTAGTCTTTTCTCTCCTGGCCTAATTGTCCCTAACTATGAGTTTGTTGTTTGAGCCTCTCGATGTTTCTTCCACAGGGATCCTGTGGACTGGCAGCTCATTAGGCTCAAAGCGGCGGAGGTCGTCAAGGACTTGATCATGCGAACTCCCGAGTTCAGACATCTGCTGCAGTTGCCACGGTGTCCAAGCAACCCATGCCACACCATCCCCTTTGGATTTGGGTAAGTAAAACATCCCCATCCCCATCCCCATCCCCATCCCCAGCTATGGCTTTTTATGTGGAAGCTCTAGCGCGCCATTTTACTCCCATGTGTATGTGAAGCCGACTTACAGTTAAACTAGTAACTGGCTTGTCGCCTCATCTTGTTAATTTAGGGGTTACCGAAGGCATAAGAGGAAGAAGATGGGTCAGATGCCGGCATCTCTTCTTGCCCTCCATTTTCTTCGGAAAGAGAGGTATATATATTTTCTGCACAGAATTGGTGCTCTTGTTGTTCCACTGTTTCCTAGTTTGTAAAGTTCATAGCTTAACTTTTTTGCTTCATGCAGGCGTCCTTCCTCAACATGGAATCAAGGTTTGTCACTTAGGCCATAGTATAATCAATAAGGGTACCTGATTATTCCTTTTTAAACATGCTAATTAATGATCATATGTTTCAATTTCAGGGTTATTTTGTGAACCAATGGATTTGGAGGGAATTATTGGTAAAACATCTGTTTTGGCTCTGTCCTTCCAGCATTTTTGTGTTCATGCATAAGCCAGTGTTCTAAATGCATTGATTGAATTTTGTTTAGGGCCTTTGACTTGCTATTAGTATGGCATATTTCTATCTTGCACTCTTCTATTAGAACTGCTTTAGTGTACTTGGCTCATTTGCTATCATCGCTAAAAGATACATTTTTAATACTTATAACACACTGTAGGAAGAATTAGTCGTGCCAGTTTATTCTCCTTTGATTTATCTTGTGCAATCATAAGGGGCGAAGCCAGTCCAAAAGGCCGCCGGTGTCAGCTCTATTAAATGATCTGTTCAAGCTTTCTTTTATTAGCGATGGACAGAGACTAAACTTAGGAATTACATAATTCTGCCGGGGTCAGATGACCCTGGTAACAAGTTGCTGGCTCTGCCCCTGCAATCAATATTTCTAAACTAGGAGCATGATATATTTTGGAAAAGTTAGTCTTTTCCCCAATATATCTGTTGGTTGCCCTTAGTTCACCTTTCTAACAAAATCATACAGGCCATGATGCACAAACTTGTGATTTCAGATGAAACTTTGCTAGCTGGGAAGCAGGTCAGAGAACATTCAGATTCTTGTAGTGAAGGTAACATACCATCTTGCTCCAGTAAAATTATATTTCTGTTACTTTAATAGTTTCCACTTCTGTCTCTGTTTGTTAGTTATGTAGTTTAGTCCCATAGCCACAATATTTGTTCCCACTTACAATCTAGACCTTTTATCTTCTCTTGCTGTGCCCTGCAGTTTCCTAGACACCTGCAGGGTACTCTTTGCTGATCAATAAGTGATACGTGCCTTTTCCTTCCTAATATCAATAGCTAAACTCTTGCAGGCATTCCAGGTTCTCCTGTTGGGCCATTTATAGGTAAAAGTTGTGGAATATCACCTACTAATGCAGGTATACTCACACTCTTGTTTCCAGTTGTTGATCCCTGAACATTTTCATTGCCTGTTAGTTAAATTGAATCTACCGAGTCAAGGGGCATTATGCCCCCATGACACTTCTTATAGTGATCCTTCATTGTTTTCTTGTGCAGTCACAAAGCGTTTGGGTCAACAATGTTACGCTGAAAGTGCCAGTGGTGCAAAAGTAAAACCTACAACTGGGGAGTTTTGTCCAGTAAGTCACTCCTACAATTGGCAGTGTTATTTTACTTCATTAATCACGTTTCACATTCCAGATCAATATAGCTGTATAATGTGTCACTCAATACTGCACAACATACAAGGCAATCTAAAAATCTGGTTTGTCATCAAGCTCGTTTGGTTATTTGTATTTCCCAGTCGCATAGGTTTCTGTATAATTTAGTAGAATGTATGGTTCCATGGGAGCTTTCCTGAGAAAGTGCGGAAAAACAATTGATGCGTCAAATAATGAGATCATGTCAATGGAATGGATTTTCTGTAAATTTGGATTAGTTAACCCACCCTTCTTGATAGATGCAGTATCAGGTTAGGAGGAATGTCTTTTATTCAGTCTTATATCCTATATCATTATTGACACAATGACATGCGGGGCTGTCCACGTTTATTCACAACTTGTCATGCAGACAATGTGATATCTTTTTTCTTAACCTTTCAATTTTTTAATCAGGATGTCATTGATGCACCTTCCTCTGTGGGGATTGACCCTATGATTGTATTAGAGAAAATAAATGACCTTGGAGACATTTCTGATGCCATGGCCACGCTACTGAGGAACACATGCACATATGGTCCAGATCACAGTATGTTTGTGGAGAAATTACTGGAGCAAGAGAAGCTGCTATATGAACTGCGGGTAGATTGTATAAAAGCAAAATTGAAAGGCTGTACTTCCACAGTTCCACTGGCAACTTCAGCACTCGATAGAATTAGCAGCTCTTAGCAGCTGCATCTATCGATGCTCTTCAACAACCGATTTTTTGAAGTGGACATCCTTTATATATGACCTTCATTTTGTTCATTTGTATAAGCTATGGCGTATTGTTTTCTTATGCTCTACCAGAAGAATACTACATCTGCGATCGCTTTTTAGAAAAATGCCATTTTTAAAACTTAATAATGCACTAAGGAGATGATTGGTAGCCCGTAGCAAGGACTACAGAAAACAGGGCATCTAAAGACGATGAGATGGTGGTGCAGCAGCATGATGTATCAAATGTGCTGAATCGTATACACTGGACCGTCTAGGCTGTCCTACAGATTTCAAATCTTCAACCTCTGACCCTTCAATCACGTTCAATGGTAATGCTTAATGATAATGACAATTAGATGCTTAAAGACTTGATTACTTCTAGGGCTGTTACAACAAGGGACCAAAATTAACCGTTGGGATAATTGAGAAAAAGGCAGATAAAACTCTTTGAAAAAAATGGTAAAATTCTAGGAAACTCAAAATCAGAAGGACAAATGGCCTGTTCTCGCAATTCTTTTGTTGCGAAGGGTGTGGACCTAAAATGTAAGAGCGCCACCGCCTATCCGGCTATGATATCCGAGACGGAGCGCCCCGTTCCGGCGATATTCCCGAATTATACTCGTTATCGATCTTCCGGAATTATAGAGAGAGAGAGAGAGAGAGAGACGAGAAGATAGGGCGCAGCTCGGGATCGTGATGGCGAGATCTGGCAAGCGACGCTTGGTGGAGTACCATTGCCTGAAGCGGTTCCGCCGCCGGCGACTCCTCGCCTTCCTCCGGCGCAGCAACCTTCCTGCCACCTTCGACGCGTGCGTATTAATTGACTGCTCAATCTCTTTGCTCTATCTCGATCTGTTCCCTTAGTTTTTCCTCCACTAGCCTAGCTAGCTCATAGATGAACAAACTAATCGATAGACCTTTCTCTGTCCAGGCTGAAGCACGAGACGCGTGTATTTTTCGACGTGCGGTTCGTGGAGCGCCTGGTGGTGGATGGCCGGTGGCAGGAGGCGCGAGAGAGAGTACATCAAACGTTTCCTGCCGTGCAGCGACAACAATCAGATGTCGGTCGACTCGCACACCGCGCTTAGATTCATCGCTCATTTCAACGTCGTCGACGACCTCGCTCAGGGCAAGCTGAAGCTGGGGGGCGATGCTGCGGCAGGGGATCTCGAGAGGCAAACCGAAGCCATCCCTTCCACCACCATGGCCGACCCGCACTACACTGAGGCTGTCCGAACAGTCTTCAACATGAGCACTCACCGGGCATACTGGTATATATCGTCTTTTCTCTACCTGGCCTAATTAATTGCCCCTTCATCTTTCTAAACTATGCATCTATCAGTATAAAAAATAATCTATCGATCAGTATGTCAGCTTGAGCCTCTCGAGGTTTTTTTTCTCCACGCAGGGATCCCATGGACTGGCAGCTCATTAGGCTCAAGGCGTCACAGATTGTCGAGGACTTGGTCACGCGGACTCCCGACTCCCGAGTCCATGCATATGTTGCGGTTGCCGCGGTGCCCAACCAACCCACGCGACACCATCCCCTTTGGGTTTGGGTAAGTACAGCATCCTCACCCCTGATATGAGTATATGACTCTGTGGAAGATCTAGAGCATCTTTTATGACATGTTTACTTGTAGCTGATTTACAGCTACACTAGTTACAGTTATAGAATAGTTGCATAATCTTGTTAATTGTAGGGGTTGTCAGAGGCATCAGAAGAAGAACATAGGACATATGTCGGCATCTCGTCTTGCTCGCTGTTTTCTTCCGAGAGAGAGGTATAAATATCATGTGCGCGAAATTTACGAGTTCGCTATTCCACTGTAGTTTGTGAAAGTTCATAGCTTTTACCTCTTTGCTTCATGCATGTAGGTGTCCTCCTCAACCATGGACTCAAGGTTTGCCACTTCGAACATTTTATGATCAACAAGGGTGTCTAATTGTTCCTGTTTAAGCATGCAACAAGGTTGTCTAATTGTTCCTGTTTAAGTATGCTACTAGATGGGAGCGCACGAGATGGGAGCGCTTCAGCCGATTGGGGTTCCGGCAATCAGACACCAATGCAGTCTCTATGCCGATGATGTGATCTTGTTTGCATCATCCACCCAGCAGGAAGCTGAAGCTGTCAACAGGATCCAACTCATCTTCGGACATGCATCAGGTTTGATGACAAACTTAAGCAAATGCTCTATCACCCCGATCTTCGGCTGCGAGGAAACTCTGCTTCACTTTACTGCTGTGCACCTTGCCCGATCACCTAGTTCCCAATCAGGTATCTGGGTGTACCCCTCTCCACGAGAGCTTTGCCTAAATCTCAATATCTCCCAATCATTGAGAAAGTGGCAGCGCGACTACCAGCATGGCAGGGCCCCCTGATGAACAAGAGTGGTCGTCTCACCTTGGTTAAACCCACCTTATCCACTATGCCCATTTACATCACAATGGCCGACAGAATCCCATAGTGGGCATTGTGCAAGATCGATGCTCTACGGAGAAACTTCCTTTGGACCAAAAAGGATGGGGCTGTCAGAGGGAAAAATGCAGTGGCTTGGAACACTGTTTGCCGTCCGACAATGCTTGGCGGGCTGGGGATCATCGACCTCCGATTAGCTAGTTTCGCCCTTCGAGTTCGCTGGCTATGGTTGCAGCGCGTTGAGGATGATCGAGCTTGGTCGTCTCTGCAGTTTCAGGTTGAGCATGAAGTGAAAGCGCTCTTTGATGCTTCGGTCACCGTGACGATCGGCAACGGGAACCGAGCCCTCTTCTGGGTTGACAGTTGGCTTGATGGCAAAGCAATACAATGAACAGCGCCAAACCTAACCTCTGCCATCTCCAAGCGAAACAGGCTGAGCACGACGGTGGCTCAAGCGCTACATAACAGAAGTTGGGTCAGGGACATTCAAGGCGGGCTATCAGTCCAGGCTCTGTTCGAATACGTCGAACTATGGCACAGATTGAGGGCTGTCAACCTACAGAATGAGACCGAGGACAAATTCATATGGCGCTGGACGGCCGATGGGAAATACTCGGCGTCCTCAGCATATAAGCAGCTACATGTGGGTGGAGTGCGACTTCACGGTCACAGACGAATATGGAAGACCTGGGCTCCTCCTCGAGTTAAGTTTTTCGCTTGGCTTGCAACTAAGCGATGGCTTTGGACGGCGGACAGAAGAAGAAGGCATGGGCTCGAGGCACATGACTTTTGCTGGCTCTGCGATCAACACGACGAGACGACAGACCATATGCTGGTGCACTGCAGCTTTGCCAAAGAAATATGGTGGGCGGCTCTATCCTTCATGGATTGCCTCTGCACCTTCCTCCAGAGCGAGCCGCAGCTGCAAGAGTGGTGGACACACGCCAGGGACCTGCAACCTAGGCATCGGCGAAGAGGTTTTGACAGTCTTTTCATGCTTGTTATATGGAGTATCTGGAAGGAGCGCAACGCACGGCTCTTCAACGGTATCTACTCCACAACAGAGGACATCCTGCACACCATCAAACGGGAAGCTCAGCTCTGGATCCTTGCTAGCGCAACGAGGCTGGGTAGTCTCATTCATGAGTAGTCCTTTTAGTGTTTTGTTAGCCGTTGTTCTCCTTTGCAGTGCCTCGTGCCACTGCAAGGATGTTTCTGCCTTTTGATGGTGTTTTGAGGCTGTAAACAAACTCCTATTTTCCTCTTAATACAAAGATACGCGGCTTGCGTATTCGAGAAAAAAAAAGTATGCTACTAGATGATCATATATGTTTCATTTGCAGGGTCATTGTCTGAGCCAATGGATTTGGAAGAGCTTATTGGTAAAACATCTTCCTTGCCTATGCCCGTCCGGACTTGAAGTTCATGCTTAAGCCGGTGCTCGAAATGTATCTCTTAATTTTGTTTACGCCCTTCATTTTGTTCCTGATATAAGCTATGAAATGCTGTTTTATTGTACTCCTGTATAGAATAAATAGTTATGGTGTGCTTGGTGCACTCTTTAATCGCACCATTTTTAGTAACCTAATAACACACTGAGAAGAATAGGTTGTGTCCAAGTTTGTTCTTGCATCGATTTCTCCTCTGCAATCAATGTTTCCAAACTAGAAAGCATGATATATTTTGCGAAAGTTAGAGATTATAAAAGACTGCTAATAGAGAATCAATAATTCAACAACCTATAAGCTGAGGCATCCAAACAGCCAGTATAACTAGACCTGTTGGTTGTGACAAAATCATACAGGTAATGATTGTCAAAGTTTTGTGATTTCAGATGAAACTTTGCTAGCTGGGAAGCAGGAGGTCAGGGAACATTCGGATTCTTGCAGTGAAGGTAAGAGTTAAGGTTTATTTCAGTTACTTTCATTGTTTCCACTTACTCCATTTATTGGTACATATGGTTTATTAGTCAGTAGTCGCAATTATTTGTTCCCGTTTACAATCTGGACCTTTTATCTCTCTTCTGGTTATGCGCTGCAGTTTCCTGGACACTCATGTCAATAGCTAAACTCTTGCTGGCATTCCAGGTTCTCCTATAGGGTCATTTATAGGTAAGAGTAATGGAATATCACCTGCTGATGCAGGTAATTAATCACACTATTGTTTCCAATTGGTTGGTTCCTGAACTTTTTTATCGTGCCACTTTTAAACTAAATTCATCAACTGAGTCAAAGGATATCACCTGCTGATGCAGGTAATTAATCACACTATTGTTTCCAATTGGTTGGTTCCTGAACTTTTTTATCGTGCCACTTTTAAACTAAATTCATCAACTGAGTCAAAGGGGCATTATGTCCCATGATACTTCATATAATGATTCATTATAGTTTGCTTGTGCAGTCACAAAGTGTTCAAGTCAAGAAGAATATTATGCGGAAAGCACCACTGGTTCAAAACTTCCACGTGCAACCAGGGAATTTCATGCAGTAAGTCATTCCTATAGTTGGCAGTGTGGTTTATTACTTCATTAATTTCACATTCCAAATCAATAGCAACACAAGGTATCATTTAATAATGCGCAACATACATAGGGTGCCATCAAGCTCGCTCATTTGATCATTTTGTTTTACTTGACTGATTTTTTATTTTACCTATGCCACTTGATTATTGGTATTACCCAGTTGCTTGGCTTCTGTCTGATTTAGTAGAATGTATTCAGCTGCTTTCTTGAGAAAATGTGTAAAAATAATTGATGCAATATGTTGTTTCATTTGGGGTATGGAATGAGTCTTTCTAGGGGGTGTTATGATGCAAATTGAGACACATGCAGATAAATTTGGATCAATCAACTCTTAATAGATGCAGTATCAGAATGGGTAATTGTCCTTATGCAGTCTTTACATTTGGTGAGCACTGGGCAGTCTCAAGTTTAGATCAACTAGGCTGCAGCCTGTAGCACTAAAAGTTAAAAGGATTATTATTTTGAATATTATTGCTATTCCTACTTTTTGAAAAAATGGGGTTCTTTTTTTNATATATATATATATATATATATATATATGTATATATATATATATATATATATAATACACACACACACACACACACATACATACACAACGCATATAACACAATATTGATGTTCAGGCAGGATTCCCTAAAGGAACATTTCTATTATTTTTTTCTAGAACTTCTTTTCAGGATGCTGTCGATGTGCCTTCAGGTGGGATAGATCCTGTGCATGTATTGAAGAAAATGAGTGCTATGGGAGAAATTTCTGGTTCAATGATCCCACTACGGATGAACACATGCATTGGTCCAGATCACAACTTGTTTGTGGAGAAACTATTGGAGCAAGAGAAGCTGTTATACGAACTGCGGGTAGATTGCATAAAAGCAAAATTAAAAGGTTGTACTTCCATTGGGGAGGACTTTGCCACCAATAGAAGCACCTCAGCTGCATCTAGGATGCTCGCATTTTGGCTACCGAGGCCTTCTTTATGCCCCTCATCTTGTTCTCGAGTATAGGCCGGACTTGTTGATTCATCGGACTCGGACGATCACGTATGCATGGCCATGTGCCATTGGCCGCTCACACTGTCACACGCTACGCGCCGAAACCATTTATTATTTGAATGCTTCATTTTACCTAACTAGCAAGGTGGCCCAGGCAGCACGCACATGCTGTATGTGATGTCAAATGATTTCTCATTCTATTACCCATTCTGTATGTGCCAACCTGCCGTTGCCCAGGTGCGTTACTTGTTGGTAGCTATGCCTGCGAAGGACGAGGGCAATTGGCAATGGCATGGCTTCGGCGGGTGGAGATGCAGAGCAAGCCACGGTGGCAATGGCGAGCGGAGAGGTGTATCAGAGCTACATTTACAACAAATTCAACATAACAAAAGGTTTGTATGAAACTCAAATTGAGCACTGGAAAATCAATTCGTTAGTTCAATAGTTGTAGCCATGTTTAATGCATATCAATTATTTCTTGTGGAATTGGTTAATCACTAGTTAGCACTCAATAGTTTTACATCTATGCTTGGCTTGAGTGCAGTGTGAATATTCTATTTGTTCATGTTGAAAGAGTGAAAGACAATCTTCTAGAGTATTCTCCACCATGTAAGAAGAGGATATTTTTTCATGGAGTACTCTCGAATTAGTAATAAAATAGAAAAATGTGTAATATCTAGAAAATCTCTAGAAGGGGACATCCTATGATTCCCTTAGCATATAAATAGAGCACCTTCCCTTGCCCTGCCATACATCTATGGGCATGGTGAATGGTTGAAGGACAAGGTAGTAGTGCTAGAAGTTAGAAGAAAAAGTGTGAGAACTAGACTAGCCACTTTGTATAAGTACTCCCTTGTTGCAATAAAGAGTTTTTTTTTCAAATTTAGGTCATCACATTAATAGTATTAGACCCAGTCTATTTTTTCAACAAATAATAAAAAACAATTTAAACATGGAAACAATTTTATAGATGAGGGCTTTAAGCTTTGGAATCAATAAAAGTAAATTTGGGAAATATGCTACCTGCAAGTCTCATTGTCTAACCCAAAAGAAATATGATTTATTCTCTAATCTAATAAAGGAATATAAATTGGAAACAAATTTAAGCAGCAAACCACACAAATGAAGGCTATGTAGAATATTCAAGTGTTCGAGGTTTGTTTATGTTTTTTATGGTAAATCATATTTCTTTTGGGCTTCTTTATTTCCTATGAGCGGCGACAGCATTGTGGCCAACAACAACGCAATGAACCCCAATGGCGATGTTGCTCTACCTTCTAGCGGTGACGGTGATGGCTGCCCCGCTGCAGCGGCTACCGCCATGGGTGGCAACTGCTACGTCCGCTTTCTCTGACACATCAGTGTCCTTTCGTACACAGAATCATGGTGACCTTCCAACTTACAATACGGTGATGGATCTCGCCGTCGGTAGCTATTCGATCAAGCAGGAGATTTCAAGTCGTTAGGTTTTTAGGCCGGTGGGCACATGGAGCTCTTGATGGGCGCTCTTATAATAGACTTAATTGGTCTATGCTTAGCATACTACTATGCTTTGTTTAGTGTGATCCCAGACAGTTTAATTTATTATGTTGTTATGTATAGGCCTTCGATGTCGTACACAATCTCACAGGTCCGAGAATATTTAGATTGACATAAGTAGACTAAATTTGAAACTTGCCTTAAAAAAATGTTAAATATAAGAGGTCTAAAGACGACTCTGTTATCACACAGTCCGGGGTTTAGCGCCGAGTGCAAACTATGAAATTCTAGCTGAGAATGGCCAAGAAGCTGCAAATGCATTCTACATTATAGCATTGTGAGTCTTGGGCAATCTTCAAGTGATTTTGTGGAGCCCAAGGGACTGCAAAAGAACATCGTTGCTATCGGTTAAGGGATCCAAAACAAACAGTAAGTTACATAATGACAATCGTGCCTCTTCTTTTGTCACTTTGGCAATCCATGGCATGAGATAATTTTGTTGATTCTACCATTTTTCTGTAATTTGGAATGAACATTTGGTGCGATTAGACAACAGTTTTGAGCAACCACATTATCTAAGCAAGACGCTAGGCAAAGCAGATCATACATCAATAGATTTGAATTACTCCATGGTACTAAATAACAGGTTGTTACTGAGTTTTTCTTCTCTCAGCATGCCCTCAGAGACTGGGTTCCATGACAAAATTACATAACAGTTCAAGCAAATGCCAGTAACATTGCGAATTCCTAGTATTCTCGCAGGTTGCAGCATCCTCAACATTTAAATGCCCCTTCAATGAGCCTCAACCAGATCAGGAACTTCATATTTCAGGTGGCGAGCTGCAATCACCAATTTTTGCGCTCCAGCTGCAAGAAATAGATCAAATTCAGTATGTCTTACAATCTTCACGTGGAAGAACTGAAACATACTAACACACTTCAGTACTCCTACGCACTGTTAGTAACTTAGTATGGCAGTGCATGCATACTGGGAGTTACAACAGAAAAACGGCAGGAAGCTAGGAGCAACTAACTGTATCGTCTTTCTAATGGCCTATTTAGATCCCTGTGAAACTTTTGAAACTTTGAAACTTCACTATTCATCAAAGAGGATCTTACATGCATGGAGTATTAAACGTGTGTTAATGACAAAACCCATTCCATAACCCCCCGGTAACTTTGCGAGACGAATCTAATGAGCCTAATTAGGCCATGATTAGACAATGTCGTGCTACAGTAAACAATCTCTAATGACAGATTAATTAGGCTTAATAGATTCGTCTCGCGATTTCCCGTCCATCCGTGTATTTAGTTTTATAATTAGATCATGTTTAGTCCTCCTAATTAGAATTGGAAACTTTCTTTCGCAAACTTTCTTTCCAAACTAAACAGGCCCTAAAATAACTTAGCGTGCTCACACATAATAAGACAAATATCTATGGGTTTCAACTCAAGTAATGCCGCGGTCCTTAACATACATTGAGTCATTAGAAAATTTACCAAACAAAACCTCAATGAATTGGAAATTAGTAATATTTATGTGTTAGTACTATAACCTTCTTATAGTGCTTCCTGCATCTCCTACTCTCTCATCCCCTGGCAAACAGTATGCTTGAGAGCTTAAGCTTGTATGCTGTCACAGTGAAGTAAACAGTTAGTATAGTACCATCTAACTACAAATAGGTTTCCAACTAAAATTTGCACACACAACAACACACAGTTCAACTCTTAAAGTGGCCAATTTTCCAATTGATAAATCTCTTGTTTTCAGGCTAAAGCAGTCCACTCAACCAGGTCATAAATTAAATTTTGCTTCAGATTTCACAAAAAGAAAGCATACATGGCAACAAAATTTGCTACAAATGCATGCATTTAACCATGGAGTAACATATCACTGAATTGCGTCTTTAGTTTGTTAAGAGTTCCAGTACTCAACTTGTTTAGTAAAACTTGGAATAGTATAGAAGGGAGAACCAAAAACTACATTTCTGTCTATTTGAACTTAAAATGCTACCAGCAATATCAAGCACAAAACTTACTTGAGTGAACTCCCCAGTTATCTGTCTCTTTCTTGAATAAAGCACTTGGTGCTCAGTTGGTCGCGGCCTTTTTGGAGTGTGTCTTGGAACAAAATCATGGTCAGCCTCAATGCGCATTGGATGCTTCGTGCCTGCAAATGAGTACTCTCAAGGATAACTGAAATACTGCACTCTCGACTAAGTATCATACTGCATAAGAGCTTTCGACTAACACTGAATATTTCAGACTAGAGGTAGCAGGACAGTTCCCACGTGGAATCAACCAACAGGGTTCGATTAGCATGTGTGACTTTCCAATGGTACCAAGCTCCATTATCAAGATTCAAGGCTTGTAATGAAAAAAATATTCAGGTGACCAAGGATTCCATGAAGCTATCTCTCACAATCGCAGATCACAAGATTATTGCAGCTGCCGTAGCAAATTTAAGTCCAATCTGAACAAGAGTGCCCAAAAAAAAACAGAAAGTAGCCAACAGGTGGAGTGACGATGTAGCCAACAGGTGCATGAGCCAGAAGTGGCAAGGCAACATTTATCGCATCCTACCAAAACTAGTATCCGACATACAGGGAAAAAAACATTTGCAGGAGAGTGTTAAGTAACAACAGAACAATGCAACACAGCAGCTACAGAAATGATGTTAAAATTGTAAAATAGCAGCATTACATCAGTTGTACTTTTGATTGTTCCCAAACTATGAGGTACAGTATGTAGGTGGAGGTTCATCCTAGTTTGGAAAAAAAAAAGGGGGTTTGATCAATTTATTACCTGCAATAGCCTCAGATGAGATCATAGAATTTTCAGCAGGACTTATCCTTGTACTTAAATTAGCCTGTGTAATTGGCACACCAGGAACACATATAAATCAGTTCAACAATAGTAAAAGGGATAATGGTACTCACAAAACACAAAAGCACCATAAAATCTAACATTTTCTCGAATCTGAATTGCCATGTGCAGGTTTTTCCATGAAAAAAGAAAACGAAAAATTAATGATTGAATAAAAGGGATAGAGACAGAATTTGAATTTGATTAACATAGACCTGATTGGTTGCGACTAAATTGAGTATGAGGAGTACAGGTGCATAGGCCACAACACAGAGATAACCTTAGCTAAAATGGCTAAGGGCTTAAAAATGGCGGAGGGCTTTCAGAAAATTAATAATTAAAGGCATCAACAAAAGATGATCCAGTTCATTTAATTTTGGAAGAATTACTCAGTAGTGATTTAGAAACTCTCTAGGTTAAGACTAAAGTTCTTTCGCAAAAAAAAAAAGACAAAGTTTATTAAGAACATCTACTGCAGAGGTGGCATCATATACATAGTAATTGTACATAATTGTGAATTGATTTAACTAATCGCTTGGTGAAATAGGAACATACTTTCACTGCAATGATATGCACGTGAACACGAGGCGCAGAGCACTAGACGCATACCAGCTTCCACAGATTCCGCTGGAGATGAAAAATTAGCAGACATAAACCAAGTGGTTTTACACAAAAAAGAAGAGAAACTGTACACGCAAATTGGACCTAGTCATGCCTGAGAATGTCATAGGAAACAGAAAGCCATCAACAAGTTACATGAGTGTTCATGTGAAACAGTCTTAACAAGGTGTTCATGATAGTGGATGCACAAACTGGATTAATAAAGGTAGAAGGAACAGAGTCAAATAAGTTGCTTAACGAGAAGATCTGCAAGCCTGGCCATGGCCTGAAATGATAGTCCTGTGATTGAGAAACATGCTTATCAGGTAGCACGGGTATACAAAAAATAATGAGATGAGCCGATTTGTCATTGTGAGATATTTGTAAAAAGCGTAATAGCAAGTAATATACCGAAAGAAACTGTCTCCAGGCAGTGATCTTTAGAAGGCAGCCTGAACAAACCAAAGCAAGAGTGAAAGAATGTCAAAAAGTAGAAACAGCAGAATTTAAGACCAATTAGCAATGCCATATTGCACCTCTTCTGCTTCTCAAGATAGAAACGGGCAAGATCAGATGCTTGGAGCCGATCCACTCCCTTTACATGGCGCCTCGGACGAGAACTGTAAAAGATTATACATGCAAGTATGCAACAACTGTAAAACTAGCACTTACAAAGGAATTGGAAACCAATCGTATTCAGAACAAGTGTAAATACAGAAGTTGAGGCTTAAAAAGGCTTGCAATGGATCAGTCAGAGTCAGAACATGAGGCACGCGACTGAGGTGGGAAGAAGTGGCAGCATACCTGAAGCCAATGGGGAGAACATTGCGCGGTCTGGTTGGGCAGTTTGGCATCCGCAGCAGATCATTGAACTCTGGAACCGAAGCAATCAAGTCCTCAAGCATATCCGCGGCCTTGTGTCTCACGAGATCCCAGTTGATGGAGGCTCTACATTATTGCAGCTGATGGTCAGGACTCAGGAACGTGTAACATCCAGTTTTTTGACCACTTGAATAAAAGGCAATGGGTTCACCTGAGCTTGCGGGAGTTGAACAGGGACAAGAGGATGCGGACGAGCTTGACGTTGCCGGCGGGAACGTTGGGGTTCTCCTCGAGGTAGCGCTTGTGATCCTGGACAACTAAGGCGCCGTACGACTCTCCGGCAACAATGCTGTCGATGGCATTGTGCATGTAGACGAAATTGACGAAGAGCTGGCCCTCCTCGCAGAGGATGTGATTGGACGGCGCGAAGCGGGCGATGTACTTGATGGCGTCGACCCACCTGCCGCTCCTGGCGAGGCCCTGCAGGTGGTCCACGCGGAAGAAGACGTCCGTCTCCAGAGCCAGCCTGCAGCACAGATCCGCCGAGAATGTCACCCGCCGCCAGGCGTAGCGAACGGGAGCTCGAGACTGCAACAAGGTGAGGCGAAGAGGCTTACGATTCGAAGGCGTCGTGGAAGCGGCGGGCGCTGAGGTAGGCGAGGAGGCGGCGGTGGCGGAAGCGCGAGACGCAGGGGTACTCCAGGGAACGCTTGACGGAGCGCCTGCGCGGATTGCCCGTGGGGGAGCGCTTGCCGGAGGCGGAGTGCTCGCCGCCGGAGCCGGCGGCGGCCGAAAGCTCCATCTCGCGCGCCGAGACTTGGGGACGAGCGACGCCGAGGCCGAGAGCGGGTTGGGTAAAGCAGCCGTGGCGAGGAGGAGAGCACGCTTGTTCCTCCGTATATAAACCGGGGCGTTGTGGGCGGGACCCACGAGACGGCCCCTCCCTTTCTCCTCTCCTTCGTCTCCTCTCGTCTCCTCCCTCTCTCCCCTCCTCCCCTTCCCCTCCTGCCCTTTCATTTTGTTTTCATTTCCACCGATTTATACGGAGTAGGACAATAATATAATTGGTACGTGGGCTGGGCTCGTTGGGCCAATCAAACGGTTGACGTTGCACACTAAGCCCACTTTATTCTGTTAAAAATCTAAGCCCACCCGACGGCCCAAACCCCGAGGGGCACGGAGCACGTCCCCCAGTGGCCCAGTCCGCACGCCAACGCTATTTATGGACAAGTTTTCATGGGAGTAGAAATGCGTTTTCTTTATCTCTGTCAAACCCCTTTTACTACTGCTATTTTATTACAGTAATAAATTCCTAGTGCAGAAGGTTTCATCACTGGAACAAATCATGCATCGATCACACAACTTTTTTTAGGAATTGCAGCAGCAGAATATGCATGGATCGTCGTCGTTCAGTTTGGGCAGTCCTGGTCGTCGGAGCCGTCGGCGTTGTGGACGACGCAGCCCTGGCCGTCCGACGGCCCGCACACGCAGTTGCATCCGGGGAACTGCTGCCCGGGATAGTTGGCGCACGTGACGTACGTCCCGTCCACGCAGAGGAACCCGCACTCGTCCACGCCGACCGACCCCCCTATCAGAAGCCCTAGTTCAGAACACGCAGGAACGAAAACCTCATCAGAAATTCAGAATTCATTCGTGTTCTTGCCTGCTAATCAAAGCTGAGGGATAGTATTTCGAAGAGATAAAACGTGAAGGCGGAGAAGCCACGTAAAATCCTACCGAACAGGAGGGCAACGACGACTGCCAGGGACAATTTGATGGAGGCCATGCCTGCAGAGTGAGGGCCAACTACTGTATCTGTATGCAGCACCGCGACCACGAGTGTGCTTTGCTTGGTACGAAACACTGCAGTTATATCTTCCAGCTCCAAACGTTGGACTTATATAGCGATCCCAGAGCGTTTAACCTCCACATTTCTTACCAGCTAATTTTGTTGAATTTCCAATGCTGTATTGCTGTTCGTCCCAATGCGCACCTCGACTGTTCCTAAGCGAGCTTTAGCTTCCGTTCAGGAAACGCTGATGCGAGCATGTGCGTCCTTTCCTCGTGTCGGGTTGAGGTCCTTCATCACGCCTAATTTTGTTGAATTTCCAATGCTGTATTGCTGTTCGTCCCAATGCGCACCTCGACTGTTCCTAAGCGAGCTTTAGCTTCCGTTCAGGAAACGCTGATGCGAGCATGTGCGTCCTTTCCTCGTGTCGGGTTGAGGTCCTTCATCACGCCAACTTCACACGGGAAACCCAAGAAAGAAAAGAATCTGGCCAGGTGTATGTAACAAGTTCAGAAAACAGAAAGAGACTCTGCTCTGCACGAGGCCAGCAACGGCAAGACCACAAGACATTGCTAGTGACGAGTGATTCAGAGCAGGTTATTCTCAACACACTGCCAGGAAAAAAAAAAGGAACAAAAAATAGGGCTACAAGGGTTTAATTACTGTCCAGCAACCTGATGGCATTGAGTTACATGTTCCAGTCATAAGCTACAAGAATAGTAATAGGCAAAGTCATGAGATTTAGCTCAATATAGGTTCTGGCACAAGTTTACTGTATTAACAAAGACAGCTTCAAGCCTAAACTCTAGTCTCTAGAAGTTACTTTGCCCCTCGTGGTGGCATGGTTTCATAGTGTTGCTGCGGATTCTGGGCGGCCTCCTGTGGAAATGGTGGCCTCTGCTGCTGTGTCGAAGGGCCTCTTGGCATTGTTTCTCTACGCTCCACTTGCATGGTGTCCCGTCGTCTGTCGTGGCGAGGACGAGGTCTGCTCCTTACCTGCTGCCTCTCAGTAAATCTGAACTGAGGTCTGTGTATGACCTTGCCATCTACGAACAGATCACCTGCCAAGCAGTAAACTTAATCTTAGTACAACCAGAGTTTGGGACAAGATGGCAACCTCACTTGTAAGATGAATGTTGAGCAAGAGAGAAACAACATAGAGAAGCATGATCAGGCTGGATCCAGAATGTCCAATGAAATTTCACTGAAGTAAGAAACAACAAACCCAACCTCCGTAATCCTTGTTAGGAACATCCAGATACGAATCAGGTAACACCCAAAGAACACCGGGCAATCCTTCAAAAGGTAGCAAAATAATCAGGAAAAAAATCAGTTAAAACTCCATTGCGCAAAATAATCTTACTTTAAATTAGTCATACAAATCCCACCTTTGACTTTGTACGATAACTCCTCCGAAATCAATGCACCAAATCCTGTGTATGTTGTAGTGCACACCGAGTATATTTTCTTTTTTGCTTCCTCCTCACTGCACAACAGGATCACAATCAACCTTTCGGTTCTGGGACGACACATGAGGGGCTATACATAGGTGTGTTCAATATTATGACTTGTTATCAGACAATGGCAGCGTGCTGACAAGAGTATACATGAATTACTAAGAAAGAGGGATTCAGAATATACTCTTAAGCATTAAAAATAATCTCTTAATGTGCAAATGACAAAAGATCATAATTTATTAAGGAAGAAACACATCAACATGAATGCATGTCAAACAGCCTGAAAAGAACCAAAGCTCCACAAACTACTGGGTGTTTGGATGTGTTGCAGCTGCAAGGCTGCAGATCAGCTGCTATCAGGACAGCAAAAACAGGGTCTTAACAGCGATAGAGTATTTTGAAAAGTTTTACAGGGACTTAAGTTACAAACATAAAATTAAACATTGTAAAAATTAGAGAAGAGCAAAATAATTTGCCACTGCATGCTTCGTTCAGTTAGAATGTATCTCTATATATGACAGAGTTAATGAGCCACAAGGGCCAAGGTAGGCTAACTGCGCACCAATACAATATTCAGTATATACACGGTTTATATGTAATTCAAGCTCATAAAGCACAACAAACTAAAAGATCAGCCAACAACCAACAAGAAAGTTCAATGTCTGACATTGTAGCAGGCTAGCAGCAAAGAGCTGCGAGCATGCGAGCACTGGTTCAGCATTATAGTATGAAATCTCAATCTGTATATTGAACCTCCAAGAAGGGAAACCAACAGAGAAGAAGTCTTCTGGCTATAAACTTATGACCCTCAGTACAATAAGCTAAAAGATCAGCCAACAACCAACAAGAAAGGTCAATCTCTGACATTGTAGTAGCAACAAGATGTGAGAGCGGGTTAAGCATTAGAGCATGAAACAGTAATCTGTATGTTGAACTTCCACGAAGAGAAGCCAACAGAGAAGAAGGCTTCTGGACCTTTTGGTTATACACTTCTGACCCTCACAGTGTTGAAAACTTGTAACCAAGTGGAGAGGGAGGCTGCATTGATAATGGTCCGGTCCTCTAGCACGCCATCTAGTGCAGTCAAACACAGCATGCCTAGTCCATATGTGACAAGTAGCCGAAGGGCATCAAGCTGATCAGGCTGTATGCCTAAGCCCAAAGGCGATGTGAATGCTTTTAACAGCAAGGCTTAAGGCACTGCTGTAAGATTCCAGGCATGAAACAGCATCATGACTGTTAAGGACAGATAAATTTAGAACAAACTAGGCATGAACAGCATCATGACTCTATATTGCCAGAATGGATGAAGGGGGCGCTCACTAACACAATTCAACTAACCAACCAACTAGAACCTTCAACTAGCAGGGCTTTTCCCAGCCTAGGGCCAATCATCAGATAATAGTGAACAACAAGAATATTTATGGACCCAGTTAATTCAACGCTATTGCACGATTAAACAAAATGAATATTGACAGACTCAGTTAGTTCAACGCGATTGCTCCTACAAAATGCATCAAGTGCGCATACACACACATACCTTCCGACGACGGCGGTGAGGGTCTTGACGTAGGCCGCGACCATCTCCTCCTCGGACGGCTTGGGGTCGGTGGGGAACTCCATGACGATGAGCCAGTGCTCGTAGTCGCAGCCGTCGAGGAGGATCGTCTCCTTGGGCGGCCTGTTGCTCCAGTTCGGCGAGGGATCGTTCAGCGGCGAGTACCCGGACCCGCCAGACGACGCGGTCTTGGCCCCGCGCGATGCGAGCATCGCCCACGGGGCGAGGTGGGCTGAGGCAGCTGCGGCGGCGAGGGGGGCGAGGCGGCGTGGGAGCGCGCGGGAGGAGGAGAGGAAGAGAGCGGAGAGGCCGCGGCGGGTGGCTGACGCAGCCGCCATGGTTTGGGGTTCGGGAACTCGTCGGGGACCGCCGGGCGCCGGTGGAGACGGCGGCGCGGGCAAGCGCTGGGAGGATGCGCGGCGGTGGCGGCGGCGGCGAGAGGGAGGGGGATGCGGAATGGACAATGTAATATTAGGTGGGCTGGATGGAATGGAATGGGCTGGGCTGGGCCAACAAAACGGTTTCGGCCCGGCCGTTACCCTTCCTATGCAGATTTATCATTATTCTCCTGACTCCTCCGATCCGCAGCAGCGCGCAGAAGCAGGCTCGCATGTTAACCTCGGCGGCGTGAACGATGGCGCGCACCGGCTCCGGGGACCGCAAGCTTCGTTTGACCCGTTCCCTGTACTACGACTGCGTTGAGCCTCAAGCAGAGCAAGGGAGCTATATAGATCACGGCTATACTATCAAGCAGTGGCCTGTAGAGTTTCCTCGGTCAGTCACTTGACTGTTCTGAAACTTCGCTTCCCCTGTCAGCTGCTTGCTATATATTCTGCATTTTTGCTCGTCGAGCTTGCCTACCTTTCTGGCACTGGACCAAAACTGTAAGCGTCTAGGGCCCCGTTTGGTTTTCCAGTTTAGCATCTAGCACGGAGGGAATTTTTCTTGCATGGAGTACTAAATGAAGTCTATTTGCAAAACCTCTTCACGGATGAGCGTAACTTTTCGAGACGAATCCAATGAGTCTAATTAATCGATGATTGGCTACAGTGATGCTACAGTAACCATCCTCCAATCATCCTCTAATTAAGCGGTCAAAGGCTTTATTAGATTCTTCAGGGTTCCTAGTGCAAGGATTCTGGAGTTAGTTTTGTAAAATACCTTTATTTAATACCTTTAATTAGTGGTCAAAGTTGTGAACAGTTTTTAGCACTGGAAAACCAAACGGGGCCTAGCTACCTGGACAAAGACACCCGATCGAGTGGAATAACACGCGCCGATTACTTACTAGAGCTGCGAGGCATCTTTTTCATTTCTCTCGAATTTGCAGGAAAGCGCTGCAAGGCTCAGCTAAGCGTGGTACATCACGCCGCCTCAATAGAACTTTGACAGGCGAATAATAGCAGGTCAACTGAACTATCATGAGTTTTGAGCTCCTCATCTGACACTGGGTCCCTGGTGGGACTGTCGATTTGGAATGCAATGATCAGATCAAGGTTAGCCTGCGGGCTGCCGAGCATCTGATGCTCAGCCAAGCTCATCCTCCTGAGCCTCTCAAGCCACCCCAAGATGCTTTACATGTCAAGTCTACTAGTGAATGGCGCGCGCCCATGCGCACAGAATGTTGATTGTGTTATATTCTGTGTTGCATAAAATAATAGTATGACGATGTAAAGGATAAGCAGATCCATGCAA
The DNA here is from genome assembly GCA_004135705.1 of Alloteropsis semialata. NCBI lineage: Eukaryota > Viridiplantae > Streptophyta > Magnoliopsida > Poales > Poaceae > Alloteropsis > Alloteropsis semialata. The sequence goes on from CM014276.1 coordinate 59,825,286, forward strand.
ATAGATAATTAACAATAGATATAAAATATAAGCAGACACAAACCAACTGAAATAAAAGAAGCATACTAAATGCAAAAAGTCTGCCACACTCAATCTAGGAACACGATTTGATTCCTTAAAAATGTGAGGGCATAATCAAAAAATGAGCACGCCACTCAATGTAGAATAATGTTGTTCACTTGTAAATGTGGGAGCCTAAATGTAAAACATCGGTATCTATATCTAGGACTGTGGGTTTGGTTTTTTAGAAATGGGATGGTCTGGACGTAAAAAATTGGCGGCTTATCGCTAGCCGTCGGTACGCGATCGACGGTGTTGAGTAGATTTTGTAGAGGGTCGAAATAAAAATGTTCATTACACGCAATCTCGAAATAATTGCAAAACGATCACGCCACTCAATGTAGGATAAGGTTGATTCGTTGGAAACACGAGGGCCTAAATACAAAACACCAACACCTATATCTAGGACTATGAGTTTGATTTCTGTGAAATATGAGGGTTTAAATATAAAAGACCAGTGGCTTATGGGAATGGATGGAAAAAATTCGAGGAAACGCGAGGGTCTAAATACAAAACACCTGCACCTATATCTAGGACCGCGGGTTTGATTTCTTAAAACACGAGGGTCTAACATAAATATTTGATGGGATTTGATTTCTCAGAAATGGGAAGGTCTAAATGTAGAAAAATCAGAAATATGAGGGTCTAAATGTAAATAATTTGTGAGATTTGATTTCTTAGAAATGCGAGGGTCTAAACGTAGAAAAAATGACAACTTATGGCTAGCCGTCGGATGGCCATCCGACGGCAAAAAATGCGAGGGAATAATTGTAAAATGATGATCACGCCACTCAATGTAGGATAAGGTTGATTTATTGAAAACACGAGAGCCTAAATACAAAAACACCAACACCTATATCTAGGAACATGAGTTTGATTTCTGTGAAATATGAGGGTTTAAATATAAAAGACCAGTGGATTATGGGAATGGATGAAAAAATTCGAGGAAACGCGAGGGTCTAAATACAAAACACCGGCATCTAAATCTAGGACCGCGAGTCTGATTTCTTAAAACACGAGGGTCTAACGTAAATATTTGGTGGGATTTGATTTCTTAGAAATCGAGCCTGTTCGGTTGGCTGGTGGCTAGTGGCTGGTGCTGATTTGTTGTGAGACTGAAGTACTGCTGGCTGGCTGGTGGCTGGTGCTGATTTGTTGTGAGACTGAAATACTGCTGGCTGGTGGCTGATAAGCCAAGCGAACAGACGTAGAAAAATCAAAAATACGAGGGTCTAAACGTAAATAATTGGTAGAATTTAATTTCGTAGAAATGCGAGGGTCTAAACGTAGAAAAAAACGACTTATGGCTAACCGTCGGATGGCCATCCGACGGCGGAAGGTCTAAACGTAGAAAAATCAAAAATACGAGGGTCTAAACGTAAATAATTGGTAGGATTTGATTTTTTAATAATGCGAGGGTCTAAACGTAGAAAAAAGATGACTTATGGCTAACCGTCGGATGGCCATCCGACGGCCGAAAGAATTTCGGCCGACGTAGCCTATCCGGTTGGCCTCAAAGGCCGCCTCGAATCATAAGGAGAAATACGAGGGTCTAAACGTAAATAATTGGTAGGATTTGATTTCTTAATAATGCGAGGGTCTAAACGTAGAAAAAAGACGACTTATGGCTAACCGTCGGATGGCCATCCTACGGCCGAAAGAATTTCGGCCGACATGGCCTATCCGGTTGGCCTCGGAGGCCGCCTCGAATCATAAGGAGAAATACGAGGGTCTAAACGTAAATAATTTGTAGGATTTGATTTCTTAATAATGCGAGGGTCTAAACGTAGAAAAAAAGACGACTTATGGCTAACCGTCGGATGGCCATCCGACGGCCGAAAGAATTTCGGTCGACGTGGCCTATCCGGTTGGCCTCGGAGGCCGCCTCGAATCATAAGGAGAAATATCTTGCCATAGCCTATGTTCTTGGCTGGTTTGCTCAACTAAGCACATACAAACAGTATTCAGGTTCTGTCATTTTCACCCTTTTGCAACACACATCTTGCTACGCTATCATCCTGTCTATCATGCTCATGCAGTAACAACTACTCTACTGTGTTACTACCGAGCACTGCTGCCTTGTGGTGCAATTGCTCCAGAGTCCAGCAGATAAGCCTGCATGGATACGGTCTACTTGTCTATGCTTTTCGCCCCAACAATAGCCTTTCAGCAAAGCCAAGCACCACTGGAGCACATACACAAAGCACAACCAATCAAGATGCAAAACTCTGCTCTTGAACGACGCTTTCCCGGGAAATTGCGAAACCTGTCACTTGCCAAAAACGAACAGGTGCCCCTTGTACATATCCAGTCCCCGAAAAGAAGCCGTTTTGTCAGGCACCACGGAAAGAAGAACGATGCAAAGTGCCTTCTTGTTATCGTGCTCCATCCGAATTACGGAATTAGCAGCTGGCCCTTCCACTTTGGATGGCTCTCTCCGCTCCAAGGCCGGTGCTCATCATTCATCAATATCCTTGCTCGATTCCGTCCCATCTCAATGACACCGTATATGATTGCTGCAGCACGGACGATTAGTTGCTGTTTGATTACTGATCACCGGCAGCGACGAGGGCTAATTGTCCTCCATTTTTCTTCTGCCGATTCCATTCCAGTCTCATCACCTCCACACGCTTGCTCTCCCTGCTTTAGTCCGTTATTCTCTACCCCCTCTCTTTTGGAATTCTGTATGTGCAGAAATGAATGGACCACTTGCAATTCTGTTCTCTGAATTTGGCAGCAGAGCATCGAATTTTCTCGTACTAGGAGGAGAAAGAGGCAGAGGTACTCTTTTTTCTAAGAAAAATATAGGGAGAAATTCTGCGTCTGCTCTTTATTTCTCGTCCTAGTGGAGTGGTTGGGACTTGGGAGCAGCAAGTGTGCCAAATTGAAAGCAGTAGCTGAAATATCTTCCATGAGGAGTCAAATATCATAAGGGGGGAAATGAGAATGGCAATCTGGTTAAAACGTATAAAACGACCCCGGTTTTTATGGAGTGACCGGATCCTCAAGATATATGTTGGCCCACAAATACAAGAGAAAATTGCATTGCGGGTAACAAGATGATTTTTTTTTTTGCATCATCTGATCTGAAGTATTGAGGCCAAATCCAGTAGCTGACCAAAAAAGGATAATGAATCAAAGACTTTCAGAGTAGCAGATCGTGTGAATTCCTCATCTCACAAGTCACAAGCCTGTAGATGAAACTAGCCCACTCAAAGATGAACGGAAAAAGACGAAGATTTATACTACAGCTATATCGAATGAACATCTCGTCGATCTGAATTTACATATTTACAAGTACATATTATTATTACAAAAAAAAGAGAGAAGAAAAAGCAAAGAAAAGAAGAAGAAACAAATGGAATCTCTAGAGAGAACACCGAGCAGCACAACGCACGGCTGCACAGCCACGCCTCACCGCTACGCTACGCTAGGATCTCAGACGACCACGGTGAAGTAGGCGAGCGTGAGCCCACCGTCCCCGGCTCCGGCTCCGGCGCCAGCGAGCGCGCTGAGGAGGCGGCGGAACGCGGCCACGGGGCAGGGGATGCGCAGCGGCCCCCGGCGCGCGTAGCCGTACTCCTGCGCGGCGCGGCGGAGCAGCTCGGCGATGGGCGGGCGGCCCAGGAGCTCGGCAGGGACGACGAACCGCTGCGTCTTCTCCCCCTCCGCGCCGACCTCCACCGGCACGTGCCCCGCCGGCACCTTCCCCCCGGCCCCGTGCCACGCCGGCCCCGGCTCCGCCACGGCGCCCGGCGCCACCCTGCACGCCCCCGTCGACACGCACCGGAGCAGCCCCTTCATCGTCATGGGCCACGCCGCAGCTCGCCGCCAGCCCACGGCCTCACGGGCACGGCGGAGGCGGTGGGCCGGTGGCGGTGGCTGTGGTGGAGATCGAGGCGGGGGGCGTGGCAGACAGAGGCTGCAGTGCCGGAGCGGGAGCACTGCGCAGGGAAGGACGGCGGGGGGAGCCTGTTGTGCAGGCGTTGCTATATAGCCCGCGCGCTGTGCGCGGACGCCGTTGCCAGTGGCACCGACAGGTGGGGCAGGAGTGTCCGTGGCCCCACATGGAGGTGGGACGGAGGAGGGAGTGTACGAAAAGGACCACGGCGAGTACCCGAGGCGGGAGGGGAGAGAGAGAGAGATGCGCGGGTGGTGAGCGAGTGGGGATCGGGTGCGCGGCGGCTGCGCACGGCGCAACGTGTGGCGCGGTGGCCGCCGCTCGACACGACGCCGGGAGAGCTGTGACCCGGCGGCATCGGCGTGACGGTCGCACGGACACGCTTCGACTTCGACGGCACGGAGACGAGGACCGCTGCTCGCCGGAGAAACCGCCTCGTGGTTGGCTCGCCGAGCACACACAGCGCCACGGGCACACGCGTCGCGCGCCACATCTCACATGCCCACTCGTGGTCGGAGCCACAGCGGCGGCATCGAGACGGGTAGGGCGTTGCCGTCGCCAGAACGGTGGCGTCCGCGTCGCGGTCGCCCGAGGGCGACGGCACGTGAGCTCGGCCCCGCGCGGGGCCCCCGTCGCTTTTGCGGGGGAGACTTCCGTACGCGCCCGTACGGTTCCGTATCCACGGAAGGCCGTGGTACGGCGCGTGGGGTCCGGCCGTACGTTACCCGTTGCTTTCCGTCCTTTGCGCCGGCCGCACCCACTCTCTCCCTCCCTCGTCAAGCGGCGGCGCCAGTGGAGCAGGCAGGAAAGGAGGGCGGGACACAGGCACAGTGGGACTAGGAGTGAGGTGCGTGCAGTGAATGTGGAGGTCGCGGCAAGGACAGACAGGGGGGCGTGGAAAGCGTTGCCGACTTGGCCGACGTCTCATGTAGCGTCAAGCGTGTCGCGGAGGAGAGGAGGGCAGCTACCCTTTGTTGGTGCGCGGAATTCTTTTCCGATGGGTTTCCTGTGCAAAGGCAGACCGACCTGGTTGATGTTCCAACGGGTTAACTTTTTGCTCGGGTCTCTATTGCATGGTGTGTGACTACGGGCCTGTTCAATTCCAGCAACTTTCCAAAAAGTTTTCACCTCAAGAACCGTGTCAGTTCATTTCTTCTGTCTGTGCAGGACGGTCCAATGCATAAATTTTTCACCACTTTTTACCAATTCACCAGAATTAAACACCCCCTATGTGCTGTGTAGATTTTTTTTAAAAGACCGGTACAAACGCAGACATTCACACGCACGCAAACTCATCCCTATGAATACACGCACGACCTGCATGTATTCACAGTGGTGAGTGTGCGTTCATGTTAGTGTCTACGTTTGTACCGGTTTTTTTGAAAACAAAAAAACTCTTTGAAAGCCACTGTTGTATTACCTTGCACCACTGGTACTACCTTTTGCTCATGTCTACATACTGCTCGGTAGTATATTTCAGCAATGGATCCGGTCCCAAATGGAGGACAAAAGTCAACGACGATGAAGTGGATTATACTGTAGATGAGAGGAATTCCGCCCAATGTGTGGAGACCTGTTGCGTGCACTGCTGAAACGCGGAGGAGGATCGAGAGATCGGCATCACTCGCGCGGGCACTCTCGTGCTTGTTGAGCCCACGCCACACCTTAGAGCGTTGAGTCCATCTGGAAGAAGCGAAGAGGCTAGTACCCATCAACATTTTTTGAAATGTATCTACTCGCTCCGTTCTAAATTAGTATTCGTGTGACTTTTTTATCTCAAGTTAGAACGTTTATTTTAAAAATTATATAAAATATCACATTTTTTTGTTGTGGCTTGCTTTGTTAATAAAAGTCCTTTAAGAATGACATAAATTTGACTATATTTACACAATTTTTTTAATAAAAAAGCGGTCAAATTTAAAGAAAAAAGTCAAACAAATTTTAATTTAGAAAGGAAGGAATAGCTCCGAGGCGAGGACGCCTAGCGTTTTGAACGCATTGTTGTTGTACCCACCACCATACAGAAGTCAGGCCACTCACCAACAGGCAGAAAACAAACAGACAACGTGACATGACACCATGAACTCGATGCTAAATAATGCATGTCTCCTGCGCAAGTTTTAGTTTTTCCTCTACGGCTGGGACCATGCAGCACCTAATCTCTCACCGCTAATCGCCCCTGCATGCTAACCGCCTAATAATGCAATATCATACTCCTCCCTGATGACAAAACAACCCGATCAAAACTATATAAATCCAATCCAACACAACAGCTCACGAGCACCTGATCAGATCGATTCCGTACACGCAACGAGCCCCGGCCGTACGCGAGACGGCGACGNCGATTCCGTGCGCCCGTCCGTACGGGAACGCACAAGGCCGTGTGGGTGTGGCGGCCCGGGCAACAAGGGCCCTGTTTGTTTCCGATTATAATCGGCTTATCGGTGGAAATAAGCGATAATCCCACCAAACGCCTCGCTTATTTTCGCTTCTGTGGTAATCTGCTTCAGAGATTTAAACTACGAGAAGCGAGAATCAAGAAGCGAGAAAATCTTCGCTTCTCTGGTACACGCTTAGATTATAAGCTAAGAGAAAACAAACAGGGCCAAGGAAGGTACGAGACGGATGCGTGCGCGTGACCGGCGTTCGCCCTCTCTCTCCTTCGCCCGGGGAAAGGGCTGGATCTTGGAAGGGCGGAGATAGAGGCCCATAGTTTACTGCCTTTCGCCGGCGTACGGCCGCGACCGACTGATCGGCCATGGAAGGACCGTACGGCATGGGCGGCAGGTGGCAGGGGTGGTTGATGGGACAAGCCTGTTCGCTTGGCTTATCAGCCACAAGTCAGCAGTAATTTTCTCTCACAACAAATCAGCACCAGCCACCAGCCACCAGCCAGCCAGCAGTACTTTTCTCTCACAACAAATCAGCACCAGCCATCAGCCGCCAGCCAACCGAACAATGGTTGGGAAATTCAGGATCACGTCACATGGCCGCGGTGTTATGCTGCTGCTGCTGCGCGGCAGCGAGAGTGTGGAGTGGAGTGATTGTACTTGCTACCCTGGAAAAGCGTTGTCGTCGAGCCTCCCTCCCTCCCTCCATGATGGGGAATAAATAAACCGAAAGAGAAATGTTGGTTTGGTTGGTGTGCTGTGCTAGTCCAAACAGAAAATGTCGTGGGTTCAGTTTGGTGTCTGTCTGAGGAGTCTCCGAGGCAGCTGCTGCTGTGGCATGGGCGTGAATGCTACGCCCACGCTGCAGCCGAACTCCACAGCAAAGAGGAGAGAAGTTCCAGAGAGCGCGTACGCGAGTAAAGCCGAAAAGGAAAAGGGAGGAATGTTGAGCCGTCGATGGGCCCACCATACGAGGCAATGGGCTGCAGACCGCAGAGGCCGGCCGGCCCTAAGGAGGAAGAACGAAAACTACGGATGGTTAGCATGGGCTCGGCCCAAACCAGTGAGCCTCCCTCACGTGCGGCCACTTGGGGGCGTTGCGATTGCGAGTTCTCTCATGGGCTCATGTGGTATCCCTCCTACGGCCCATCCGAGACAGTGAAGCGAATTCTCCCATGGGCTCTCGTTCGGCGAGATGAGAGCAGCTGTGTGAAGCTGAAGCCTGACGTGACGCTGTTTGTTTGCTTCGCCTCAACAAGAAAACGCCGCCTCTGTTTTTCAAAAAAAGAAAACGCCGCCTCTGAATATCTGATCAGCGCAAATTTCTGTCCGCACAGGAAGGGAAAAAACCAGCGTCTATCTCCTGCAACAGCACACAATATCTCCACTTGCACTTGTTTTCGTAAGGTCATTGTTTTCAAGGCGTCGTCCTGCTCCAGAGCCTCGTGCCGTCGTGCAATCGTGCTCGTGCATGCATATACCTGCCTGCCTCCATTGCTGACACGGGGGCGTCAACCCTTTCAGCCTCCAAGGTCCGCACGCTAAGCTGCCACGCGCGTCCAGGTCAACTATCCCGGCCTGCTCTGCCACGGATTTCAAAGGAGCCATAGGGAGGTCCACGCCTGGACACTCACTCCACAGCCGGCCCGCTCAGCCTTAGCTGGCGAGGCTGCCGTCTGTAGCAGTGGTCTCACCTGGCCAGCTACCGATCGAGACTGCCTGTCCGTTTCAGGGTTTTCCCAGACTCCTCTCTTTCTGTCTATTTTTAGTGAAACCATACTGTGCTTTGCAGAGAATCAGTGAAACCGATATCTGTTCGTTTCACATTGCCGTTTGGAACATAAACAGGGTTCCCTATCACGAAAACAAGATGCTAAAGAATTTCCCTGGATTTGGTCTGGTCGGTTCTCGCGGTCCATATGCGTCTTCCATTGCTCTCGTCAGATGAAAGATCTTGCTTGACGCGTTTTATTACCTCGAGGTGAAAGTTTGCAGACCTGCCGGTTGAATCAAAAGGAGATTTTGGATTCGATCATTGAACCCGGCAGGAGGACATGCGGAAACACAAGGAAAACCTGCTGATCGGCATAGAAACCGCGGCTGCTGATCATTGGAATTTGGAAAGGCTCCACACTCAGAGATCGGGGCATCATCGCGCCGTGAAAACTTTTGAAGCGAAGAAGATTTTTGAGAGAAGTCCAGCCGCCCGACATTCAGAAACAGAAGGGAAAATGCAGGTCCAGTCGGGAAGAAAGTCGCGGAGTGCACGGCTGATTGCTGGAATTCAGATTTCAGAAAGAGGATCGAACATGCAGGTTGTGGCTTACTAATTCAGATTTCAGAAAGAGTACTAATACACACTTAAGATTTGGGCAGTGTCAGTGGCGAAGACAGGGGGGTGCGGAGGGGGGCCTGGCACCCCCCAACAATCTCGTAAGTACAGAGGTGGACATTTAATCAGCAGGGTTAAGCAGTATATGGGCCAAGTAATGGGATTAGCTACAGAGAGATTGTCGACGTCGAGTTGCCTGCACCACAATTGCGAGCATGCTGACTACCGCGGTTGTAGCTAAGAGCCTAAAACTCAGAGCCATATGAACTAACGAGAGAAAAGGCACATCTGCCTCTAAGTCTCCCCAATTTTCCTTGTCCCGTCTCAATATTACACATCACTCTATTTACTAGACTACTATTTTGTTCAATTTTGTATAAATGTATCAAACTATGGTTTGTGTATAGAAAGTATTTTTGGATGTAATAAACCTAAATCGGTCTGTCCAATTACAGTGTAAATGCTGAAACAAGACGAAGGGATTAAAGGTCTATGTGTTGTTTGATTGATCCTTGTTGGCCCCCCCTATATCTCTATCCTGGCTTCGCCCCTGGGCAGTGTGTTGAAAGTTTGACGACTTGGTTCCTCTATTTTGGTCTCGTCGTTGGGATTTGGAAAGGCTCGGCACTCAAGATCCGGGCATCGGCGTGAAAGTTTGAACCGAAAAGGAAGGAGAACGTGGACGCCCGAACCTGGTCGCCAACATGAATGTGCACGATGAATAGAGTACACAGATTAAAGGAGAGATACTCTCGGCAGGTCGGTTGCTGAGAATTCAGAAAGAGAATGGAACCTGCAGGCCCTGCCTTTCCTTATTAACCCTCAAGATCCATTCGGCATCGCCATGAGTTCCTTGCTGCTTTTTGGCACGCGCTATCTGGTTCTGGTCTGACTCAGTATTACCGATCAGACGGAGGTAATGCATATACATCCACGCTCGCATCAGCAACTTGCTCCTTCGCAAAATGTGGGCTTTACTTTAGTTTAGTACCCATTTGATTCCCTTGCTTTCCAAATTGCAACAAATCGCTAGCTGTCTCTCACTGCTGATGGGAGGCCGTGAACCGAGATGGATCTGGACCGGGTCAGAAGCAGCGGTTTCTCGAAATATAAAATTATTAGGTGTTTGAAGTTTTGAATTCGGTTCACGTTCACGGCAACATCTGGGCGGCTACCCTGCCCTGATCCACGTCACGTCGTCAACCTTCTCTGCGTGGCAGGCGTCTTCCGGCTTCGGATCTGGTCGACCCGGGTCAGCCGAACCGACCGGCTGGCTTGCCTTTTCCTTTCTCCTTTCCGGCGATATACTTACCTTTTTACCAAACTATTTCTTGATAAATAGTACTTTTTTACCTAATTATAAATTACTACTCCTAGTAACACCATATCCACATGCACAGATATTGGATAGTCCCCGTCCCGTAGCTGCATAGAAACCGGGGTAAATTGTACGAAACTCGGCCCCGTGGCACTGGCAGGTGGGCTGGGCCGGACCCGATGGACCGGCCGGTCAGAGGCCTGTTTGTTTCTTCTCTGTCAACGGAAGGAAACACGGGTCAAGGATTGCAAGACACGAGCGTGATGTCCCAATCATCTGACATTCCTATCCTACCGTCTCACACGTTGACCGTTCGGCACTATATATACGCGGCACACCCCATCCCTTGAAGAAGCGGCCACACATCCTGCTGCCTTCGACTGCGAGCGCGCGAGACGATTCACATTCCCCGGCGAACCGGTCCGTCGCCATCCGCCATCCGTGCTCGACGCTCGAGGACACACACTGATCAGAAGAGCAGGAGCAGCCGACGATCGGCATGAACTGGAAGCGGAAGAGCTTCTCCGGCAGCAGGGGCAGGGAGGAGATGCGGGAGCGGCTGATCAGGCAGGAGGGCGAGGGCGGCGGGAGCTGCAAGAGCGGGTGCGTGCCGCGGGGGTGCGTGGCGGTGCTGGTGGGCGGCGACGAGGAGCCGGAGGAGCGGGTGGTGGTGGAGGTGCGCGCGCTGGCGCAGCCGGGCGTGCGGGCGCTGCTGGAGATGGCGGAGCGGGAGTTCGGGTACGACCAGAAGGGCGTGCTGCGGATCCCCTGCGCCGCCGACGAGTTCCGCCGCGCCGTCGCCGCCGACAGCCACAGGCGGTAGACGACGACGAGTCCTGGTGAGTCGCGTACATGTGAATTGTACGTACTGATCACGGCGTTGTATATACGTGTACAGATCAACTCGATCAGCCTATCTTACCATAGAGATTCAGAGACATGGAGAGTAGGGCAGAGGGGTATTTTCGGGATGCAACGCATGCACGAGCGCCTCTAATTCTAGATGATCATCGTCGCTATCGAGTGTTCAGATTGGCACAAGTTTTCTTCTTCTTCTACTAATTGGGAACAGTTTACTTGTTCTATAGTCAACCAAAGGCTGATTCATTTACTCCGACCCCTTTGCGCGAGTTTGGATCGTTTGAAACGCTTCTGGTTTTCGTGCCGACTGCAGCGTTGATAAATTCGGCGTACGTCGTCGGCTGCACACCATGTTTTCGCCGCCGCCGCGTGCGTTCCCGTCTCCAATTTGCCGATCCCCCGCCGGCGCGGTCGCCACGGCACGTCGGATTCAGCGCGCGGGGGCCGGCCGGGCTCGAAGACGACGCGCGTGCATCGTTGTTCTTATCGAGAGGCCGCGCCGGAAAGCGATCTCCTCAGTCGGCCACGGCGCCGTCTCGCGCTCACCGCGGCCGTCGTCCTCTCGCCCTGCCGCGTGACTCGGCTGGCGCCCGCATGCTCTCGCTCGGCGGGGCCCGGTTGTTGACGCCGTTCCCGCGGCGCCAGCCGGTCGGCTTCGGTTCCCGATCGATTCTCTCCGTGACACTGACAGTGCTACAGTCCGTTCGTGTGGACGTAACGCAACGCAGCATCGGCCCCGGCGTGCGCGATCGCGGAGCTGACTCATGACCATTCGCGGGATCGGGACTGATCGATACCCCCACGTACGCACGAGAATGAGCCATCTTAACGTGCTTATCCGATGGATCCAATTAGTAGCAGTACACGCATTAATTAGTCAATGCATCCATGCATCTAGCTCCGCGTCCACGGCCCAGCCCAACACGTACGCAAATATACGCACGCAGCTGCTAACTATCTATGACGGAGTATCTTGGTTTGTGACAAATGGCTTCAACGTCACCACCACGCTAAACAAAGCCCATCCGAGGATCCCTCAATCAACAGGACTTATATAGTAGTTTGTATACTAATCGCTAAGACAAGTGTCTTCCATCCAGTGCGCAGTTGGCGATCGAAGCATCGGGACTTCGGGAGGGCTGCATGAATGACTTGAGCTAGTAGAGTAGTACTCCCGGGAAAGAGGTCGCTTTCGGCGACGACACGATGGCTACTTCCCCGGTTTGCCGTGGCCAAGCAGCCACTAAAATTCAGACTTTGCGTCAGGAATAGTAAATCCATAATCATGGCCACCGTTCCTGGCTGCTCCAACGAATGATTGGGGCCAGCGTTTACCGGCAGCGCGCGATGATTGGACGTACGTGCTCGGTATCGGTCGCGCCTCGGGCGTTGACAAAATATGCTTCATCATATCCTAGCCCGGGGTTTTGGTTGTTCACACCGGCCTGAATCTGTCAGACTCCCACACACAAGCATGCAGTACTAGTGTTTGGCTTACCTAATTGTCAACCCAAAATGTAAGTCATGGAGAATGATATCAGTCAAGAAGACTACTCCCTTCGTTCAAAAACAAAAGCAATTCTCCTTTTTCAAAAAATCAATCCCTCTCAACTTTGACTATACATATATAAAAATCAAATAATAGTTTAAAGATTTAACGTCGAATATTTCATTATATGCATATTTGCAGCAATAAAAGTTTTAATAAAATTTTCTATAAACTTAGTCAAATATAAGCAAGTTTGACTCAGTCCAAATCTAGATTACAATTCTTTATGGACGGGGAGAGTATACTTTTTTATCCTTGTTTTTTCTCTTTTGGTAGAGAAAAGAAAAGGGTTGACTTGAAGGACCGGCTCGGGCTTGACGTGCCACAGGATGGTGGTGGTATCCTAATACATGACACGTCGCATCAAAGATCTTCAGACACTGAGGCACAGCCAGATGATTCCATATACATGGTACAAATGCATCGATGGTTTCCTATTTGTTGCTTTCCACTGAGTGACTCCAGAACAATGATTTGGAGGGATCGTTTTCAGTTCCGAAGAGTGGAAGACGGTTCCAGTCATGACCGTGACGATTTGGAAATAGAGCAAGTATTTTAGACAGGCTGCCGACATCAGTGTGCTTGAAAATTCAGATGGGATGGTTTTATTTAAACCCTTAAGTTCCACAATGAAGATCAAGGAAAATTAAAAAGACTGACTTACATGCCACCACCATCTTAACAAGCCAAGTGTACCTTGTGTTGCAAGAAAGCCAAGTGTTTTTCCCACCTGAATCACTGCTCGACATTCAAATGCCGAGCAAGAGCAAGTCATTACTGACACTGCAAGAAGGAAAACTTTCAAACTGCTGATTCGGCGTAAACCAGCCTTCGTATGGACTTGTTTTGGAGATCGATCATACGGGGGCAAATGTATATAGACAGATTTGGAAACCGATCATTCTATACACTGGCATCTTCTCTTAAGTACAAATTACCGTGACAAATGTAATTGTACAAAGTTGATTTACATCTTTTGCAATCATCTCAATGAAACCTAGATATATAGGAAATAGGCCGCCTCTCTTCAGAAATGAAATTGGTCTAATGAGTATACAATTAATAGAATTAGCAGATGTCGCTATCAAGAATGACCAAATTCACCAGCGGTCCCACTTATTGTCATGGCACCATCTGTCAAAACAGGCACTGTGATTCTAAATATTTACACTAATTAAGAGACCGAAGTTTAAGGAATGGTAACAGTTTAAGAATGTGAACCTTGGGGGTCTCTGGTGCTGCAAAGTCATCACTGAGAAATAAATATTACTGCTAACATCATCATCTAGAAGGCCCTTCAATCTTCTGCCTCAACTGCTCGTAGTTTTGAAGCTCCTCCAGTGATAACGATGGTGAGATATCTCCTAACACCTGTGAAGTAACAAGAACATTTTTTTCATTTCTAAATATGCAATCACATTAATATTCCTGTGCTTACTCGAAATGGTTTGGAATTTTACCGTCATAAAATCATCAATCTCAACAACGACCTCCTCAGCACTGGCATCATTACTTCTTGAAGAATCAGTTTCAAATGATTTGACCTAAAAAATACCACGTGTAACTATGTAAGTTCAACAAACCAAAGCTAAGAAAAATCCTAGGTGAAAAGGCAAGGGAGCAGAAATACTCACTGATCGCTTTGCTGCATGAAACCATGCATCCGCACACAGTGCATAAATATCAGCACCAGTGAAGTTTGGAGGACAACGCTGAGCAACTGACAAGAGAGAAACATTCTTGTGGAGTTTATACTTGCGCGTCTGTGCTTTAAGGATCCTGCATATACCAACTACACTGAGATCACAATTGCCACGAATCGGAAATAGACAAATTGAAAACTGCCAGTGACAACCTTTCCCTGTATGATGCATCAGTATTTACACCAACATAAAGAAGTTTATCAAACCGGCCAGGGCGAAGAAGAGCAGAATCAAGAAGGTCAGGCCTATTGGTTGCCCCAATAATGAAAAGGTCCTATAAACAATTTGGGGGGGAAATGTCCCTTCATGTCAAGCATCCTCCATTCCAGGTAAAAACAAGTACAACATGGTGGGGAATCAGGAAACTACCTGGCTGTTATCGCTCAGCCCATCTATCTCCACAAGTAACTAGTAAGCACGAAAAAATAGGGAAGTGAGGCAGGACTTTTTTTTTAATAAAAGTGAGGAAAAGAAGCGCCTCAGGAACAAAATTAATTATACCTGGGAAACAACTCTGTCCATAACACCACCAGAATCTGCCGAAGATCCTCGTGCTGGAGCGAGGGAATCAAGCTCGTCAAAGAAAATGACGCATGGGCGTGCAGATCTAGCCTGAGATTGGCAGTGAAAAAAATTAAAAATTAGAATCCATGCATTTTGATGGCAATTGCATGGCCGTGTAAAATTCTCTACCTTCTCAAAAATGTCCCGAACATTCTTCTCTGATTCTCCGACATACATGTTTATCAGTTCTGGACCTTTCACGCTAAGAAAGTTCAACGAGCATTCAGTTGCCACTGCTTTCGCCAATAAGGTCTAAATGTCCACGAAACAATCATTTTAGCGACCCCATATCATGGTGTTTTTGAATGCCCACGTCTATTGATAGGAAAACATGAAAAATTCAATACAACTAAAGTATGAAACCTTTTACACCTACCTTCCCTGTTCCTGGAGGTCCATATAGCAGTACACCTGATCGCTTGCGCAATTTGGAAGAAAACAGGTGCTTGTACATCAGAGGCAACTGTAATATCACGTAATAAGAGGTCAATATCCCCCAAAATTGCCGAGCCAGCTTCTAGCACTGAAACTATTCTAGAAAAGTCTTATTGTTCATTCATAAGAGTGAGTAACATCAGTGTTGTTGATATTTACAGCTGAATCAACTCAATTTACCTGAACAGTATCTAGAATAACCTTTTTCACTTCCTCTAGCCCACCAACATCTTCCCATTTGACATTGGGAACCTAAAAAACAAATTGAGTTCTCTGAAGAATCAAGCTAAAATTGCTATATACAATTTACGCGTTGTTTGCTGATGGTCCTAAAGCTAGAATTGAAATGTTTACTTTGGGTGTGCCAAGTGCAGCACGGTTCCTTTTCTTGGCTCGTTCCAAGGACGACATAATATCTTCTTTGCAGAAATCTTTTTCCTCATTCTGAGAGGCAGAAGAGCTTTCTGGAAGGATCTCCTCATGCTTACCGATCCCTTGGCTATCTTTCTCTGCTGCAATTTTATGCGCAAAAGAGACACCAGCATCCGCAACCAGTGCGAGTATGTCCCTGGGCATGAAACCTGACGTTTGCGCTGCTAAATCTTTTACGAACTTGTCATCAATACTCTGAGAAGTGAAAATGCATAAGTGGGAGATGCATTACGAGAGGAAAAAAAAGTTGTGCCATAAAATGACTAAAAGACACCTCATCAGCAGCTGTAGCAATGCCTTGAAGTGTCTCAGATATCAGTTTGTTTCTCTGCTCTTCGCTCATAGTCTTCATGTCAATCTCATGGCGGAAACATCGTCTAATTGATTGTTGCATTCCTTCAGAACTGTCTGCAGTTGCAACAAGTATAATTTGAAGAGAGCTTACACATTCAGGCTCCACAAGGTACTGCAAAAAGGACAGTTTAATGATAAGAAATGTGACATATAGATGGTCTTATACCATCAGATCTTGTTGACAGTAAGAGGAATCAAAACTTACTGAGCTCCCATTTACATCTTTTCCTGGCAGCGAGTCCTTAGCAACCCAACATTGTCCAGTGTACTGCTTAATGACAGATTCAATGTTTGACGCAATCCCAGATTGCTCAGATTGTGGACCTTCATTGGAGGATGCTTTCCCGATTGCGTCAAAGTGATGAAGAAGTACTATACAAGGAGAATACCTTCACAAAGAAAGTTATTCAACAAATGAATGTTAAAGAAGTAAACAACATCACCTTGACAGTGGATAAATGTAATTATTCCCTAAGAAAATGGAACAAAATAAAGAGAACGGTATTTTATAACTGAAAACAGGAATATGTTGTAACAGCAGAGAATAAGGGGAAAGACAGAAAAAGATGAGTACTTATGAGCTTCTTTGAAGGCAGTAGCAAGTGCAGCAGGCGCCCCACTTTCTGACGACGTCGTTAGATCATGACAGCTACACTCGACCACATGCAGACCAAGATGGTTAGCAACATGCCTAACAACAGTACGCTTTCCACATCCTGCTAACCAACCATTTTGGGGACATAGGTTCAGTTGAAAGTTGAGTAGTAATCATTGGGAATGCAAAATTCATCAAATTATAGTTAAAGTGCACTTACCTGAAGGGCCATATAAAAAAGTGGAAAACTTGATTTTTGGCAAAACATCTGAAGGGCATAATGCTGGCGCAATAATAGATACTAGATGCTCCACTATTTCACCATGCAAAGGAACTGAATCACCAGAAGAAGCAAAGAAGGAGTAAGGGGGGATAGCCGCAGATGCAGCTCCACCAAGCACAAGGGCTGTTTCATTGCAATTAACACGAAGAATAGGTTCATCTGATGGTTCCATGCCGGTCACCTAATGATGAATTAAAATATTAACAAAGCCGTGATGCTAAAAAATCTGTACAATTATGAACGAATGCAGCTAATATCAAGCTAAAAGTTTAATCACCTCTTACGGATTTATGAACGAGTAGTTTCTAAGTATGAAACATGGGTAATTTACCTTAAAGTAGATCATATTACGATGATGCAGTTTATTATCCTGCTTATTGCATGCCAGGCAGGAGCTCGCACCACAATTCCAACTGTTTTGTATGCAAAAGACATCCCCTCTTGCTAGGAACCTATCAAACTTGAAGTACTCGTTCAAAGCTTGATCTACCATGTCTTGGTAGTCACTTCCTCCAAAGGATGAGCTTATCTTTAAAGAAGCAAGCACACCACAATCAGGAATCCTCACAACAGATACTCGTAAATGCAAAGCATATTTAGGCACTTGCGGGCATGGAAGAAGGTCCAAGTGAAGAGAAAGATCACTTCCAGCACTTGCAGCAGCATGGGGCACTTCACCTCGAGAGCAAAAGTTGAAACTCTCCCCTCCTCTTTGAATAAGAAGCTTAAGGCAAGAAACATGCAATCCCAAGTTGAATGCTAAAAGTGGGCTGACATAAGCAACATCATCATCCATGGATGCAAAACCAGTAGCAGGGAACGAGCGACAAGGTAAGAAGCCCATTGCACGATCAGAAGGAGAGACAGAGATCCCATTCTCAACGTGTTCTGTCTGGGACTCGTCAAGGGACGGGTGATCAAGTAATACTGCTTTGACAATCCTCCCAACATTATTGTCAGCATTCTTGACAAGCACCTGCAGATCAATAGCTTTTTATTTTCGCTAAATCAACAGAAGATATCCAATGCCGCACCAGTTACCATCTAGGCTGAAAAAGTTGCACAAAGATTAGATATTAACTTGCTAAACGACAGATCAAAATATGACCACGATGATTGATTTTTGCATCTGCAATGCTGTAAACATATTGGCCATTGCACCTAATCCCAGTCTGAGTACAGAAATCACCAATTCCCATCCAATTCATCACTAGAATTAACAAGGACGCCTTCTTGTTTAATAAAAAATTTGACAAGATCCAATTCAGTAGTCAAATTACGATGCAGAGCTCCCTATGTAGTACCAATTTACCCTTAAAGTTCAGAAGATTACAAACAAGTTGTATATCAGTTAAATTAAGTACAACACAAAACCAACACCCAAAAAAGAAAAGGAACACTTAAGCAAGTGCATAGTTTCCTGGTTGAAATACAGAACTCAGTTTCTGTAACAGCAATGATCTAGAAGTCTTATTCGTTATGCTTATCAGTTACTATACCTCGCTTTGACTATCTATATTAGTCTATACTCGTATACCAATCCGATCCAATTCATCTCCGAAATTCAGGACAGCCTCCTGGTTCTAACTTCTAACTTCTAAGAGAAACCGAATTCCATTAAACCCAATTCATTTCTGTAAACGCCGAGCTAAATTTACTCAACCGAGACCCTACGCGATCGAATTTTCCTGCCCAACCATCCAATTCGCAACTAATGATTGGGTCTCTCGACCCGAGTCGAAACAGTTAAGGGCCAGCGACGTACCGGCGTGCCGGTGACGACCGCGAGCCGTCGGAGCGCGGGCGCGGGGAGGGCGACGAAGGAAGCGAGCTCCCCGTACTCAGCCGCGCCGCCGGAGGGGAAGCGGAGGACGCCGGCCCGGAGGCGCACCGACTCCTGCGGCGGCGGCGGCGGGCGGTCCCCCGGGAGCGAGTCGAGGAGCGCCTGCGTGGAGGCGAGCACCAGCGGCTTCCTCCGCTGCTGCCTCTCCACCATGGCTGCCGGCAGCTGCTTCGGCCGCGCCAGGAGCCGGGAGCCCGGAAGCAGGGAAGAGGAAGAAGCAGAAGAGTCACCGAGAGAGAGAGAGAGAGAGAGAGAGCCCCCCCTGACAAGTCCTGAACTGGGAGGTTTGGAGTCTGCAGTCTGCACGAGTCCACGGGAAGAGGAAAGGAAACACAGCCCAGTTCAGACTTGATTGCAAATCATGAAGAGGATCTGATGTGTTGTCACTGCTCGAATAGTGGAGCGAGATCGGCAGATCATGAAGGTTGATGTGGATTTTGCAATGTCAGTAGTCTGAATATTCTGTACGACTGTACCAAAGACTTCTTCAGGTCAAGGACCATCCATCCATAAGAGTATACTGTATACTACTGGAACGGCATACAGCTGTCTAAGTTTTCGATGAAAAATGGAAGTAGTGTACCGGTAGGTATGTATCGCACATGCATAAGCCAGGAGGTTGCGTGTTCGAGCAAATTGGCTCATTCTGCCTTGCTCGTTGCTTGAATTTAGATATGAAAACCTCGCAAAAAAAGAATTTAGATATGAAAATTGAAAAAATAACTAGTAAAATAACTAGAAAAAGGGAATTCCAGGTTTGTTCGTTTCTCTGTGAAAGCCCAAATATCTGAAGATCAATGGCCCATGTGAACACGCCCATCTCTGAGATATACCAGGCCGTCATTGTAGAAACTAGAAAATGTATGTACCAGGCCCAAGTATAGAATTTGCTGAGATTGCATCCAGTCCAGCCCAAGTCTAAAATTCGTGAGGCCGGGATCAGGCCGCGGATTCTGGCGGTCCAACAAGCACATGCAACGCATGTCGTCTCCATATTTGGGCACGTGTTCCATCCTCGGGTCACGCTGCTTTCTTGTACAGTTACGATCTCCCAACTCCCTGCAGCGGAGCGGTAGGGGAAAACGAGAGACAACCATCTCGCCTGT
Source organism: Alloteropsis semialata (assembly GCA_004135705.1). NCBI lineage: Eukaryota > Viridiplantae > Streptophyta > Magnoliopsida > Poales > Poaceae > Alloteropsis > Alloteropsis semialata. The sequence continues at coordinate 59,845,012 of CM014276.1, forward strand.
CCCTCCAAGAACGACCACCAGCACGCAAAATGCTGCCGCGTCTCATGCTCATCAGCTCATGCTTGCCTCGACGCATCCGCCTCAATCTTCCGGCGACACTGACCAGTGTCAACCCAAACCGAACGATTCCCGCATCCGGAACTGAACTGAACTCTTTAAAAGTCTGAAACTGCACGCCGCCGGCGTGAATTTCACCTGACTATACGCATGCGGCATGCATGTACAGTCCGTCGGTCGTGCACCGCGTCGGCCATGTTATGTTGCCCATGTGTGTGTGTGGAGGATCGCCGACTCCGCAGTCGCGCGAGGAGACGGCAAACCGAAGGAAGGCACGAGTGGCAGCACTAGGCACCTAAACCCGACAGCGACCGCCGTGAATGCGCCCGGGTCGACCAGTCATCGGCAGCATTAACTGCCGTCGACGGAGGTCGGAGGAGGAGCCTTTGGCGGGTGTTCCTCTTCCTCCTCCCTCCTTTTAAGGCCTTATTTAGATTCACCAATTCAATTAAATTACACGTATTGAACTACGTGCTCTCTCTCTATTTTTTCAATTTCTAATGCACCTTCAATCATTGAATTCAATCGAATTCCATTTATCTAAACAACGCTAACTCCCGTCGCCGTCCGTCCCGCGACGGTCGCCGTCGCCGCCATCAATGCGGTTTGGGGGAGGACCGGGGGAAGCAAAGTTCGCGCGCGCGAGTCGAACGGAGGGGACGACGAACGAATTAGCCGCGCGCTCCTTTAATGCGCGTGTCGTATTTGGGGGGAAGGAGTTGGAGGGCGGGCCGCGGGCGCACGCCATCGCCGACGACCCCCTCCGCCGCACAGCACGGCACGCACGCCCGCCTAACTCTTGGCGACTCGCTCGCCCGGCTCACCGGCCGCGAGAGAGCGACTGGCGGGGAGGAATTTCCATGGGGGTTTTCTGCTTCCGAGCGTCGGTTCTGACTTTTGATGAGCCCAAAAAAAAAAAGCGAACGAAATGAAACCCCGCATGTCCGCATGCACGTGACTGCTGGATCGGCGGCTGCAGGCGTCTCACGATCATGTCGCTCTTGTTGCCGCTGTTCAGACTGGAGGAGGGGCATCACCGCGTCAGGGAACTCATATGCTGATGCAGCGCTGGGCCGCTGGCTGTGTGCGCGTCACACGAGTGGATTGGAGATAGCGCATCGTCAGTCGGGCGTGCGAGCGCTGGCCTGCACGAGCGTGACGGGCACTGACCTGCGCAGCAGCACAAGCGTACAAGCGCCATCACACGGCCTGTGTGGACCGGCCGAGCTCGGACCGCGGACGAGCGATCCGATGCTAGGCGGTTGTGGATACGTTCTCATGCTGATATGGGAGACGACGGGCATGCACTGGTGATGTGCGCACAATAATAAATTGCGGTGCGACCCCCTCCCCGGCGGATTGGACTGCAAATCTCGGCACCCATAAATGTCGATGCCGGCGATGACCTGACCTGACCTGACGATCTCAACATGAACAGGGGCAAGAAGCTTCTCACACGTTTTAAATTTGCTACGTGCTGCAGGCCTGTTCTCATCTAGCTGTGCGTGTCGGTCCACCCATATACCACTATTGTCATTCACGTGTTACCGTTCAGTCTTACAGGGGGATAAACGACCAGTTGCACAGAAACACTTGGGACGAACAGTGGCTCAAAGCCTCCAACCTACGTGGAGGGGTAGTGCATCAAGCACCGTGTATGGGTAGGGCCAAGCTAATTAACTGTAATGACGTGATCTGTGTTTGAACAAATTATTCTTCTTCTTCTGTTGGAGTTGCTGGTGCCTACCCTGAACGTACCATGGAAGCATTGCCTTGCACATGAGTATCACACACAGGTGCTACGTTAATGAGAAAGCACCGCTTCATCTAATCAAATTAATTCACTCGAGGTTGCAGCATTTTCCATCCACTAGAAAACGAAGCTAGTACTCCTCCAGTCATCATTATCCATAACCCGGCCGGTAGTACGTGGCAGGCCAAATTAAAATCTCGATCGGTCGCCAGCAGCTGACGCCACAGCACCCATCAGGGCAATTAATCCTCCTACGCTGCTGCCATCAGCGGCCGTCGGGGACGAGATCAACGGCGGCGTCCCCGTGACACAACCTCGCCTGATTAGCACCCACGGTCGCAAGTCCAACCCCGATTTAATGCCACTGAACCAAAACCAAAGCAAAAAAAAAATCAGGTAGACGCCGCTATCACGAAATGAACCACGCAAACGTGCCGTTAATTAATCCCATCATCGTCAGTCGCCGAGATTTTTTTTATTCGCAGCCGAACCGCCAATCAGCGAGCGCCCCCTCGAGCTAGCCGCATTTAAGTTATGATTAGCCACTCGCTAATCGGCATTAACGCGGATTAATTAAGGAAACCCCTCGTGGATGGACGCATGGAGTCATGGAGAGGCGGGATTGTGTCTCTGTCTGCATGGATTGATGGGCATTGATGGCGGGAGGGCGGCAACTAACCAGATGGATCGACGAGCGAGCACTCGCCGATACGCAGTGTTGTCCATAGCTTTGCGTGCCTTTGCTTTCCTGCCACGTGAGCCGCAGCCGTGTGTGCGCTATAGCCAAGCTTAATTGCGCCCTTCCATCCCATGCATTAATATGCTTTCCTATGATACGTCCGGGGATGTATAGATACGAGGATATCTTATTGGATCAGAAACGCCGACTCATTTGTGTGCAAGGACTGCCCCTTCACCGTAAGCGTTTGGGCCCGTTTAGTCAGTTGGCTGGGGCTCGAACACTTGCCAGGACTGCAAACAAGAAATTCAATCTATCGATGGTGGAAAACATGTAGAGCAAAACTTGAAAAGGAGCATCGACCCCATTTTGATGGAATTCTTATCTACTTCTGGTGGAATACATGGAAAGAAAGGAACAGGCGGATTTTCAATCAAGATCACAAGATTGCAGAGAGCGTCGCCTACCTGGTAAAGGAGGATGTCCAACAATTTGAGTTGGCAAGTGCTTCAGGCATTCATGTCTTCGACATTAACCACGTGTGATGTAGGTTGTTGCTTTGAATGGTTTTGTACGTGCTGTCAGTACCTTTTCTTCTTGCTAGTCCCTAGAGTTGTAACTGGAAAGGCCTCGCCCTCACCAGAGTTGTGTGTCCTTTTTGTTCTTTCCCTACCTTCAGTTGTAACTTTGGTGGTTATGTTGTTTTTTCCTCTCTTCTAATAAAAATTCGGCAAAACTCTTGCCGTCCGTTCAAAAAAAAAGATTTTTTTGCTCCGGTGTTCTTCGTATGGAAATTGCACGAATGATCAACGCCATGAGGAGCCATTATTTCCTACTACTTGAGATTTTTCAAATTTTAATTTATACAAGAAAGATGAAACTATTCATGTTAAAGAAAGATGGCACACAGAATTTTCTGGTCGTGCCTTAGTAGAATTGTTTTGGAACACATGCAACTAAAGTTAAAGAAAAAAAATCTTTGACCACTATACATACAGAATTGTTTACGATTTCACTCATGATAATATATTTGCATTGTCATGGAAAATACATTCCTTTGGCTACAGTAATGTTAATAGAGTTTGTGAGTACTAAAGTAAGGCCTTATTTGAATCCACCTGCTAAACTTTAGCTGCCGGAGATCCAAACAGGTGCAGCTAAAACTCAACTAAACTTTAGCTGAAAGCCAAAATGTACGCAATTCCTTTAGCTGTTCCAACACCGCTAAACCTAGCTAAAACATGTGTTATTAAAGAGATAATTGGCCCTCAATTTTTCTATGTCTGCATCGGGTTCAACAAAAGTAAGGGTAGCATGATAAATAAACATCAATTAGCTAGAGTAATCCAAATACCCCCAGCTAAACTTTACTAGCTCGTTAAACTTTGGCTGGGGTGGATCCAATCAGGGCCTAGATATGGAAAGTAACGGCAAAACAATGTGGATTTGAGATCATGTCCAAACTAAAGTGTTAGAAACAAAACTAGCTGTTTAATTATCCTGCAAAGGAATCCTAGTCTATATGAATTATAGTAATAGTACTTCATTCATAGTTAGCATTTTACTACCTTTTTTCTAAAAACCCATTCTTGACATCACCGGGCTTAATGAAGTTATTTGAAGTACCAGATAATAATGAAGTTTATATAGACTAAGGTTGTATAGCATCATCGCATATTGTTCGGAAATTATGCTTAAAAGTGAGAAATGTAGATGACATTTTACAATTTGTTAGGGACTAGCAAATAGTATGTTCTACGGACTACGGGTGAGGCATTTTATCTTTTTAATAAAACATGTTATTCATATCACTGGGTCTAATAATAAAGTTATTGGAAGTTTTAAAAAAAGTTGTATGAACTAAGGTGCGTAGCATCATCATAATGGTATGACAGCCACGTGTTGTCTGAAAATTACGCTTATAAGTGAGAAATCCAGACAATATTCTAAAATTCAATATGGATTATTGAATCAATTGATTTTCCGTCTCCATATTTAAATAATTCTACAACTCACGTGATTTTGTATGCTAACCAATTTGTTTTTAGACGTTTCGCAAAGGCATTCTTTGGACGTGGCCCTGGCCTTTATGTACCACCCTAGCGACTTTACCATCACACTGTGCCAAAAAAAAATATTGTTTTGTACATCCATGTCAGAAAAGCATTTTATAGACGGCCAATAGCATGGGGCACTTTATGCATCCAAAACGGTGAAAAATGGTACTATTAGTAATAACCATAGCAATATAACTAACAAAAATGGAATTAAGAAACAACTAGTATTATTTTGTACATAGGACTTTTAACAAAAAAACGAAGAAATAAAAGAACAAACTAAATTGAGAGAAGTCCAACTTCTACTACAGCTGTTTTGATCCTATGATTATACTCTAGAAAATATATACTTCTAATATACTATAATCAGGTAATTCTTATCAGACAAGATATTGCCTAAAAGAACTCCATTTTCCGATTTCTATTTCCTTTTTTTTTTCAGTTTCGGCTTCTCTCGTCCTCCGTTCACTCGGTCTCATCGGCAGCCGCATTCAGGTCAATCCTCGGCTTCTTACCGATGCCGCCCCCGGCGGCGGCGGCGGCGGCGGACTTCCCGCCGAGCGGTGGTACCCTGGCCGCGCAACGCGGGCAGCGGGGGTCCTCCTCGGCGATGAGCACGTAGGTGAGGCAGGACGGGCACGCGGCTGCGCGCATCGCGGGGGTCGCGGGCGGCGGCGACCTGTTGCGCTTTCCCGCGGAGGAAGACGACGAGGAGGTGGACGCCGACGTTGTGGACGACGTTGCCGGAGAGGAGGCGGTCCTCCCGGCGGCGGCGCGCTCGAGAGCGGAGCGGACCATGTCGAGGGTGCAGACCGCGGCCGAGGTGGTTGGCGGCGCCGCCGGCGGGGCCGGCGGAGGCAGGTTGAGGTCTTGATGGCCGTCTAGGACGACGCTCTGGTGGACGCTCGGGTGGCGAGGAGTCAGGAACGTCCTGCCAGACTGCAAGAAAAACCAACAAGATCGTGTTCAATACTATGCAGAAGAAATACTTTCTGCTGGAAACTGATCGGTGCATATTCCACCATGATTAACCAAAGGAATTCTCATGTGAACAAATTAAGAAAAAAAAGTTTGCTCTACATATCATGAACGAGAGGTCAAGGGGATGCCATCCATCTCTATCTCTTGCAAAAGAACAGATTCAAAATAAGAACTCTCCCCGATATCTAAAATTTCACATCCTCGGCTAAAATTCTGAGCATCAACGACAACAATACGAATCCTTCAGATCATGTAGAGAGACGGAACATAAGAACCACAAATAAAGAGGATAGAATCAACTCACCAGGAGGTCAAGCCGTCGCTCAAACCCGGGAGGCACCGTGACCTCGAGGTCCACCACCTCGTCCTCCGCGGCACCGCCGCCGCCGCCGCAGCCGCCCAGAAGATCCATCGTCACCATCTCCGGTCCGCCCTTCTTCCCCGCCTCCCCGCGGAGCAACCTTGCGACAGAGCTAACTTCCGTCGCCATCTCCACGCGGACGCGGCCTCCTGGCCAGCTGCTGGCCTGGTTTCCTTTCTCGGTGGTCGTCGGCGAGGCACCTCTCTTCCTCGTTTGCGCGTTTGCGCTGCAGACTGCAGGAGAAGCGGTGGGGTAGCACGCCTATATATATCCTGGAGGTCGCTGCCCTAGCCGACAAGTGGGCCCCGTGTGGCAGGGATGGTTGGTCAATGAATATACTAGTGAAGGACTGCGCTATTTATTGGCATTGTTGGGAAATGGTTGGCAATTTATATTCATCAATTGGCAATTAATCGAGTACTAGCATGGATTTGAATTTATTTAAACATGGGTTTCCACTCAATAAATTCATGCATGGCATATTGGCATGCCACATTTCATTAAAGCTTTTTTAAAAAGCAATATTTAACGTATGCACAATTTTTCATCTCATAACATATCATAGACTTATTCGGTATTTTTCTTTTCTAATGTCGTTTTTAACATATATATCATTCTTCACCCTATAACGACGTACCAGGTGACTTATTCGATACTTTTATTAAAAAAACAAATTTAACATATATACGCACCATCCTTCATCTCATAACAACATTACTTGCAGCTTATTTGGCATTGTCAAGCCGTACCATTTAGTAGTGGCTAGTGGCTCCTAGCCAGTATCATTACAGCTACATATTACGTCACGTTATCATCTGAGATTGCATAATACTCCCTCCATATCATAATATTTGACGTTGCTTAGTTCACTTTTGAACTAACCAGCGTCAATTAAAATGATATGGAGATAGTAATACAATATTACTAACAAAGGCTCCTGGTTCTAGTAGCCCATCCCGCCGCTTCAACACATAGGAGTAGCGGATTTCCCATATCATCTAGTAATAAATGTGTATTTGTGGTTCCTTGTATCAAAGATTTAAATCAACAAACCTCCTTTGAAGTAAACTTTTATTTTTTTAAAAAAATATCGTTAGATTTGCATTTCAAAGTGCTTTCTTATGGCTATAATTTCAATCAACAAAACTCTCATGTGCTTGAACGGCATAGTTTGTTTAACATATTGTCAAGCCGCAACATATCATTTATAGTACTAGCTTCTAGTCAGTATCGTCACTACAACTGCATACTACCACTACGGGAAACGGCCGGCACTCGGCAAAGACTAACGGCCGCCCGCGGCCGTCGCTCGGACGTTGCACGTGGGCGTCACGTGCTGCACTTGCCGAGTGTTTCTTGGCTGGCACTCGGCAAAGCCATGAGATAGGCCGAGTGTTTTGGCTTTGCCGAGTGCTCTGCTTCTGGCACTTGGCATAGAGGAGGTTTACCGAGTGCCCGATATAATGCACTCGGCAAAGGTGGGGTTTCCGATAGTGTACGTCACTGTATCATTTGGTAGCTAGTAATGCCCAGAGATTACATAGTCACAATACACCTGCAGAATGCGTATGTATCTGCTAATGAAGGCGCTCGATAGCCCACACTCACCCCATCATATCAACACATAGCCTATTTTCTGTATCATTATCATCTCATAACATACTGCTTTGGTGTTTTTTTTTCTAAAACCATATTTGATACACCATTCTTCATCTCAGAATGGCGTCCCAAGCGACTTATTTGACATTCTTTATATATAAAATACATGTTTAACATATGCAACATTCTTCACCTCATAACGGCTAGTGCGTGCGCAAGCCATATCATTTAGTAGTGGTTACTAGCTAATGTCATTGCAGTTACATAGGCCACCTGGAGATTTTGCATGCCACTTTGTTTTCATATGCCTCTGCTAACAAAGGCTCCAGTTTTTGGCAGCCCATACCGCCACATTAACGCAAAACCGATTTTCAACATCTAATAATGGTTACGTTTTTGTGGCGCCTTCAAATGTTTAAATCTCGTTTTTTAGTCTACAATTAACCTCTTGATGTAAATTTTGATCTTTAATAAATACATCCATAGATGCATATTTCAAAGTACTTTCTTATGTCTAAAATTTTGTCATTACAAATGTTGTAGTATAAGAGACATTAGGGTCAAAGTGTAGTCTTGAAGATCTACAACACATCTTATATTTTGAGAATGGAGGAAGTAGTTATCGGTTGTGGCAAATACGGAAATCCCTTCTTATGAAATTGTAAGGCAAATTTAGTTTTGTTAGTGCAAGATTTAACCGGAACTACTATCAATTTGGATTATTTGCATCACAAATTTGATGCCTATATTTGTACTTTTAGACCACATAACAAATATAAGTAGAATATGGTTTAAAATATACTCTCTCCCTTTAAAATTACAAGGCATATTTTTTTCAATTGAACAAGGCTTAGACCAATCATATTCTACCAATATTTTATTAGCAATTGTTTTCAAAGGGAGGGAATGCTCGACTTGAATAGCATTTACTTTCATATTCATTGTGCAGTTATAGTTTATCTACTTATAAGATGTCATGCCAGATGTGATAGTAATTAAAAATAAAGGATTTGGCTATAAATAAAACAAAATATGTTAATGAAAGGTCATTTATCGCTTTAATTAATTTGCCAGATCTTTTACGTTTAAGTTATCCTTGGCAAGATGTATGCAGCTACAAGTGGAAAGTATGAATAAGAAAAACTAAACACAATCGACATGACTAAAGGACTGCTACGACTAGTAGTAAAGTAAATCAGGAGCACTTCACGATTAGCAAGCGGTAGGTGATTATACTGATCGTGAAGAAAGAAATGAAATTGGGTCACGTATCTTTCGTATTAAAAAGACGTACTCCTAATCCACAACGTAATCACACTCATATTTTGTCACGAATTGATGGTGAAGATTGTTTTCCATAACCACCGAATAGAAAGGCTTTTAATGGGCAGCAACTGCAACCCGTGAGATATGATCTTTTGCATTATTGCACGCAAGCTCCAGAAAACAACGATGGTGAAGACCTGCCGCCTTGACTCGATCGATCATTCATCGGGTACTTGTACAATGCAGTTCGCATGCACCATACTATGCAGCAGTGCGTAGTAGTACTTGCGCAACTATTTAACCTTGCACGGCTAGCTACCAATCTGCTCTCTTAATTGTACTTATCTCTCTAATTGCAGCTGTATTAAACACGCTTGCAACTTTTGAACGTCCATACAAAAATTCGAGGTTGTTGGCTGTACATGGCTATACAGTTTTGTATAGATGAGTTGCAGATGAAGAAATGTATGGACAGAGTACTATTTCTTACTATATAATTAGGTGGCTGTACATGGCTATACAGCTTTGTATATTTGCCAACAGCGACCACTACCGGAGAACCCTTCATCCATCCTCCCTAATAGGTCACGGTTGTAAAAGACCCGGTACCAATGCTTGCATTGGTACCGGGTCTAAATGTGTTGCCCCCCGAGAACCCTTTGGTACCAAAAGGTCCACCGGGTGGTAACATCACCCGGTACCGAAGGACGGCCTTTGGTACCGGGTCGTGTTACGGCCCGGTACCAAAACGTCCGTAAAAATCTAACGCCAGCTCTTTATCTCGCGCCATCTCTCACCCACTCGAACTCTTATCCTCTCCCTCTCTATCTCTCTCACCCAGACTCTCTCACGGCGAGCCCCCTGGCGGGCGGCGGCGGGCGAGGCCCCTGCGGGGCGAGGTCCCTTGGCGGGCGAGCTCCCCTGCGGGCGAGGCCCCCTGCGGGGCGAGGTCCCTTGGCGGGCGGCGGCCGACATCAACCTCCTCCTCGCCTTCCTCGCCGCTCGCGACGGCCGCTTCGACGAGGCGCTGGGCCGCTACGCGCAGGCCGTGCGGGTCGAACCGTCCGACCTGCGGCCGTACATGCTCGCGGCCAAGCTGTGCCGCCTCACCGGGCGGGTGGAGGAGCTGGACCAGTAGCGCGTCCGCGCGCAGCACCTCTGCGGCGACATGCTGCACGACGCCGCCCCGGACGAGGCCGAGCTGCAGAAGCTCCTCGACGAGCTGGCGGTCGCCGTTGCGCTCGGGCACGGGGTCCTCACGGTGGTGAATTTGTGTGTATGGTGAATTTGTGTGTATGGTGAATTTGTGATTCGTGATTGTGATTGTGATTGTGTATGATTGTGATTGTGATTGTGATTCATGAGATGTGATTGTGATTTGTGATTCATGATCCATGAGATTCTCAGTTGGAGAAGGAACGGAAAAAAAAAGGAAAGGAAAAGAAAAAAAGAAAAAAAAGAAAAGGAAAGGGACGGGAGACTTACGGCGTCGGGTTTCCTTTGGTACCGGGTGGTGTTACCAACCGGTACCAAAGGCTCCCTTTGGTACCGGTTCTGGACCCGGTACCAAAGGCAGGCCCCCTTTAGTCACGGTGTCGTGGTACCGGTTCCAGAACCGGTACCTATGAGGGTTACGAACCGTGACCGATAGGGCCTTCTCCGGTAGTGGACATTATTTTAAATTGTACTCTATGTCTATGTCAATCCTATTTCTTACTATATAATTAGGTGGGGTGTGATTTTCTTTTCCATTTTTCTTAATGATTTCTGATTTAAACATATTTACAGTTGGGTCAGAGACTCAGAGTGCTCCATTTCGCTGCATTTCCTTGAGTGTGGGCCCGGATAAAATGACCCACAACAAACGCATTAACTAACCCAACGGCGACTGAATTGTCATGGGAAAAGTAGCTTCCTAAATCTTCACACCCAAGTGTTCAATTGCTCATTCAATGCAATCAATGTCTTCATCTTTGCACTGCCCTTATTAATGAACGTATTGTTAGGGCCTTTGGTTATCTCCGCATTAATGGCGGTGGCAAGTGTCCATCCGGGATCCTTTGCGGTAGCTCAGCGGCTGGTTATCGGCTTTGAGCTGAAGAAAGAAGGCCGCACTGCAGGAGTTGGAGTAGGAGTACTTTTGTTACGAAAAGGCATGATTTTAATTTTTTTTCACTCTCAAAAACATGATATTTTTGAGATACTGATCCTCAACCATGCTAGATGCCACGACGTACACCCGATGTATACGGTGAGGTAGTACTCTCTCATTTTCTTTTTTTTATAAGCTGTGATTTGAATTTCAAAAGGTCAGACATCGTAAGAGTTTGACTACAACTTGTCATATTGGCACATGCTTTTGTATAAACAAATGATATCAATAGATTCATTTCAAAATCATTTAATGACTTGTGGAAATGTAAAATATAATCAAACCAGCAACCTCAAATAATCTGTGGGTGAGGTCAAAGCCCACCGCATCCAAAAAATAGGCAAACAAGAAGCTTCTTACACGAATCCTAAAATACTTCTTCCAAAACTTTACTCTTTACTTATTTTTAAAGGGAGGATTATTTTTTTGTCTGACCTGACATGTGGGTCTCACCTGGTCCGTGGAATTCGCAATAGGACCCAAATTCTCAACATTGGTTTTCTCATCGGGTAGTCCTAAGAGAACTCGTCAAGGGTTAAAAACAGCTTTGTTCTTGCCCAAAAACCCTCACAAGACAAGGACACAGATCAATATTTATAGTAAGCTAGCGAATTTTTTTGATTGTGATAAAAAATTGAAAACCAAATCATGATGTAGCAAGATAAGAGAGAGGTCGGCGCACCAACGTTGCCTATATGGCTACTCGCTCGCTTACGGCAGCAAAGCCGACCATTGTCGATATTCATCTATACCAACGCGCAGGCATGTTTATCTAACAATCGAATATTTGTTCGCCAAAACTCTAGTATAGAGTATTTTAGCCATGTTGCTCCATGTCCTCTATTTAAATGCACTATGATCAATGCCAATTATTTGCCACCTATTTTAACTAGTATATTATAGTACTAGTTAAAATAATAGAGGGACATTATCATCTCGCATTAATTACTGAACCCAAGCAGGGATGAACTTAGTACTATACTCAGTATATAATTAGTACTAAACATGCCTCTGAGGGAGTAGTATACAATACTAAGGATTTTTTTGCAAATATATCCATATCATTTAAATTATTTGACGTTCCTATCGAAAGTTTTCTAAACAAGGCCTCATATTTAGGGAAATCACAAGCGCTTTTATTTGGATAAACAGGATTACAATCGAATAATCGATGCATAAAGTCTCTCTAAGAGAGATACTAAAGAAAAAGTAAACATAGGCATTATCCACCGAATCCTTCCTTGCACATCACTATGCTGTACAATTTCCTGGTGTGCTTCAATTGCATCGCTTTATCATAACATTTTTTTCATGTTTTTTATATGTGAATCTGTTTTTTTAAGAGATATTTTTGCCAGGAACTTTGGCATTAACTAAACAAAGTGTGTGTGGAGTGGAGGACACGGTGACTGGATGAGCACCTTCTCCACCACCGTGCAATCCACTCCATGAACCATGATTGCGCAGGCGTCATATGACTGTCTACACTTTTGACCGCCATTAAGCTGCTGACGGAGCCTGGTTAGACAGGTAGAGAATGAAATGTGAAATGGAGCATCCAGTTCGTATTCTAATATTAAATACATATCTGTTGACCGCGGCGAAAACATATCCGTCCTACTATGCAGCTCTGGAAAACAATACATTTTACATGACATGATGGAGATGCTGGCCATGCCCATGCATGGTCAACTTGTTGGCCAACCATGATCCTGAAGAACAATTGCACGAATAGTCTAACTTGAGGAAAAACGGGGAGGAAACCATGCTGATTTCCTTATTCAAAAAAAATCATGCTGATTTGACACTTCAACTTTAATTCGAGCAAAATTAAAAGCAGAAAACACCCACAGGTTGAGTGGCCTCCCATGTGTCAACTTGCAAGCATGAATGGAGTGTATGTTTCTCTAGGCATAGCTATACGCAATCAATGAATGGTTAGGAAGGAGTAGTTCACAGCATGGACTTTCTGCTCTGTGCAAATTGTTCAGAGGTCGGCTGATCCATAACTGGATGACAGTACAAATTTTAGTATTAGTTTCTCAAGCAACAGTAGTTAGCGTACCGATCGACCTTCCAGGATCAACGAGGACGGTCTGACCTGCGACCGAAGAACAGTTGCAGTAGCGTATTGCAGATGCAACCGATCGAAGGCTATTAGTGAATGCAAGTACGTGCATGAATCCGTGAATCAGAGAAGCTAGCGTGAACCCTAACAGATATATACTGCGCCTATCAGGGACGGATTTGAAGAACCATTGCAGCAGTTGTTGTCTCATTTTAGTCTGCAGTACCTGCACAATGTACAAACTGTGCAGTTAATCGCGGGTAAGGGCGCTGCTCGGCCAAAGGTGGTCGTATTTAATCCGGCCAAATCTTCGTTCTCACTCACAGTGTGTGTTCCGAATGTCAATCTTGTACTTGTGCCACAAAACTGTCATGGCGTAATGCGTAGCGCTTCGGAGAAATTGGGGCAACAGATTGGACCCAAAAGCAAGCATGCATCAATGCGTGCATGTACTGGTGGTAGCAGTTTTAGTACGGCCAGACGGATCTTTTTTTCTCTGCAACGATTACTGCATTTCGCTACTGTTCCTAATTATCACCAAACACGAGAATGGTCTGAGCTACAGTGTGGTTTAATTTGACAGCTAGGGCTAATCTCCATCTCCATATGCTGACCAAGTGATCATGCCATGTAGGGTTGCGAACTCTCTGCAAACTCCTCGAGTTTGAAGCTTGCAAGGCAGCACAACCTTGGTTACTAGTAACACACAGTTAATTAGGTGCATGCACCTGTGCTGGTATGTGTGTGTGGTGTCATGCTGATGATGGCAAGGGAAGGAAAGATAATCCATGTTTGACAGAAGAACCGGTGTCAAATCCTCACAAGATGAGCAGAACATGCAGCACAGCAGCAGGTTGGGGAAAAGTACAAGTCTTCAATAATACGCCCGCGCAATAAATGGTTCCATGAATGCAGAGGGTTCCTAGTTGAAAATTTTATGCAGATGATGGGGAGGGGTCGTTTTTAGGGATTCAGGAGGAGTTTAGATGTTGTTATGCATATGTATTGAGTCGCGTGTAGAGAAAAAAATACATTGAAAAACATGCGTTATGTAAAATTTTGCAAAACGAGCTGAACTAAACACTCCCTTAACGTGGTGGGGTTAGGCTAGGGCGGGCCCACCACCCGTCCACCCATGCCTACGTCTTCCCTAGGCCTGCAAAGGAACAAAACACATGCACATCTATCAACCCCGGCTGATGGAAAGCATCCACCAAATCCATCCATTCTCTTCCTCCATTGATATCTTCCTCTTCCCATCCCTTGGCTTTGGCAGCTCCTGCATTGCTAGCTCTGTTGTGCTCATCATCTTTGTGCTGGTGCTGGATGTGCTGTGCTAGCTGTGTGTAGTGGTGTGCGTCAATTTGCTCCAACTGTGCCAATAAATGCGCCTTGAATGGCTGGCTATCCCTATCCTCGCCTTCAATTCCCTCACACCCAAAATTGAAGAGAGAAGCCATGGCATCTGAGAGGCAAAGGACAAGTCGGAGTAGGACTCGTCGCTGCTCCTGTTTGCGTTGCTAGAATCACGAAGGTTATGAGTTGCTATGGGAGTGTTTAGATGTTGTTTAGAATCACGTCGGAGTATAGTGTTTTTATGCAGTAGGTTACGTGTCACAGAGAAAGAAAATACATTGAGAAGCATGTATTATGCAAAATGAAGAGAGAGGATGAACTAAACACCCCTATGTTTGCTCCGCGTAATCATTCGCCAGCGAGAATAGTTGCACGTAGCCATTCATGGACAACTGTCCCATACAGTATTTGTTTCTCTTTAATGTGTGAATAAAAAAATAGCTTTCAGTGCCCATTGCAAAAGTGCACGTGCACGTCTCATTTCAGATTTCACCGTTTCGTCTATGTTAGGATTAATTAATTAGTGATCAATAGACACCCTCTAATATATACACCTTTTCACGAATAGGCACCTTTTAGACTTGTCTCTCCGACAAGCAACCGCCCCTTTGGGCCTGTAATATATATATGTATTTGTACACTGTACAATTAATCCATCCGTCAGTTTTCCCATTTATTTTCGTTCAACACGTTATCACGCACGTTACTGCTCTGTCCACCACTGACGCTGTAGGCAGAGAGACAGGGAAGGCAAGAAGAGATCACCGGAACTTCGCCGGCCACCCAAGGTAGAAAAATGCCGACTATTCCTCCTGCTCCCTCCATGAACGCGATGGTGGACACCATCACTGACGCGGTCGAGACGGCCCTCGTCCGCGGCAACGAGACCGGTGGCGTCCGCCGCTTCATGCTCCAGAGCGCGATTCGCCGAGCGCTGCGCGACATCAACGACTGCAGTGCACCGCTGCGCCGTTCCAATGGCATTCGCACAGTGGCCTGTAGTCATCGTTCATCGCCGCGCACGCCGACAATCCTGAGTGCCCCTGATGCCGCTTTGTTCATGCGCCGCCTGGGGCAACCGCCGGAGTCGCTGCCGCGGCCTCCAACGCCTCACCCGTCCGCACTGCCGAGGCCTCCAACGCCTCACCCATCCTCACTGCCGAGGCCTCCAACGCCTCATCCGTCTGCACTGCCGAGGCCGTCGCCGTCGTTGATGCTGCCACCACCAGTTCCACCCGCCGTTGCTGCGCCCTGGAACAGAGGTGGACGCCGAGGCGCATCCCTGGATCTTAACAACACCGCCGGAATGGAGCCTTGGCTGCCGGGCTTCGCCTACGACCTCGACGTCGTACTCCCACCCACGCCTCCACTGCCCCAAGGCCTCTCCTACGCCGACATCATTCGCCGGAACGCGCTCCCGCAGGCCCGCGAGCTTGGGACTGCCTTCGCCTTCTCCTCGGCCGAGGGGGAGGTGGCGAGCCGCTCCTGAACCCGTGGGGCTGGTGGGGGCGGATCCGCCGTCTCCGACTGGAGCGACGGCCTTGGTGGCCGAAACTCGTCGGGCACGGGCGGCATCCATGGCCGGTGCGAAGGCTTTTGGCTTGAGCCCGCCATGAGAGGATGGGGAGGCGGAGCAAGACGAGGCGGACGGGCGGTGATGCAGGCGGACGACGGCGCGAGGACGGTGGTGCCGGCGGCCGAACGGCGGAGGCCGGCCGGAGACCAGGCGCGGCGGGGTCGGGCGGTTCGGGTTGCAAACCCTAACCGCCGGCCTTATATAGGTAGCACGGCGGGCCGGGCTGGCAGGCCGGCCAGCGGGCCGTGCAAAGGCCGCTGGCTGGGCCGCCGTTGCGGGCCAAGCAGGCTACTGGGCCGGATGAAGGCCACTGGCCGGCTGGGCTGCTGCCCTATTTGTTTTCGTTTTTCTGTTTCTTGCTTTCATTTCAGCAATAGTTAATTAATTAGCATATGACCTGCTAGTTTACTTTCTGCAAGAACATCAGTGATTTGTAAATTATTGTTGTTGCATTGTACTTGCTGAATAATATTGTATATATCATTTGTGGTTTGATTATATTATTATGCAATGCTTTAGCTTTTCTATTATATTATTTTTGATATATATGGTGTATCATTTTTTCCCTTTTACACCATATATATATTACTTTTGTAACTTGATTTTCTGATTACAATATGTTGGTGCACCCAAACCACATCTTCGCACCACATACAAGTTACATTTGCTAGTGACTTAGTTGCAATTTAACTATGATATGAATATTAAAGTTGCAATATACATATCTTGTTTATTTTGATTAATCAACATTAGGTAATGGAGACTAGGGCATTGGCTGCGTTTAATTCATGTACGAATTACTCTGCCCAGAGACCATGCCTTTTTAGCAGTGATCCAAATCACCTATTACTAAGAGGTCTACATCTTGTTTTTCCCAAAACTTGATGATTACCTACACCGTGTTGTTAACCAAAATAAAGGTTTTGGATAATAATAAATGGTCTACATCCACGTGATGATTGCCATTTTATCATATTATTTTTGAAAATACACAAAGTGGTAGAGTCCTACGCATTGGCTGCATTTAATTCACTTGTGAATTATTCTGCCTAGAGACCGTGCTTAGGCGGCAATGTATTTGCTTACCACAAGATCTACTCTTTGTCTTTGATATCGAGATTATCCGATTTGTGTATATCAACATCTATGATTTATTGTTTGGTCTACACATTTATGTGATTACCTGCAATAATCCAAAACTATGATAAGATATCCAATTCTTACATATTGCATTGAATATTACAATATTATTTTTTTATTTACCATATGGTGAATTAATTAGTCCATGATTGTTCACATAGGAACATGGCCAATAAGGAGTTTGATGAACTTGCCTTAGATGGTAGCAATTACCCTACATGGGCTTCTGATATCAAGATAGCGCTTGCTTCTCGTAGTCTTTCGGCTACAATTCAGGCACCTCAACCTGGGGTTGTACTTCAAGATAAACACACATATTCTGCTTTGGCTTTGCTACGGTTTTATATTCATAAGGATCTCAAATCTGAATACCTTATGATTGAAAATCCTCGTGAATTATGGGTTGCTCTTAAGGAGCGATATGAACAGCAAAAGGAACTCATTTTGCCTGAGGCAAATCATGAATGGAATCATTTACGTCTCCAAGATTTCAAATCTGTGGCAGACTATAACCATGCTATTCACAGAATTTGCTCTAAATTGAAGTTTTGCGAGAAAGAGCCAACGGATGCAGATAAGATAGAGAAAACACTATCTACTATGCTTCCGTCTGATAGAGTATTGCAACAGCAATACAGGGCTAAAAATTACCAGGCCTATTCTCAGCTTATTCATACATTGACTCAGGCAGAGAAACATGATGAACTTCTTCTGAAAAATCATCATAAGCGCCCTGTTGGTTCGGCGCCTTTGCCTGAGGTTCACAATGTACAAAAAAAGGCTAAGAATAATAAGTTCAATGGACCCGCTCCAAAGAACAAATCTGGTCAACGCAAATACAATAAGAGGCAAAGACCTAATTCACACACATGGAAAAGAGAAAATGCGAGACCCAAAAATGACACAAAATGTCATAGATGTGGTGATTTCTCGCATTTTGCTAAGAATTGCCGTGCTCCAAAGCATTTGGTTGCTTTGTACCAAAAATCATTAAAGGAGAACAAGCAAGCAGGAGGAACAAGATATGAGACACACTTCAATCTTGCATCCGAGGTTGTCAAGGACAAGGGTTGTTCACACCAGGAACCAAAGGAACAAGTGAACAACAACACTCTTAACATTGAAGAGGACCTTCCATCAACGGACAACATGCTCCTAGACTTTGAATCTGGAGACATGTTTGGAGATTTGAAGTAATCTCGGTCCAGGAATTGATATCACATTCGATATTTGTTGTAATAATCTAAGTTATACATAGTTCTTTGGGTTGTATTTTAGTATGATTGAGAATTGTACAAACTTGTTTATATTATTGTTGATAAGTTGTACCAACTCATAAATATTATAATATTATATTCTTATATTTGATAGTCAATATATTGTATGTATACTTCTATATGTTACATTTGAGCATTTTAATTACATTTATTTTACATATAGATGTCTGTTGAAACCAATCCAAAGGAGGAAGAATTATGCCTTGTGGACTCATGTACTACAAACTCTATACTTAGAGAGATAAAGTATTTCCAGACCCTTAAGAAAAAGGAAGGAAATATTATGACCATTGCTGGACGCGATGCGTTAATAGTTGGTTCTGGACGGGCCACTATCACTCTCCCTATGGGTACACAAATTACGATCGAGGATGCTTTGTTGTATCCTGATTCTACTCGTACCCTTCTAAGTTTTAGAGACGTCCGTAAGAATGGTTTCCACGTGAAAACACATTATAATAATAGAGAGGAATTTCTTCTTTTTACTAAACTTACGGGATTTGGCAAACAAATATGCGAAAAAATTTCTTCACTCCAAATTGGATTGTACTATACATACATAAAGCCCGTAGCACATGTTGCTTATTGTAACGTCCCGGAAAAATCGAAAACCTTAAAACGCGCTTAACGAGTTTTCAAAAACCTTAATCGATGAGTTTCCGAAATCCAAATCCGACCAAAAACCTTCCTATCAAATCCTTTCCGTCGGTTCCAAAACCAATCCTCCGAAAAAATCCAACCATCCAATCTTCCCGGAATCAATCCCGACCGTCCGTTCTTCCGACCGATCCTCGATCCGCGCGTCGCGAACCCGCCTCCGCGCGCGTGACCGACACCGTCCGCGAATCCCGCCGACTCCTCCTTTCTCCTTTTCTTTCTTTCCTTTTTCCTAAATCCATTTCCATTTTCCTTTTCCTTTTCTTTTTCTCCCTTCCTCCTTCTCCCTCCCGAACGCGCCGGCCGCCCTTCTCCTTCCTCCCGCCCGAGCGCCCTCCCCTCCTCCCTGCTCTGCTCGCGCCCTCCTCTCACCAGCCCGGCCGTCCCCCACCTCCACCGTGCCCTCTCTCCCCGCAGCGCCACGCCACCCCGGCCACCTCTGCTCCAGTGCGCCCGGCCCCCTGCGCACCGCCCGCGCGCCCAGAGCC